>CM053742.1:29451715-29467588 GCA_028658305.1 Pachyuromys duprasi | reverse complement strand
TCTATGCCAATACCATGCAGTTTTTATTACTATTGCTCTGTAGTACAGCTTGAGGTCGGGGATGGAGATACCTCCAGATGATCTGTTGTTGTAGAGGATTGTTTTGGAGATTCTGGGTTTTTTGTTTCTCCATATGAAGTTGAGTATTTTTCTTTCGAGGTCTATGAAGAATTGTGAAGGTATTTTGATGGGGATTGCAGTGAATCTGTAGATTGCTTTTGGCAGACTGGCCATTTTCACTATGTTAATCCTACCAATCCATGAGCATGGGAGTTTTTCCAGGGATTACCTGTGCCCTGATCCCCAGAGGGAGGAGCAGCCTTGTTAGGCCACAGAAGAGGACATTGCTGCCATTCCTGAAGAGACCTGCTAAGCTACAGTTAGATGGAAGGGGAGGAGGTCCTCCCCTATCAGTGGACTTGGAAAGGGGCAGGGAGGAGATAAGGGAGGGAAAGGGGGGATAGGGAGGGAATGCTGGAGGGGGCTACAGCTGGGATATGAAGTACATAACCTGTGATTAATATAAAATAAAAATATTAAAATTAAAAAAATGTTTACTCTTTACCAATTTTTTATTCATTATATATCCAGACTGAAGCTTCCTCCCTCAACTCCCACAATCCCACTCTCACTCCTTCTTCCCCTTCCCCTAGTAAACTGAAATTGGGAGTTCTCCACTATTGCCATCTGTCCATAGTTTTTTAGGTATCACCAGGACTACCTGACCCTCTTTCTCCATGGTCTGGCTAGGCTACATCATCAGGAGCTAGTGATCAGAGAGCACAAAACTGAGTTCATGTCAGAGGCTGTCCCTACTCCCCTCACTCAGAGGTCCACATGGAGACTGAGTTGCCAATCTGCCACATCTGAGCAGAGGGTCTAGGTCCTCTCCATTCATGGTCCTCCATTGGTGCATCAGTCACTGCAGGACCCCCTGGGCGCAGGTCTTCTAGTTTTGTTGGTGTCCTGGTGGAGTTTCTGTCCCCTCCATGTCCTTCTAATCCCACCCCTCTCTTTCTACATAAGACTCCCTCTGCTTGGCCCAAAGTTTGGCCTTGAGTCTCAGCATCTGCTTTGATTCCTAATATTATGTGTCTTAAAGCACAGCTTCTAAACTCTTTAGTCACAAGTAAACTCTCACAAGCACTTATGGAGCTCTCTATTATATGTTCTTTGCTGGAGAATAATCATGAAAACTGAGCCTATGCACTCCTCAAGTCAGACCTCTCTCAATTAGCATCCTCCTTGTAATTATACCCTTTCTCCGTTTGGAGACCTTCTTTGCTGAGGGGTTGAGGCATTAATGGATAAGGTGGGAGGAGTGGCAGCTTTTCCAACAGAAGAACAGCATGACTCTGAGTCATTTGGTATTTGATTCGCTTAATGTAGTTCAATGGATGCCACCTAACCTTTGGGAATACTTGCTTATCTGCTTTGCTTCTGTCAGTAGAGCACATTCATCATTGGCCCTGACTTAAGAGGTCAGCTCCTGGAAAGTCTGCCTTTAGAGAAAGAGTTAACTTGCCTTCTGATGTGACCTTAGGTCATGTGAATATAGCTATATTGATACTACATGTCTTTATAGATAAGCTATCAGCACACAGGCCAGAGCCGGGACCACAGACGTACTTGATAGACTCATACCAACTGATGTCTGGCGAGGACCCAGTTGTTCGACAACAAAATAATTATTAGTTATTAAATTATTTTTTATTTATATAGATCATATGAAATCATTAAATATTTTAGCCTTAATGGAAAGGCCCACTGATATAGAAAGATAGAAGTATTACTAAGATAATAAAATAGATCTCCACTGGAATTCACTGGGCAAGATAGAAATTAACATAAAAATATGAAACTAACTGATTCCTTGCTCGGCAAAGTTAAGAACTGTTTAGATAAGTAACAGGGGTTTATATCCTTTTTAAATTTTATTTATTATTTATTAAAATATATTCACTTCGTATCCCAGCTGTGGCCCCCTTCCTCATCTCCTAACAATCGCACCATCCTTCTCTCTTCTCCCCCTATGCTGCTCCCCTAGTCCACTGAAAGAGGAAGTCTTCCTCCCCATCTACATGACCCTAGCCTATCAGGTCTCATCAGGACTGGCAGCATTATCTTCCTCTGTGGCCCTGTGATGCTGCACCCCCTAGGGGAGGTGATCTGAGATCCAGCTACTGAGTTCATGCCAGAGACAGCCCCTGCTCCCCTTACTAGGGAAATCACTTGGAGAATGAGTCTATGGGCTATGCATGAGCTGGGGTTTTAGGTCCTCTCTATGCATGGTCCTTGGTTGGGGTATCAGTCTCTGCAGGGACCCCAGTACCTAGTTTATTTTTGACTCTGTTGGTCTCCTTTTGTAACTCCTGTCCTCTCCAGGTCTTCCTATCTCCCACTTCTTTCATAAAATTCCATGCACTCTGCCAAAAGTTTGGATATGAGCCTCAGCCTCTGCTTAAACACTTCAATCAGTAGAGCCTTTCAGAGGCCTATGTGGTAGATTCTTGTCCTGTTCCCTGTCTTCTCCTGCTTCCGATGTCTATCACATTTGCCCTTATGAATTGAGCATGTTCCCTAGGGTTTTCCTTGTTGTATAGCTTCTTTAGGACTATAGATTTTATTGTGTTTATTTTATATTATATGTCTAAGAACCACTTAAGAGTGAATATACACAATGGGTGTATTTATGCTTCTAGGTTACCTCACTAAAGATGACCTTTTCTAGTTCCATCCATTTGCCTGCAAATTTCATGATTTCTTTGTTTTTAATAGCTGAGTAGTCTTCCATTGTGTAAATGTACCACAATTTATATATCCATTCTTCAGTTGAGGAACATCTACTTTGTTTTCCAATTCTGGCTATTATGAATAAAGCTGCTATGCACATGGTTGAGCAATTATCCTTGTTATGTAGTTGAACATATTTTGGATATATGCCTAGGAGTGGTATAGCTGGATCTTAAGGTAGCACTATTCTTAATTTTCTGAGAAAGCACCAGATTGCTTTCCAAAGGGTTGCACAAGTTTACAGTCCCACCAGCAATGGACGAGATATCCCATTTCCCCAAAACCTCTCCAGCATGTGTTGTCACCTGAGTTTTTGATCTTAGTCATTCTGATGATACCCATTATAATGATGGTGTTATCTCAGGGTTATTTTGATTTGCATCTTGCTGATGACTAAGGACTTTGAACACTTCATTAAGTGTTTCTCGGTTATTTGATATTCTTTGATATTCTTCTATTTATCTCTGTTTAGCTTTGTAACCCATTTTAATTGGAATACTTGGTTTGTAGGTGTTAAACTTCTTGAGTTCTTTATATATTCTGGATATTAGCCTTCTGTCAGATATATGGTTGGTGAAGATCCTTTCCCAATCTGTAGGCTTTTTTATGTTCTGATGAGTGTCCTTTGCTTTAGAGAAGCTTTTCAGTTCCATGAGGTCCCATTTACTGATTTCTGATATTAGAGCCTGTGCTATTGTTGCTTTGTTCAGGACTTTGGCTCCTGTGCCAACGAGTTCCAGGCCACTTTTTCTTCTAATAGTTTTAGTGTGTCTGGCTTTATGTTAAGGTCTTTGATCCACTCGGACTTTAGTTTTGTGCAGGGTGGCAAATATGGATGTTTGTATTTTTATACATGTAGACATCCAGGTAGATCAGCACCATTTGTTGAAGATTCTGTTGTTTTTGAGTTGTAATGTTTTGGCTTCTGTGTCAAAAATCAAGTATCCACAATTGTGTGGGTTTATTTCTGTGTCTTCTATTCAATTACATTGATCCACAATTCTGTTTCTCTGCCAGTAGCATGCAGTTTTTATTACTGTTGCTCTATGGTACAGCTGAAGATCTGGGATGTAGATACCTGCAGAAGCTCTTTTATTGTACAGGATTGTATAAGCACTTCTGGGTTTTTTGTTTTTACACATGAAATTGAGAATTTTTCTTTCAAGTTCTGTAAAGAATTATCTTAGTATTTTGGTGGGAATTACACTGAATCTGTAGATTGCTTTTGTTAGGATAGCCATTTTCAGTATGTTAAACCTAACAATCCATGAGCATGGGAGATCTATACATCTTCTGATTCCTACTTCAATTTCTTACTGTTTTAAAAATATTTTTTATTAATTACAGTTTATTCACTTTGTATCCCAGCTGTACCCATCTCCCTCATTCACTACTAATCTCCCTCTCCCTCCCTCATCTCCTCCCATGCCTTTCTCCAAGTCCACTGATAGGGGAGGTCCTCCTCCTCTTCCATCTGACCCTGGCCTCTCAGGTCTCATCAGGACTGGCTGCATTGTCTTCCTCTGTAGCCTGCTAAGGCAGCACCCTTCTCTGGGTAAAGTGATTAAGGAGTCAGCCACTGAATTCATGTCAGAGACAGTCCCTGTTCCCCTTACTAGAGACCCATTTGGAGACTTAGCAGCCATGGGCAACATCTTTGCAGGGGTTCTAGGTTATCTCAGTGCACAGTCCTAGGTTGGAGTATCAGTCTCAGAAAAGATCCCTGGGCCTAGATATACTTGTTCAGTTGCTCTCCTTGTGGAGATCCTGTCCCATCCAGGTGTTTAATCTCCCCTGTCTTTCATAAGATTTTCTTCACTCTGCCCAAAGTTTAGCTATGAGTCTCAGCATCTGCTTTGATATTCTGCTGGCTAGAGTCTTTCAGAGACCCTCTGTGGTTGGTTCATGTCTTGTTCCCTGTTTTCTCACTCTTCCCAATGTTCTTCCTATTTCCCTTTCTGAATGAGGATTGATCATCTTACACAGGGTCCTCCTTCTTGCTTAGCTTCTTGTGTACAGATTTTGGTATGTTTATCTTATAGTATATGTCTAATATCCACTTATAAGTGAGTATATACCATATGTGTCTTTCTGCTTCTGGGATACCTCACTCATGATGATCTTTTAGAGATTCCACCATTTGCCAGCAAGTTTCATGATTTCCTTATTTTTAATTGCTGAGTAGTCTTACACTGTGTAAATGTACCACAATTTCTGTATTTATTCATCAGTTGAGGGACATCTGGTTGTTTCCAGATTCTGGCTGTTATGAATAAACTGCTACAAACATGGTTGAGCAAATGCCCTTATTGTGTACTTGAGCATATTTTAGACATATGCCTATGAGTGGTATAGCTGGATCTTAATGTAGCCATATTCCTAATTTTCTGAGAAAGTGCCAGGTTGTTTTCCAAAGTGGATATAGAAGTTTACATCCCCACCAGCAATGGAGGAGGGTTCCCATTTCTCCACATCCTCTACAGCATGTGTTATCACTTGAGTTTTTGATCTTAGCTATTCTGATGTGTGTAAGGTGAAATCTCATGGTTGTTTTGATTTGCATTTCCCTGATGACTAAACACTTTGACCATCTCTTTAAGTGTTTCTCTGCCATTCTATATTCCATTGAGCATTCTCTGTTAACTTTATACCCCAGCTTTAATTGGAGGACTTGAATTGTTGCATTTAACTTTTTGAGTTCTTTATATAGTCTGGATATTAGCCTTCTGTCAGACATACAGTTGGTGAAGATCCTTTCCTAATCTGCAGGATGTTATTTTGTTCTGATGACAGGGTCCTTTGCTTTACAGAAGCTTTTCAGTTTCATGAAGTTCCCTTTATTGATTTCTGATATGAGATCCTGTGCTTTTGGTGCTCTTTTCAGGACTTTGTCTCCCATGACAACAAGTTCCAGGCTCTTCCTCATTTTTTCTTTTAATAGGTTTATTGTGTCTGGTTTTATGTTGAGGTCTTTGATCCTCTTGGACTTTAGTTTTGTGCAGAGTGACAAATATGGATATGTTTGTATCTTTCTACATGGAGACATCCAGTTAGACCAGCACCATTTGTTGAAGATGCTATCTTTTTTCCCTTTTTTTGTTTCTTTGTCAAAACTCAAGTATCCATAGATGTGTGTGTTTATTTTTGTTTCTTTTATTTGACTTCCTTGATCCACAATTCTGTTTCTTTGCTCACAGTATGCAGTTTTTATTACAGTTGCACTATGGTACAGCTTGAGGTCAGGGTTGTAGACACCTCCAGAAGATCTGTTATTGAACACAACTGTTTGAGCAATTCTGGGTTCTTTGTTTTCCCATATGAAATTGCGAATTTTTCTTTCATGTTCTGTAAAGAATTGCGTTGGTATTTTGATGGGAATCACATTGAATCTGTAGATTGCTCTTAGTAGGATGGCCTTTTTCACTAAGTTAATCCTACTGCTCCATGAATATGCGAGATCTTTCCTTTTTATGTTATCTTCTTAAATTTCTTTCTTCAGAGACATGAAGTTTTCTCCATACAGGTCTTTCATTTGCTTGGTTAGAGTCACACCAAAGTACTTTATTTTATTTGTGGCTATTGTAAATGTTGTTTCCCTAATTTCCTTTTCAGTCCTTTTGTCCTTTGTATACAGGAGGGCTACTGATTTTTTTTTTTTGAGTTAATTTTGTATCCAGTCACTTTGCTGAAGGCATTTATCAGCTGAAGGAGTTCCCTGTTAGAATTTTTCGGGTCACTAATATATCATATCATATCATATCATCTACAAAGAGAATTCTCAATAGATGAATAGTGAATGGCAGAGAAATACTTGAAGAAATATTCAACATCTTCAGTTATCTGGGAGCTGCAAATCAAAACAACCATGAGATTTCACTTTACACTCATTATAATGTCTAAGATCAAATTTCAAAATGACAACACATGTTGGGCAGGTTGTGGATAAGGGGAACCCTATTCCACTGCTGGTCGGAATATAAACTTTTACAACCACTTTGGAAATGAATCTGGTGCTTTCTGAGAAAATTAGTAATAGTGCTACCTCATGATCCAGCTAAACCCTCATAGTCATAAATCTGAAATATGCTCAAATATACTACAAGGACATTTGTAGAAAGACACCCATGATATATACTCACTCATAAGTGGTTATTAGACATATAATATAGGATAAACATACTAAAATCTATACTCCTAAGGAAGCTAAACAACAAGGAAGACCCTAGGGACGATGCTCCATCCTCACTCAGAAGAGCAAATACAAAAGACATCTGAAGCAGGAGAAGACAGGGAACAGGACAGGAGTATACCAGAGAGGGCCCCTGAAAGACTCTACTGATTGAAGTATTGAAGCAAAAGCTGAGATTCATAGCCAAACTTTGTTCAGAATGCAGGTAATCTTATGAAAGAAGGGAGAGATAGAAATACCTGCAGAGGACAGGAGCTCCAAAAGAAAAAACAACAGAGCCAAAAAACCTGATCCCTAGGGATCATGCAGAGACTGATACCCCAACAAAGGACCATTCATGGAGAGGACCTAAAATCCCTGCTCAGATGTAGCCCATAGACTCATTCTCCATGTTGGTTCTATAATAAGTGGAACAGGGCCTGTCTCTGGCATACACTCAGTGGCTGGCTCTCTGATAACCTTCTGTTTGGTGGTGCAGCCTTGTCAGGCCACAGACAGAGACAATGCAGCAAGTCCTGATGAGATCTGAATGGCTAGGGTCAGCTGGAGGGGAAGAGGTCCTCCACTATTCATGTACTAAGGGAGGGGCATAGGGGAAGGAGAGGAAGGGATGGTGGGTTTAGGAGGAGATAAGGAATGTTGCCACCAATTGAATGAATTTTAATAAATAATAATAATTAATAAATCATGCAAAATTGTTTTTTCAATTCACCAATCCAAAATTCAGTTCTTTTATTTTATAGAAATCACCAAAAACAAGCACACTAAAAGTTGGCTACTTCTATACCTTGATAGCACCAGAGAAGAGGTGCTATTTATAAAATTTTTACCTCTGTCACAATAAGAAAACTTAGTAAGTCTAGGTTAAATAAAGGAGAAATATCTTAACACTTTATGAGCAGCAACTTATTTCCCTTTAATTATGTCTATAAGTTAATAAAATTGATTTGTTTTAACAATTAAGTGTATCATATATTATAGGTATTTTAACTCACTAGCATAATTTAGAGGAGCATACACATATGCATTCCCACATATTTAGGTGCACAGATATCTATCAGTTGCCAGTAAAATATTATAATTTGTTTAGAGAACTAACTTTCTTATAAGAATTGTTAAAAAAACAGGCAAAGTTAAATTTATGCAGATATAGTTGTACAATTAATTACAAAATTAATCAGCAGTAGATAATAACATAAAATTCCAGTATTTACAAGTGTGAATTTTTCATAAAATAATCCATAGCTTATTTTTTCATTAATGTTCACCAGAAGATGTAGTATCCTCAAAAGAGCTGATCTTATTTTTGCAAACCATTAGTTTTCTGATAGTAGTTCATGTACACTTCTGTGTGTATATGTGTGCATGTATGCATATACTTATTCTTATTTCAATCATTAGTCCTTTAAATAAATTTACAGATTAAACTATAAATTGTGCTTTCTAATATCGCCAACTAAAACACATTAACTAGATGTGCCTCCTTTTTTCAGTTCTGTTCTTTTTCTTTTGTTTTAACAGAGTTTTTCTGGGTAACCTTGGATCTTGGATGTTCTGGACTTGCTTTATAGACCAGGATGGCCTCAAACTCACAGTGATCTGCCTTCCTCTGCTTCCCCGGATGCTGGGATTAAAGGTGTGTACTACCACACCGAACACACAAATACTTTTCATTTAACTATAAAATAATTCTTCCATTCCAATGCACATGTTTCTTCAAGAAGTAAAGGCTGTAAAGGCTGAGTATAGAATCCCTACTCCTTAGTCATTTCTGTGGATTAGGCAAATATAAGAATTCTTGATTATGTGATGGGTTGGCCATTCTTATATGGTAGACCAATTTCTGCAGTTCATTTCTTTAGCAAATGGACTCTGGCATACTAACTAGTTACACAAACCCTGAACAAGGGAAGGATCCCCTTAGAAAATGGGAAATAGAATAAACAGTTACAGATGAATAGGATGAGGTGGGATGGGCATGATCAAATGGGGAAAAGAATGTGATAAGGGAGGGAATATGAGGAGAGACTGCTAAACCTAAGAGCCATTAGAGGGGTCAAATGAAAACCTAATATAGTTAAAGCTTCTTAAAAGATATACAGAAATGAAGACCATCTAAATGGAGTTATCAAATAACAGAGGAAGCAATGTCTCAACTAGACATTGTTCAGCAACAAATGAAATGTCCAGTATCAGGGGTGTGTTACATTTAACTGAGGTATTTCTCAGAGGGGTCCACGTGGAAAAATCCAAACAATGCAGCCCAAAGAACTTCCTCCTACAGTAGTCAGAAACAAATACAGAGACTTATAACTGGTCAATGTACACAGAGAGTGATACCGTGGTACTCTCAGTCCTAAATGGGATGTGGCCATCAAATCCTTCCCCTTAAGGGGGCTCAGAAAATGCAGTGGAAAGGAGTCAGAAAGATTTGCATGAAACAGTGGGGATGAAGACACCAAGGAAACAAGGCCATCTAGACACAACAGGATTCATGCACATATAAACTCACAGAGACTGTGACAACAAGAACAGCACCTCCACAGGTATGTGCATGATGGGGAAGCACTGAGAGGGGAACTAGACACAAGCTCACATCTTTATCCCAGAAGGTATCTCTAACTGATAAACTGCTCATAAAAGAAAACAGATTTTTGCTAGTGGAGTCTCACTAGGTATACAACCATACTTTAATGGCAAGTCCAATGCCTGGCAGTAGATGACCAACACAAAACAAACTCAATAGTATTTTTGGAGTTTTTGTACTTATTTATTTATTTATTTAGCTTATAGATCTTTTGCTTGTATATTATAGTTTCTAGTTATGTGTTTTTATGTGATTTCTCTGCGTGTGAATGTATATATCCCTGTGCCTATATGGATTTCAATTGTTTTTTTTCCTTTGGATCTTTTTTTTGTCCTATTCATGTTTATTTGTTTTTATTTTATTATATCATATTTCATGTTATTATTATTTTTACATGTTTCTTAATGAACAAGATTGAGAAAGAATGTATATTTGGGTGGGTGGGAGATTGATAGCATCAGGCAGGAAGAGGGGAAGCAATAATCAAAATATATTGTGTGAAGAAAATCTATTTTTAATTATAAATCTGTAACCATAAGGGTACACTAATGGCACATATGCCTTAAAGGTAACAAACAGCTCTCTAATAGGCCTTAAAGTTTGCTCATCAAAAGGAAAACCACAGCTGATACTAGAAACCTAGCCAACTACTCAGTACTAGAGAAATCATGGATCTTAAAAGCGTACATTCAACTACCACTTAAGTAAACTATCATAACCCATAACTACATTCCAACCATCTGTTGTTATACTAACAGATAAGGAAACTTAGCATAGAGAGAAAAAGAGACCATTACAAAAAAAGACAAGAAACAATCATAATGCATACTTGTAGAGCCCAGTCCAATGGAGTTAAGATTCTGGGAACATTGAAGAGGTTGCAGGAAGATTATCCAGAGTATTCCAGAGGTTGCCAGAGTATCTGGAAGTGTCCTATGATACTGGATTTCCTAGCAATGTCAGAAGCTACATGGCTAAATTTTTAGCAACATGACTACCTAAACATGAGATGAACAAGGACACCAATTCGGATGCCAGAATAGATTAAAGTCCATAAGTCTCCCACTTTACACAAAGAACTACAGGCCATGAAGGAATTCTGAGAGTGAAGAAATCATTTTCTCCATGGAAGATAACTCTAATTAGTTATCAATACCAAATGATCAGGCCTGAAATAATAATATGAGTGATATTGTTCAGACTAGGTATATATATGGAATATATATTTATATGCATATATAAATATATAATATGGAATATATATGTATATGCATATATGTGTAAAAACAATTCAAATAAAGGGGACATGAATTTTTTTAATTTATTTATTTCTATATCAATCACAGGTTAAGTACTTTGCATCCCAGGCGTAGCCCCCATCCTTCCTTCCCTCCCACCCTCCCTCATCTCCCTCCTCCCCACCCCCTCCAAGTCCACCAACCTCCTCTCCTTCCATCCAACCCCAGCTCATCCTGTCTCCTCAGGGCTGGCTACAAGAGGACATGAATTTGAAAGAGAGCAAAGAGGGGCATATGAGATGATTTGGAAGAAATAAAGGGAAGAAAGAAATGGTACTATTATATTAAAATATCAGAAATAAAATAATGGATAAATGGAGCACATATTTTTCACAAGCTCCCTATAGCATAGTATAAACACATATAAGTGATGATTTCTTGGTGAACACTAATTGTCTATAAAAAAATTCTACTTACACTTTGTTATATTTATAAAGGTATGCCTTCTTTGTACCTCATCATGACACAAATATAGATGAGCTAAAGGAAATTAAGCCAGACACTAGAGTAAGTATCTACTAGTAATTCATTACATACTTTACATGTTTACATACTTTCCTTGTTGTCTGTTAGACAAAGTGGGACAATAATCAATCATAATTATTTCTGTTGAGATAAGTATTGAAATGCTTCTGGTAGCCAATAAAAAGCATCAAGATGCAGAATTGCAGCCTCATTGAGTTTCATATAAAACTTTTTAAATACAGTGAGTGAACAAACTTTGCTCTGGATACAGAAAAAATGCCCAGTTAACGTACTTTCTATTCGGAAAGTTCCCCCACAAAGAGTCAAAAATTTCTGCCCAAGGTCAGATGTTGTTTGCCTGAATTTCAAGAATACTACCTAAAACTTAAATATTAGTATATGGTAATGAGTTATCAGCTAAGTTTATTTTCCATCTTCACATAGGGCTGTGGCTGTGAAGATGAGAGTTTAGCTAAATGAGTTATAAATGAAGTGGAGCTCCAAACTGAGTAAATGCAGACATTGAAAGAACAATTCTCTACTTCCTTTGGACAAAGAAACACCCAGAACAGCTAAAATAATCCTGTACAATAAATGAACTTCTGGAGGCATCTCCATCCCTGTGTCAAGTTGTACTACACATCAATAGTAATAAAAACTGCATGGTACTGTCATAGAAATAGATTGATTTATCAATGGAATCGAATGAAAGACCCAGACATATGGACATTACGGACATTATGGACACTTGAGTTTTGACAGAAGAGCCAAAACTATACAACAGAAAAATGAAAGCATCTTCAAAAACGGGGCTGGTTTATAACTGGATGTCTATATTTTTAAAAATGCAAGTAGATAAATGTTTATCAACTTGCACAAAACTCAAGTCCAAGTGGATCAAAGACCTCAACATAAAACCAGAAACACTAAATCTATTAGAAGAAAAAATGGAGAAGAGCCTATAACTCAATGGCAGGAGAGACAACTTCCTGAACAGAAAACCAACAGCACAGGCTCTAAGGTCAGTGATTAATAAATTGGACCTCATGAAATTAAAAAGCTTCTGTAAGGCAAAAGGCCCTGTCAACAAAATAAAATGGCAACCCATAGACGGGGGAAAGTTCTTCACTATCCTGGCATCTGACAAGGGGCTAATATCCAAAATATATAAGGAATTCAAGAAATTAAACACCAACAAACCAAATAATCTAATTTAAAAATGAGATACAGATCTAAACAGAGATTTCTCAACAGAGGAATCTCAAATGGCAGAAAAAACATGTAAAGAAATGTTCAGCATCCTTAGTCATCAGGGAAAGGAATATCAAAGGGATTCTGAGATTCCATCTTACACCTTTCAGAATGTCTAAGATCAAAAACTCCAGTGATAGCACATGCTGGTGAGGATGTGGATGGAGAAAGGGGAACAGTACTTCATTGCTGGTGGGAATATAAACTTGTACAACCACTTTGTAAATAAATCTGGCAAATTCTTTGAAAACTGGGTACAGTCTACCTCAAATCCACCTTTACCACTCCTGAGCACATACCCAAGAGATGTCCCACTACACAACAAGGATATTTGCTCAATTATGTACATAGCAGCTCTACTAGTAATAGCCAGAAACTGGAAACAATCTACATGTCCCTCAACCGAAGAATGGATAAAGAAATTGTGGCACATTTACACAATAGAATATTACTTAGCCATTAAAAAAGAAGGAAATCATGAAATTTGCAGACAAATGGATAGATCATTTTGACTGAGATAACCCAGACCCAGAAAGACAGACATGGTGCATACTCACTTAGAAGTGAATATTAGCCATATAGTAAAGTACTACTGTACTACAATTCACAGACCCAAAGAAGTCTAGTCAAGAAAAAAGGAGGACCCAAGGGGAGGATGCTTAACTCTCATTCAGAACGACGAATAGAATAGACACTGGAAGTGGCTGAAGTGAGAAAACAGGATAGGGGAGAGAACACTGAGGAAAGTGAGCGTGAGAATCAGATACAGGGTGAGCAGGAGTGAGAGGTCAGAGGGCTTGCAGAGAGAAGGGGAACCATGGGAAGGGGCACCTCTTAATCAAGCTGGAGACCAGCAACAGGCTTGGCTCCTGGGAGGACATGGGGATGACTCTAGCTGATACCACTGATGGTGGGGCTATGGAAACTGGAGAAGCCACCTTCTATCCATACAGAACTTCTGGTAAAGGAGGGGAACACCAACCCACTTACAAAAACTTCCCTCCAGAATTTACAGTTCCCTCGGGATATATAAGGATGAAGATGAAGCAGAGATCATGGGAATGTACAACCGATGCCTGGCCCAAACTGACACCCACTCCATGGGAGAAAGCCAACCCCTGACTCTATTGATAATGTGCTACTGTGTTTGCAGATGGGAGCCTTGAATGGCTGCCCTCTGAGAGGTTTTGCCCTGCAATGGATCTAAATAGAAACTGAAACTCAAAGCCAAACATTGGGCAAAGCAAAGTGAACATTGTAGAAGAGGGGGATGAAGGATAGAGTGACTTGGAGGGGACAGGAGTTCCACAAGAAGACCAAAAGTCCCAACCAACCTGGACCTAGAGGGACTTGCAGAGTTTGAAGCACCAACCACAGACCAAGTATGGACTAGATCTAGACACATATACACCAACTGGGCAGCATATTCTCCATGTGGGTACCCCAGAAAGGGAATGAAGGCCATCTGTGACATGGTCTCTGTTGCATGTCTTTGGATCACTTCACTATGGCATTGATGAATTGTCAGGAAACTCTGAAAGAAGAAGTACACAATCCTGATGAGACTGGATTGCTGGTGCAGGTTTGTGGGGGCAAAGGGCTGTCTCTCCCCTATTCTGAAGGTCAGGGGAGGGGAGATAAGGGAATATGGGAGGGACCTGGAAGAAAGGGGGGAGGGAACTACAATTGATATATAAAGTGCATAACTAAATAAAGAAAAGAAAGGAAAAAAAGTAGTTAATGAATGCATATTCTCAGGGAATGCTTTCTTTGAGGATTTTTATTTTTTCTTAATTAAAAACACATTTTGTGATGGAGGGACAGCTCAGAGGTTAAGAACACTGGCTGCTCTTCCGAAGGTCCTGAGTTCAATTCCCAGGAACCACATGGTGGCTCACAGCCATCTATAATGAGATCTGGTGCCATATCCTGACGTGTAGGCACATATATAAACAGAACACTGTATACATAATAAATAAATACATTAAAAAAGAGACCTTGTTTCAAAATTTAAAAACACATTTTATTAACAGCATTTAATGATAAATACATTTTAATGTTACTTAGATAAATAGTTTCCAGACTATAGGCAGTGGAAACTTTCATTGTTCTTTTCATTAGGGATAGGGACATTCTATTTATTCCCCCCTGAAAGTAGTTCTCTGTTCTTTTTACATAGTGAAATTCAGCAGAATATTTCACTAAAGCCCACTAGCAAAGAAATAAAAGTCATTTCACATAATAATATCTCTTTCTATATACTCACAGTTCTGTTAGTTGTGAATCATTTGTTCTCATTATGAGCTGTGTGGAAATTACTGGACATAATTGGGCATGGCTGCTTTACAATGAAGCTTTCTTCAAAAATGAGGTTTGAATTCAGAATGAAGATTTCAGTTTCGGTATTCTGTCTAATATGTCTGAAAAGCTATTTCTTTCTTCATCTCTACCTCATTGCAAAGGGCATTTTTAAACAGCTGCAATGTTTGAAAAGAAATTTTGTATATAAAATATCACCTAGATTTTCCATACTCACAAAGGTACCAGACAGTTCAATGAATGAACGAATGAGTGAATGAATGAATGAAAAGATGTGTCTTGAATAATCTATTATTTAAATCTGATCATATGACTGTTTTTTTCTATAGTCTACATGAATTGTTTAAACCAGTGTAAATGCAATTTTCTAGTATGTGGTTCTTTGTTCTTATTTTAAAACACTTTTCATGAATAAACAGTATGGATCTAAAAATTCTGTTAATCTCAAAAGTATGATTTTTCATGTGTTACGGTATGAAAATGCAGAAATTGTCTTGTTCCAGAGTAAATTTCATAGAATCATTACTCAGAGTATTGACAAAAGGTAGGTAAATTCTAAAACTGAGATAAGCCTGAAGGAATGTTTATTCAAACCATCTTAACACTGTCTTTTTTTATGGAGAACCAACATATGTAAAGAGAAGACAAAGTGGAAGAAAAGAAAATGACACTGGATACTAAGTCCCAAAAGGGAAAAGGCAATGAACAGATTAGTGATAGCACAAGTACCTGGAAGAAGGAACAAAAAAGGCACCAAATATAATATATGCAGTTCAGATATAATACTGAAGAAGGTAGGAATGCAGTTTCCTGTAAAAATCATATTTCACCCTTTGTCAGAGGCTTGATCTCGAGTCTTAATATCCGCTCTGATACATCGCTACATTGACCACCCCCCCATAGGTCCTCTTTGGCATGCTCCTGTTCTGTTGCTTGTTTTCTCCTCCGCTCAATGTCCATCCCATTTGTTC
>CM053742.1:29424738-29451215 GCA_028658305.1 Pachyuromys duprasi | reverse complement strand
TCATGATACATATGCATTAAATTTCTGTCTTCAAAATTTCTAGGTAAAAGCAATTCCTTCCTTTCCATTTGATTCTCTGAAGCACATGATTTACAATCCACACACATGACTTTATTTTAACTACAGTGTTACTGTTTTGTTTACATTGTTCTTTATATCTTCAGTATGTGAATGATTGAAAACCTAAATAATCTTAAAGAAGCAGAACTCAGGTCCCTCCCAGACTTGCCTGCGGACTGGCACATGGACTGAGGTTTTGCTGGCTGAAGCGTGCAGTGTGTGCCCGCAGAGTGCAGACTGGTCAAAATTGTCCCCTGACCTTCTCAGATTGGGGTGGTTCCGGTGATCAGTGTGTGCCCGCCGCACACCTGTGGGTTGAAGCAGAATCTAGGTGCAGTGTGTGCTCACAGTGTGCGGTTCAGTGAAAATGGTACCAGGTTCCTCCTCAGACTGCCCGCGAGACTGTGTGATCAGTCTATTATGGCGGATGTGGGCTCCCAGCGTGGCTGCTCTTTCAGATCAGAGCTGTGTGCCACTGGTCACCCGGAGATTTTTCCGGGGAATAACTGGGTGTCCTAGGGTTTTCCCACTTGATTTTCTCACCGTGGGAGTTCTACTCACCTGGCAATCACGAATGTTGGCGTTTTAGGTCCCAGAGTTCAGTCTCCTGGTCTCTGCATTGTTTCTGCTGTCCTACTCCTCAGACACAGTGTCCTCTAGTGGCAGCCATCTTGGATCTCCAACAATACATATTTTGATTAGTATAAACTTCAGTGTGAGTCTATCTATAAAACTTGCACAAGTTAACACCACAACAATTCATGACATACACACCAATTCTCAATATGAAGGATTATAAAGAAACAGTTATTTTACTTTACAAATCTTATTCTCTAGCCAATATCCTATTCTATGATTAACACAATGGTGGAAAAGACCTATATGCAAAAATTCATGACATATTACTTATATATATGTATCTTGCATTTGTTTATATATATATATATATTCTCTATATTCAGTATTTGTGAACTCAGTGGTCTAAAATATTATGTCAAAGAACAATGTTTAATATTTACTATCCTAGAAGCTCAGAAATTGCAAATTTAGGAACACTATTTTCATATTCCCGAGACCACTAGAAAAGAACAATGTGGTAAGCCTTCTTCTACCCAAAAATAAAACGCATATTTATTTTTGAAGATTGGATAAATTATATGCCAGTAATAAATATTAAGAATTTTCTAAGTATCAAACTAGATTAATTTAAGTTTAAAATAAAAGCTGTCAAAACAAAACCAAAACCCAAACTGTGAAAGCTTGTTTAAATCTCTTTATCATCACTGAGAAATTATCAATCCACTTTAGAGCATAAAATATGACCCTTGACTGTATTTACATATATTTGTCATAAAATGTATCTACAATACTCTTTGCCACATATTTCCATCTAGATATTGTGAGCAGATGTTTATACTGATGATTGTCAAAACTGAGATGACATAAACAAACAAGTCAAATCAGACAAAGGAAAATCTCATGATGCTTCAACCCTACACAAGGAACAATAGGCAACTGGAAAAAATGGGAGCAGGAGAGGTCTCTCCCATTTCAACTCATGGAAGACCACACCAAGCAGTTGTCCAGTACCAAACAGTTATCCTTGAAAACATACAAACAAGTAACTTTAACATATATACCAGGGTATATTTAGGAATATACATGTACATACTAATACATATATACATTCAATAACAACTGTTGAAAAAAGGGGGGTCATGAATTTCACAGACAACAGGAAGCAGAATTTTGTAGGGTTTGGAAGAAGGCATTAGAAGGGATAAATATTATAATTAATTTATAATTTCAAAATAAACTAACCTGACATCTATAAGTTTAAGAACATTTAAGGTTTTGTGTATCCGGATATTCATAATTCTGCCTGTGTCTGTAAGATGAATATTTAAAAATATCCTTTCCAAAATCTGGTCCTTTAAATACGAATCCTTCTTAAGGCCACCAAGCCCTATCAAGGATAAATTCGTCTTCATACCACAAGCTCCAAATGATGAACATGGTGAGCCTTCCTCTGTACAATATGTATTCTATGGTCACTTATATTTTATGCAAAAGACAACAAATTAGGTAAAGCTGGGTACACTATATATTTCATAGGGAAATATTGAAAATGTAGCTTCCACAACCCTCTTTATCTTTCAAAGTTTCAATTGTCCATGATAGTTAAATACTGACCTACTTCTTTTGTGTGTCACATAGATTAAATATTCCCAGTTCTTCATCATCAGTCCCATCATAAGCATGCCCTCTAGTGTGTTTTTTGCTTCACAGAATGGTTTTCTCTACCAATTCAAAAAGGGCCATTGTATTTTCTCTTGCATAGGTTAGAATTTCTCATCAGTTATTTTTCTTCCACCTGTAGCATGTAAGAATTAAAAATAATTATTTTCAACTTAATTTATCTCAAGGTTGTCTCTTACAAAGTTAGTTACAATGAAAGTAGGAATTGAAAACCATGTTTACTACATGTGTGTATGTACATCACCATGATCATACAAGAAACACATATGACCAGCAAATCAAATTTATATTTTGTGAGCCTTACTTTACTCAGAGAGGATAGAGTAACAGGAAACACAATGTGACTCATACCAATCTGAGTATTGCTGTGCACATAGCTTGTTAAATTTTATCTGGTATTTCTGATTAATTCTTTTATTAAAAGATTTCATTACTCATCTCATTATCACATTACACATGAGCAATGAATATCTTTATTCATTTAACCAGGTGAAAGGCAATTATAGTGTACTTTATTTTTATCTCTCTACATTTACTTTTGCGAATATTACTATTTCTATCATTAATTCTGGATGATTTAAAAAGAACCAATTCTTCCTTTGAAAGGAAGTAAAATATCTACTGTTACAGTATGTAAAGTTCAAGTGGATCAGGATCTTCTGATTGCATGCACCTATACCAAATGACTGAATGCTTACTGTGACAATTATGGTATATGGTGAGCCTTCCAGCATTGAGAGAGGTTGCAGTTACTTGTAGGAAGCTGTAACTCGCACCTAGCTCAATACTGTATAGTACATAATTTGTTGGATGCAGAGTACCTCAATTGATTCCTAGAATCTCCGACACCTGCAATGAATCCTCACAATCATCCTTGCACAAATACGAAATTCATTTATTTATCGTTCCTGGGGGAAAAAAAACAAATTAAATCATTATCATTTACTTTCTATCTTTCCCTGATTCCTAAGATCTGTACTTCTTATACCTCATTTTTTGTTTATTAATAAGGAGTGTACTTTCCTTTTAATTTTCTAAAACCAATATTCAGGATAAAGATGAACAATTCAGGCATCTCATGAAGCTTAGGTCAGGAGACATTAAAGGTCTACATAATCTTAAAGAGAAAAGTTCTTCAGGTTACATATGGCTACAGAAATAGCACAATCCCCAGGTCAGAGGAAAAGAAAACCTATTAAACTTATTGACTCTGAAATGCTCATGCTACAAAGACCTCATCCTTTGGAAGCATAGCTCCAATGTTGGCATAAACCAAGAGCAGTATTCCATAAGATGGGTAATTGCACAAACACTTCATTGACCATTCAAGGCCACAACATATTCATCAAAGAAAAAATTCAAGAGGCTGTCGTAATTCTAAATGCACCAAAACAAGGGCACCAAAGTTTACAAAAGCACCAATATAGCTAAAATCACGTATTGTCTCTAACATCAAGAGAGTTGAGTGACTCCCAAACTATACTCTTGCCTATGTATGCATCATGCAAGTAAAGGCTAAACAGACCAATACTGGAGTTAAATGCTGTCAAAAATAAAATGAACCTAGCATATACTTACAGAACATTTCACAGAAACACAAAAGAATATTCTTTTTTCTCAGCAGTTCATGTAACTTTCTCCAAAACTGACTATATACTTGGACACAAAGCAAGTCTAACTGATACAATAAATTGAAATAATTCCCTGTATCATATCAGACCATAATGGAATAATGATGGTAACAACAACAAAACAGAAAGCATACACACACTCATTGAAACTAAAAATCCTGCTACTGAATGAAAAAGAAATAGGTTGAGACAGGAATTCAGAAGGAAATTGTAATTTTTTTTTCATAATTGAATGAAAAAGAAATGAAAATACAACCTTTGCAACACAATGAAAATAGTTCTAAGAGAACTTCATACAAAAAATTCTCTGATATATCTCATATTAGTTACTTAACAATACACCTAAAAGCTCTGGAAGAATAAGAAGAAACAATAGCCCTAAAGGAAAAATGACAAGAAAGAATATGGCTGATATCAAAAAAATAAATATGAACATAAACAATATAATGATTCAATGAAATTATGCATTGTCTCTTTGAGAAAAATCAATAAAAACTGAAAAAACTAATAGCCAAATTACTAAAAGCCTCAGATACAATATTCATGTTAATAAAACCAGACACCAAGGTAGTCTACATGATAAAGACATACTTGCAAAATGTGTATTCACCACACTGGAAAACATGAAATACCCGGATAAACCTCTTAATCTGTATGAAATACAATAGTTAAAAAAGACTAGGTAAGCATTTTAAACAGGTCCATAACCCTTAGTTAATTTAAGCAGAAATAAAGTCTCTCAACAAAATAAGCCTAAAGCCAGACATATACATCATAGAATTCAATCAGACATTCAAATAAGAGTTAATGTCAGGCCTCTGAAACACTCTACTGAAGCATAGGCTGGGACTCATAGCCAAACTTTAGGCAAAGTACAGAGAATCTTAGAAAATTAGGGGGAGATAGAAAGACCTGGAAGGTGACAGGAACTCCAAATTAGATCAACAGAGCCCCCCAAATAAACTGAGCCCTGAGGCCCCGCAGATACTGATACCCCAACAAAGGATAATGCATGGAAATGAACCTAAAACCCCAGCTCAGATGTAGCCCATAGACTCAGTCTCCAAGTGGTTTCCCTATTAAGTTGAGCAGAGGCTTCCTCTGGCATGAACTCAGTGACAGGCATTCTGGTCACATCCACATAGGGGATGCATCCTTGCCAGGTCACAGAGGAACACAATTGGGGTTCTGTTGTAACATGCTGTTAAACAACATCCTTAATGGGAAATATCAGCTCTCACTCTAAGCTGCTTCCCCCTTTTGAAATCATTGAATGAAGATTGCATTGGGTTTTATACTGAATTTCTAATTTTGGTAGTATAAAGTATAAGGGAGTTTGCCAGTTCTTTATACTGTTAATGATTGTCTGTCCATGTCCTGCCTGAAATGCCATGATTGTTTCATGAAAACAATCTTTTATAAAGCTGGATATGGTTAGAAAAAAAGGCACAGGCTAATGGAATGAAATGGGAACACAGGATCCATCATTCTGTTGCATGTAAGAAACATCCCTCAGCAGTAAAGATAGATATTATCTCAGAGTAAAGGGCTCTAAAATGGTTTTCCAAGCAAAGAGATCCCAGAACCAAGCTGGAATGGGCGTTCACAAACTTTCAACCAAAATTTAACAAAAGAGATGGGGAAGTACACTTCATATTCATGAAAGGAAAACAAATGAACAAAGGTGAAATCTCAGTTTTTAAAGTCTATACCTCAAACACACGTGCACACATTATTAAAAGATTCAATACTAAAGCTTGATTCACAATACCCCTCCCCCAATTACTAGTGGGTTGCACCATTCTATGGGTTATAGAGTTAGGTCAGAGGATAAGAGAACTTGCTGATCTTGAAGAGGACCCTAGCACCTGTACCAAGAAGCTCACAACTGCTTGCAACTTAAATATTTAGGAAATTCAACAAGTCTTCTTGCCTCTGAGGTACCATCATGCATATGTTACACATAAATACATGCATGAACACAAATATTCACCAAACCAAAGTAAATAAATTCATCTTTTAAAAAGTAGAGAGAAACTCCCTGGCTATTAAGCAAACAAGTATATACTTCTGTAGTTTTAACTGTGGATGTGATATGACAACTTGCTTGAGTTCTTGCTTTGAAGTCTCCACAGTGATGAACTGGAATCTAAAATCATGAGCTAAGTTAAATCTTTACCCTGCTAAATTTCTTTTTAGGATATTATCTCATGAAAACAAAAATTAAATAAAAGCACAATCTAATCTTCTTTCCTAGGTCTAGGGCAACTATTTGATGTCCTTCAACACACAGTTCTCTGAAAACATACCCTTTTACATTCCCTCCTAATTTTGTGAACAGCTTTCACTACCAAGACTATAAACTCATTATTTTTCTCTTTTTCATCTTAATATGACTTTTGAAATGTTTCATATTATATATTTCATGTTCTTCTAATACACTGGAATTAAAATTATGAATCCTACACCAAATTTATCACCTGGATGTTGTTTGTTTTGAAGTGACTGCAAAGTGTTTTGGAAAAAGAAAACTTACCACTTGTGGGGAGACCATGTCCTCTGTGGCATTTGTTGAACCTTACAATACTGAGAGTTGTGCAGTTACTCATTGTAAAAAGTGACTGCTACCCCTCTCAGTATTGCAGAGCACACAGGTAATTTGTCTTCAAGAATTAAACAACAGCGTTTATAAACACTTTTGGCATATCATGATACATATATATCAAATTTCTTTCTTCACAGTTTCTAGGTAGGAGCAATTCCTTACCTTCCATTTAGCTTTCTAAAGAACATGATTTATAATCCACACACATGACTTTATAGTTAATACAGTGTTGTTCACGCTGTTTCGTTTACACTGTTCTTTATATCCTCAGGATGTGAATAACAGAAAACCTAAATAATCCTAAAAATGCTTTTATCATTAGACACCAAACATTAACCTATGGAAAAAGGAAGAACTCAACATTACCGACGCAATTGAAATCATCACCATCCCAAGGACAGATCAAGCGCAGAATGTGGCCTTCCTGACTCTAAAGAGATAGATATTGGTTAAATGTACTCAAATCTCACCAGCAACAATTTGGTACATTATCTGCAATTATAATTTCATTCTGAAGACCCAAAGATTAACTACTGTGCATTCTTTCTCTATAGCTATACTACTATCAGTGCAGCTACCTCCACAAGCACAGTACTTGATAAGGCATACTGTAATTTGAGGACCCAGAAAGAAATAGTAAAGTGAAACTGCCATGAGTCAGAGTAGAGAGACAGCTCAATAACTTGAATATGCTGTTTCCTGTAATAACAATGTGTCCTTTCTATACAGAATCATTTTTTATCAGTATACTTACAAAGTCTGAAATCTGAATTCTGATCCCATTTATCATCATCTTAAGACAACAGGCCAACACCTTTTACCATATTACTCTGAATAATGTGCTGTTACTCTGAAATTTTGTCAAAAACAGGTAGGTAAGTTTGATTTCATTTTATTTGTTCTCATTAAATATGTATACCCTTATACTAAAAAATAGTGCATCTCTCAGTTGTCATCAAAAAGTTTTTCTGTTTTTTTCGTAGCAGACAAAAGGCTAGTATAAAGAACCACAACTTGTCAATGTGCAAATAATAAGTAACTGAGGACTATCTACTCTCCAAAGGGACATCTAGAAATACAAATATGTTACTGAAATGCTTGGTAACACTGCATGAGAAGGGCAGAAATACTTTGAGATCTAACAGACAAGGAAGACAGATGTTAAATACTCTCTTCAATACATAATAAGGCTGTTTCCCTAAAGACCTTTCATCACTTAATTGTTGCTTATACAAGACATGCAAAAGACTGATGGGGGAAGGGCTCACAAGTCCCACTCCTAGTTCAGGAGCAGTAGACTACTGATACCTTTGGAGGAAGAGTTATTCTATTTCAAGGACAAGCTCCCTGATCATTTACTTGTCCATGCCCAAGTAATAACTATGGTCAAAATTAATTGGACAGAGCATCTACACACTCTTGTGCACTATCTCTCTCTCTCACACATACATACACCTCTCAGTGTAGAGCATATGAGTTTTCAAGGGGCATGGGAGAGTTAGATACTATCAAAATGCATTGTTGTCCTACATGAAACTCTCATAAACAGATAAATAAATAAGTGGATAGATTGGATGGATGGATGAATGGATTGATGGATGGATAAATGGATGTATGAATGAGCTTCGTTCACTACTTAAGCAGATTCAAAATCCTGAGGTTAGGAGATAGGTCAACATGTCCATGGCACACAGAGGACGTATGGACCATACATTCTCAATTTACAGGTCATAATAAAACTCAATTTACATGTCATAATAAAACTCCTACTCTGAGTACTGTAGCAACCTCAGATTATTTAGAAAGCAGTTTTGAGGTCAGGAGGAGCATGAAACACTAGTACTGCTACTTGGTGTTTATATAATTTTCACTCTAGACTTTAGAACTCAGAGGAGACATAAAGCTCTAATGCCAGGGCGTACATGCAGTACGGTAATCCTGCCTTCTCAATTCAGAGATGAGAAGAAGAGAGACATCTGGTGCTCATTGATCATGTGGATTATGCTGATGTTGGAGGCATGAGAAACCATATGCTAGATAGCTGACACTCTACCCCTGTCTCACCCTAATGACCTTGTCTCTTGAAGTGAAAGGCCACATGAAACTACATGTCCAGCAAGTACAGTCCATGTACTATACTGACTTTAGTTCTTGAGGTAAGAGTCTGATTTCTAAAAAAGTGTGACTTAGTTCATGGAGCTTGGCACTAAGCTCCCAGCTGAGGTAAGAATACCTCAGCTGTCTCACCTAAGAATTTAGGTCAGCATCATTATAGCTAAACTGCACACAGTCCCTGGGTGTATCAGGATAAACTAAGGTGAGAGAACACTAAACACAATCCAAGTTCCCATTTAAGATGACTTAGAAATACTCCATTCAATCAACAGAAAAATAACAAATGCCAAAATTACAATGGAAAACAAAAGAAGTATGAAAAAAACAAGACAGCATGACTACTCTTAATTTCCTTTAAGTACACTGATTATTAGTAAAATAAAAAAAAAAAAAAAACAATGTGATCTGGAGCAAGCATGCATATATATTAGAAACACTAAAAGTGTAAGTCCAAGATTTACAGCTTTAACTTCTAGAAACTACAATATATAGGAATGAGGTTAGCTTTTCTTCATATAGAGAAGTACTACATAATAGCTCATGGATACTAAAGGAGGAAGCACAGGGCTTTAGGATCAGATGTAAGGGAGAAGGTCTTGGAGAGTGTAATTGGAGAAGATGAAGGGAAGGAAGACGGGATTATGAAAGAATGAGGGAGAGGGCTAGAGCTAGAATACAAAGTGAATAAACTGTAATTAATATTAAAAATAAACATTTAATTAAAAATGGACCTGTGCCAGGTCCTCTGCATCTGTATTATAGCTTTCAGATTAATATATTTACAAGCTGACTGTTTGAATGAGTGGTCCTCTGATTCTTATACCTGCTCTTGAAGGATTGTTGAAGATTAAAAAAATAACAGAAAAAGAAAAAGGAATGCCAAGTTTTTTTGTAATGCAAAAGGACCCAAAAAATCAGGATCTTTTTCATTGGGATATTAAAAACACTGAAAGTATAAAACCAGAAACACAGTCTTTACTTTTACATCACCACAGCAAGGGAGGAATGTGATGAACTCTCCTCTACTCAAAGAGATACCATGTACTTCGATGACTTCTATCTATTTGGAAAATTATTTACACCAGGAATTTCATATTGATATGAAATCTCATTCTCAATCATCACCTTTCACTGTTATCAAAATATACCTGGAACAAGTTGTTTCTACCCTGACCATGTTCACTTTTAAATTTTGCAGAATAATCTAACTCAGACTTTCTCCATAGTTCTTTCTCATTTGTTTACTTAATGAATACTTATTGAATTTTCTGCCTTTCCAGCTGTGGAAAAATGTTTTGTCATCTTTATTCTAATCAAATATATGTTTACAAAGAATAAAGTAACCTAAATGTCTATCAATTGAAAAAATGCATAATGGAAATAGTATACATACATGATGGCTTGTTATTCAGCTACAAATAAAAACGAAATTATGAAATCTGTAGAAAGACAGTTGGGCTTAAAATATATATTGAGGTACAGAAAGAAAAATAACACATAGTCTCCCTCAAGTGTGGATAATGGGTTTAATGTTTTTATGTGAAAATGCTACAATAAAGTATAATATACTGTGTGCTAATTAAAACTGAAGTTAAAAACATTAAAAAGATAAAGGCAAAAAAGAATGCTCATGAAACTTATCTTAAATCTAAATGCTGTTCATTATTTGAAAATTAATGCTAATGTCATGGAAACTTCATGAACAACAATTTTAGTCAGGGTTCTCCAGAGGAACAGAAAAAATAGAAATAAAATTATATTTATTAAAAGGGGATTTCTTAGATTGACTTACATGATATAGTCTGGGAAGTCCTACACTGTCTGTCACATTGGAGAGGATGAAAGTCCAGTAGCTGTTGAATCATGAGGCTGGAAACCTTGGCATTCCTAGTCCTATGCAGGCCTAGAAATTTTGAGGAATGACAACGGTCTTTAGCACATGTTACAGGCCAAGGCTGGGTCCTAAGATCAGTGAAACCATGCTATAGAGGCAGTAATAAAGTAGTAGAAGCCACCATTTATATGAAGACAAGCAGGTAAACAGGAAAAAAATTACAAAATTATATACATGTTTATAACAGCAGTTAATGAAAAAGGAGACCGTACATTTGTAAAATAGCAGGAAGGTATATGTAAAGGTTTATAGGAAAGAATACAACGTAATTATATAATAATTGAAAAACATAAAAATATTCCCTTTATTCTGTCCCAATTATCTAGGCTGTCACTGGCTAGATGGCTCTTCTCATCTCAAATAATCTGATCCTGTGTCCCATGTCCCAACTTTTGATTCCAAAAGTACAGAAGCAAACAGCAAAGTTTAATCATGATACCATCACAACCTAGAAATGATCAAATTCATTTTTTAGCGCTAAAACACAGTTAAACAAAACAAAACAAAACAACTCAAGCAACAAAACAAAACCAAAAAACACAAACTTATAAACTACTACAGGCAATAAAGCAATGCTGAGTGGATGTAGTAGCTTTGCCTAGAGATTAACGTGCAAATTAGTTATTTAATGCTAAATAGTCAGCTATGAAATTATATACATACATCTAATACTAAACAAACTGAATAGGTGAACACAAACATTTACATACGTGTGTGTATGTGCAACAATAACAGCTAATTATAAACAATCTAAGAATTTTGAGAGAGAGGGAAGGGGTCATATAACAGCTTAGAGGGTGGCAAAATGGTAAAATAAGGCAACTATATTTTAATTCAAAAATTAAATTGAAAAGCAAGAATAAAAATACTACAAATAAAACAATTCAAAGAATCAATGAAACCAAGAGCTGGTTCTTTGAGAAAATACAAAAGATAGACAAACCCTTAGCCAAACTGAATAAATGGCAGAGAGACACTACCAAAATCAACAAATTCAGAAATGAAAACTGCGTCATCTGGGTTGTTTCTAAGTTCTGGCTATTATGAATAAAGCTGCTCCAAATACGGTGGAAGAAATGTCCTTGTGTACTTGAATTTATTTTGGATATATGCCTAGGAGTGGTATAGCTGGATCTTGAGGAAGTGCTATTCCTAATTGTCTGAGAAAGCACCAGATTGATTTCCAAATTGGTTGTATAAGTTTACATTCCCAACAGCAATGGAGGAGGGTTACCCTTTCTCCATGTCCTCTCCAGCACCTGTTGTCACTTGAGTTTTTGAGTTTTAGCCATTCTGATGGGTATAAGGTGAAATCACAGGGTCATTTGGATTTGCATCTCCCTGATGGCTACGGACATTGAACATTTCCTTAAGCTTTTCTCTACCATTCTATATTCTTCTACAGAGAATTCTCTGTTTAGCTTTGTACCCCATTTTAATTGGATTTCTTCCTTTTTAACTTCTTTAGTTCTTTGTATATTGTGGATATTAGCCCTCTGTCCATATGTCCCTCAAGGGAAGAATTGATTCATAAATTGTGGTACTTTTACACAATAGAATATTACTCGGCAATTAAAAAGGCAGAATTCATGAAATTTGCAGGCAAACAGTTTGATCATCCTGAGTGAATTATCCCAGAAGCAGAAAGATACCCACAGTATAAATTTACTCATAAGTGGATACTAGACCTATAATAAAGGATAAATATACTAAAATCTATACACCCAAAGAAGCTAAACAAGGAGGAGGATCCTGGGTAAGATGATTAATAGTGACTTAGAAAGACAAACGGGATAGACATTGGAAGAAGGAGAAAACAAGGAACAGGACAAAAGCCTAAGATAGAGGGCCTGTGAAAGACTCTAACCAGCAGTGTATCTAAGTAGATGCTGAGACTCAAAAGCAAACTTTGGACAGAGTGCAAGGAATCATATGAAAGAATGGCAATTAGCAAGACCTGGAGAGGACAGGAGCTCCACAAGGAGAGCCACAGAACCAAAATATCTGGGCACAGGGGTCTTTTCTGAGACTGATACTCCAACCAAGGACAAAGGACCAGTCATGGATGTGACCTATCATGTAGTCCATGATAGCTCTGTATCCAAGTGGGTTCCCTAGTAAGAGGAACAGGGACTATCTCTGACATGAACTCAGTGACAGGCTCCTTGACCACCTCTCCCTGAGGGAGGAGCAGCCTTGCCAGGCCACAAAGGAGGACATTGCAGCCTGTCCTGATGATACCTGACAAGCAACTGTCAGATGGAAGGGGAGGGGTCCTCCCCATCAGTGGACTTGGAGAGGAGCATGGGAGGAGAAAAGGAATGGAGGGTGGAACCAGGAGGGGATGACGGAGGGGCTTACAGCTGGGATACAAAAAATAAAATGTAATTAATGTAAAAATTTAATTATAAAAAAAGAGAAATAAGATAACAGTGACATAACAACAGACACTGAGGAAATCCAAAAAATCATTTGGTCCGACTTCAAAATCCTTTATGCTACACAATTTGTAAATCTAAATGAAACAGACATTTTTCTTGATTGATTCCACTTACCAAAGCTGAATCCAGACCAGGTAAATCAATTTAATAGTCCTATATCCCTTTAAGAAATAGAAGCTGTATTTGAATTTCTCCCAACCAGAAAAAGCACAGGCCCAGATGGTTTCAACAAAGAATTCTATGAGACATTCAAAGAGCTAACACCAATACTCTTCAAACTATTCATCAAAATAGAAACAGAAGAAACATTACCCAACTTATTGTTGATAACTAAACCTCGCAAAGACCCAACAAAGAGAATTTTAGGCCAATATCCTTTATGAACATTGATTGAGAAATACTGAACAAAATACTCACAAACCAAATCCATGGACACATCAAAGATACCATCCACTATGACCAAGTAGGCTTCATTCCAGGTATGCAGGGACGATTCTATATATGGCAATCCATGAATGTAATCTAACATATAAACAAACTAAAAAATAAAAATAAAAACACATGATAATCTTACATGATGAAAAAGCAATCGATAAAATAAAATTTTCTTTTATATTTAATGTTCTGAGGAGACCAAGGATACAAAGCTCTTACCTAAACATACATAGTAAAAGCAATACACAGCAAGCCTATAGTCAACAATAAACTAAATGGATAGAAGCCTAAATCAATCCCACTGAAATAAGGTACAAAGTAAGGCTGCCCACTCTGTCCATATCTCTTTAACATAGTTCTTGAAGTCCTTGCAAAAGCAATAAGACAAAAATAGGAAAACAAAGGGGATTCAGTATGGAAAGGAAGTCAAAGTTTCAGTATTTGCAGATGACATGATAGTATACATGAATGACCCCAAAACATCTACCAGGGAACTCCTACAGCTTATAAACACTTTCAACAAAGTAGCTGTATACAAAATTACTTCAAAAAAAATCAGTAGCCCTCCTGTATACAGAAGACAAAAGGGCTGAGAAAGAAATTAAGGAAACAACACCCTTCACAATAGCCACAAAGGACATAAGGTACCTTGGCGTGACCCTAACCAAGAAAGACAAAGAACTGTATGAAAAAAAAAATGCCTTTCAGTCTCTAAAGAAAGAAAAAGAAGAAATCAGAGGGTGGAAAGATCTCCCATGCTCATGGCCTGACAGATTTACCATAGTAAAAATGGCCATCTCATCAAAAACAATCTCCAGATTCAATGCAGTTCTCATCAAATTACTAACACAATTCTTTATAGGCCTTGGAAGACAAATTCTCAACTTAATATGGAATAACAAGAAATCCAGAATCTCTAAAACAATCCTCTACATTAAAATATCTTCTGGTAGTATCTCCATCCTTGATCTTAAGTTGTACTATAGAGAAACAGTAATAAAAACTGTACTGGCACAGAAACAGGTTATTTGATCAATGGAATCAAACAGAAGACTCAAAAATGAATCCAGTTTTATGGACAGCTGATTTCTGAGACAGATGCCAAAACCATACAATAGAAAAAAAGATAGCAACTTCAACAAATGCTGCTGGCCTAACTGGATATCTACATGTATAAAAATGAAAATAGATCCATACTTAATCACCCTATACAAAACTAAAGTCGAAGTGGATGAATCACCTCAAAATAAAACCAGATATACTAAATCAGTTAGAAGAAAAATTGGGGAAGAGCCTTGAAATTATTGACACCAGAGAAAACTTCAAGGACAGACCACCAACAGCACAGGCTCTAAGATTAACAATCAATAAATGGGACCTCATGAAACTGAAAAGATTCTGTAAGCAAAGGACACTGTCGTCAGAACAAAATGACAGCATAAAGACTGAGAATGGATCTTCAACAACCCTATATCTGACAGAGGGCTAATATCCAGAAAATATAAAGAAACAAGAAGATAAATGGCAACAAATCAAGTAATCCAATTAAAAATAGGATACAGAGCTAAACAGAGAACTCTCAATAGAGGAATAATGAATGGTAGAGAAACACTTAAGAAATCTTCAACATTCTTATCAGTGAATAACAATTCAAAATGATCCTGAAATATCACCTTACACCAATCAGAATGGTTAATATCAAAAACTCAAGTGACAACACATGCTGGAGAGGATGTGGAGAATGGGAAAGCCTCCTCCACTGCTTGTGGGAATGTAAAATTGTACAACCAATTTGGAAATCAATCTGGTGCTTTCTCAGACAATTAGGAATAGTGCTACCTCAAGATCCAGCTACACCACTCCTAGGCATATATTCAAAATATGCTCAAGTATACAACAAGGACATATGCTCAACCATGTTCCTAGCAGCTTCATTTATAATAGCTAGAATCTAGAAACTGCCAACTTGTCCCTCAATTGAGGAAAGTGAACATAAATTGTGGTACATTTACACAACAGTTAAAAACAAGATAATCATGCAATTTATAGGCAAATGGTGAGCACTAGAAAATATTATCCTGAGTGAGTTATCCCAGAAGAAAGTCATACATGGTATGTAAACACTAACAAGTAGTTATCAGCCATATAATGTAGGATAGTCATACTAAAACCTGCACACTTAAAAAGTTAACAAGATGGAGGACCCTTGGTAAAATGCTCAATCCTCATTCACAAAGGCAAACAGGATAAATATCAGAAGCTGGTGAAAATAAGGAACAAGACAGGCGCCTACTACAAAGGGCCTCTGAAACACTCTACTCAGCAGTATGCTAAATCAGATGCTGAGACTCAGAACCAAACTTTGGAGATCGTGCAGGGAATCTTATGAATTAAGGAACAGCTAGAAAACATCAAAGTGTCTGGAATTCCAACAGGAGAACCACAGAACCATAAAATCTGGGCCCAGGGGTACTTTGTGAGACTGATACACCATCATATGGCCATTCATGGAAATAACCTAAAACCGCTGCACAGATGTAGATGGTAGCAGGTCAGTCACCAAATGGGCATCCTAGTAAGTCGAACAGGGGCTGTCTGTGACATGAAATCAACAGCTGGCTCTTTGATCACACCCCTTTCCCCCGAGGGCAGACAGACTTACCAAGATAAAAGGAAGACTATGAAAGACAGTCCTGATGAGACCTGATAGGCTAGGATCAGATGGAAAGGGAGGATGTCCTCCCCTATCACTAGACCAGGGAAGGGGCATGGGAGGAGATGAAGGAAGCAGGGAGAGCAGAATTTAGAGGGGACCAGATTGGAGGCACCAGCTGGGATACAAAGTGAATAAATTGCAAAAAAATAAAAATTTATATTAAAAAAAGAAGAAAAATGTTAATGTTTATAATATCTTGTATAAGAATTCAAGGAACATCTAATCTCATAAAACACCACTTAAGAGCCTCTGCCAAAGCAACTGAGAGTAATCCCATTTCAAAACAAACAAACAAACAGATGCAAGTGGAATTTGGTATTTATCAGCCACTTTGGTGTATATATGTTGAAGCATTCTTAAGATAAGATAAATTGTGTAAAAATACCACAACTTATGTATCTGTTCCTAAGTTGATGGACATCTGGATTGTTTGCAGGTTCTGGTTATTGCACATAAATCTGCAACAAACATGGTTGAGCAAATGTCCTTGTTGTGAACTTGAGAGTCTTTTGGATATATGCCCAGGTGTGGTATAGCTGGGTCCTGAGAAAGCACTATTCCTAGTTGTCTGAGAAAGTGCCAGATATATTTCCAAGGTGGTTGTACCAGTTTACATTCTCACTAGCAATGGAGGAGGGTTCCCATTTCTCCACAACCTCTCCAGCATGTGTTGTCACTTGAGCCTTTGATCTTAGCCATTTTGATGTGTGTAAAGTGAAATCTCAGAATGGAATACTACTCAGCAATTAAAAATGAGGAAATAATGAAATCTGTAGTCAAATGGTGGGATCTAGAAAATATCATTCCGAGTGAGGTATCCCAGAAGGAGAAAGAAACATATGGTATATACTCACTTATTTAGACCTATAAGATATGATAAACATACTGAAATCTATACACATAAAGAAGACAAACAAAAAAGAGGACCAGAGGTAAGGTGATCAATCCTTACTTAGAAAGACAAATGGGATGTAGGAGAAAACAAGTAACAGGACAGGGTCCTACCACAGAGGGCCCCTGAAAGAGACTACCTAGCAGTGTACCAAAGCCGAAACTGAGACTCATAATCAAAGATTCGGCAGATGGCAGGGAATAATATGAAAGAAGGGGCAGTTAATATGATCTGGAGAGGACAGGAACTCCACAAGGACCAAATATATCTGGGCACAGGGGTCCTATATGAGACTGTTTCTCCAACCAAGGACCATGGTTAGATATAACCTAGAACCTCTGCTTGCCTGTAGACCATGATGGCTCAGTATTCAAGTGGGTACCCTAGTGAGGGAAATAGGGACTATTCCAGACATGAACTCAATGGCGGACTCTGACCTTTGCAGCCAGTCCTGAAGAAACCTGATAAACCAGGGCCAGATGAAAGGGGAGGTGGTCCTCCCCTATCAGTGGACTTGGAAATGGGCAGGGAGTAGACAAGGGAATGAGGGAGTGGGATTCACCTGGGATATAGAGTTAATAAAATATAATTAATAATTTTTTAAAGATGTAAAAGGATACGATAAACTGTTCTATAATTTTTAATAAATACCCTCTATAATGAACAAAAACATCACAATCCAAAGGCTGAGATACATGTTGAAACTTACCATATCTGAAGAATGTAACTGTTCCCATTTAAGTCCAGACACACACGAGAACTTTATGCAGCATCCTCTTCCAGAATGTCATGTCCTCATTGGGAAGTTTGGTAATACCAAATAGATAGGACAATATTTATTTTATTTGTTCATATTTAAGAATGAAGTTAGTAACATTCATATTTGTATTAACACATCTAAATGTGTTCCTAATGTTAAAATGAAGTAGTCCTTGGAAAACATTAGTTTACGAAGGCACAAATTCCCAACAAATTTCAGGAAGCATATCAGAAGTAATTGTAGTTACACAGCCATGACCTTCATAGGCCACAAAAAAATGAAGAAGGTGATGTGCCTTAATCTACACGGCAGGTACCAAACTGTGTAGACCAATGGCCGAGAGATAAAAACCTGGTCTCTTTCCATTTTCATCCTTGAATCATAATTGCTGGACTCTTATATACTTACCTCATTTAGTCATAAATCTTAGACAATATCTACCAAATTTACTTTACAATGAATATTTTCGTATAGTATATTCTGACAATTACCATTATACCTTCCACTACTAACACAGTAAGCTGATCATCAGTAGTAGTCTTTTCCAAGTTTGTAAGCTCAGTAATTTTTATTTATTGATTTTTCCCTTACAATATATTCTAATCATTGTTTTGCCTCCAGTAGCTCTTCTCAGATCTTCCCAATCTCCTCAGTCACCAACTCCAAGCCTCTTTGTCTATCCTCTTTCTTTAGAAATGGAAACAGGCAAAAAATCACAACGAAAACATCATCAGAGTAAAAAAATTAAAGAAACAGAATAAAACACACATAAATAAAGCCCATAAAACCTATAAAATATAAATCATAATATACAAGCAAAGACTAGTACGTTCAAAATATTAGCCCAAACAAAAAAGGTAAAGCAAAATGTCTACAAAAATACTTGTGAGCTCACCTACTTTCATTATTATCCCATAAATGGATAAGAACTAAAAATAAAGATTCTCCACTGATTCCATTTGGAGGATGTCTGTTGTAAAGGAGACTACAATAAATGTTGGGATTAGGATACACGTCAGTGTGAGTGTGTCCATAAAATTTGTACATGTTAGCAACCAATAATTCATGAAAATCATACTAATTCTAAATATTAAGGATTATAAAAAACACTAATTTTACCTTACAAATTTATTTCCTAGCATATATCCTATTCTATGATTATCACGATTGTGGGAAAGACCTATATGCAAAAATTACTTACATATTACATATATATATTATTTTTTATACATATATTCTCTAAATTCAGTGTTTGTTAACTCAATGGTTTAAAATATTATTCTATAAAAGAAAAACATTTAATATTTATTAGAATCATGTAATGCCCATCTAGTGTCCTGGATGCTCAGAAACTCTTAAGTTTAAGAACACTAATTTCATATTCATGAGGCCACTAAAAATGAGTAATGTGGTAAGCCTTCTTATACCTAAAAGTAAAACTCATATTGATATTTGAAGATTGGAGAAATTATATGCCAGTAATAAATATTAATAACTTTCTAAGAAACAAACTAGATTAACTTAAGTTTAAAAATAACACTCCCAAAAATAAACAAAAACAAACCAGAATCCAAACTGTGAAAGTTTGCTTAAAACTCTTTATCATCACTGAGAAATTATCAAACCACCTTAGAGCATAAAATATGACCCTTGACTGTATTTACATTTTCTTGTCATAAAATGTATCTACAATACTCTTTGCCACATATTTCCATCTAGATATTGGGAACAGATGTTTGTACTGATGATTGTCAAAACGGAGATGACATCAACAAACAAGTCAAATCAGACAAAGGAAAAGTCCATGATGCTTCAACCCTACACAAGGAACACAGGCAACTGGAAAAGATGGGAGTAGGAGAGGTCTCTCCCATTTCAGTTCAAGGAAGACCACACCAAGCAGTTGTCCAGTACCAAACAGTTATCCTTGAAAACATATAAACAAGTAACTTTAACAGATATATCAGGGTATATTTAGGAATATGCATGCACATACTTATACATATATACATTCAATAACAACTATTGAAAAAAAGAGGGTCATGAATTTGAAAGACAATAGGAAGCAGAATTTGCTAGGTTTTAGAGGGAAGCATTAGAAGAAATAAATATTACAATTAAATTATAATTTCAAAAATAAACTAACCTGACGCTCTAAGTTTAAGAGCATATAAGGTTTTGTACAGATGTTTATAATTCTGCCTGTGTCTGTAACATGAACATTAAAAAAAGGTGGATCTTTGTGAGTTTGAGACTAGACTGGTCTATAAAGTGAGTCTAGGACAGCCATGGTTAAACAAAGAAACACTGCCTCCAAAGCAAGCAAGCAAACAAACATATACATATATACAACTGATTATTAAACATGTAAAATGAACAATAATTTGAAATTTTGTCACTAAAGGATCCTAATAAGAATAATCTATAAGTCAGCAACAAAGAAAGGTAAATATTTTCAAACTTATTTCTTTAAGAAGTGTGTAAAACGAATATGTTAGAAACACACACATCGTACAAAAACTAAAAAAAATGAACAATCCAGTTTTAAAAACAGGTGAGATTTGAAGAGACACATGATTATTAAACACAGGCACATATATTCAACATTATCCAGAGGAAGGGGACAATGAAACTATAGGTTGTAGTATTCACCCATCTGGATGTTTGAAGCTGACAAGACAATGTTAAATATTAGACAGGTGACAGTTCATCTAGAACATTCATAATTGCTGGTGGAGGTGAAAAACAGTCAGTTGAATTTTTTTTGGGGGGAAAGCACAAAATTTGTATCTCTTTAAGGAAAACTGTTTCAATTTGTGGAAAAACAGTAATTTCTATAAAACAGACAATGTAATTGTTCTTTACAGCAATCATATTTAAGAACTTGTGTGAATTTCACAGAAGTTATGTTAAATAAAAGTTTCCAGGAATAGACAATAAAAAAAATAATCTTGGGAGATCCAAGATGGCTGCCACAAGAGAGGACACTGTGTCTGAGGAGTAGGACAGCAGTAACAACACAGCGACCAGGAGACTGAACTCTGGGACCTAAAATACCAGCATTTGTGAAGCCAGGTGAGTAGAATACCTATGGTGAGGAAATCAAGTGGGAAAATCCTAGGGACATCCAGTTATTCCCCAGAAAACTCCGGGTGACCTGTGGCACACAGCCCTGATCTGAACAAGAAACCTCCCTGGGCACCAACAGCTGCCATACCAGTCTGGGTCACACAGTCTCCCGGCCAGACTGAGAAGGCCCCTGTACCATTTCAACCTGCATGCATGCGTCCGGCGAGCACACACCACTCAGCTCCGCTGGCAACTACCTCAGTCCCTGTGTGTGTCCACGGGCCAGACTGTGAAGACCCCAGGTACCATTTCAACCAGCCTGCATACAAGAGGGGCACACCACTCAGCAACGCCAGCAACCACTCCAGACCCTGTGTGTGTGTCCACTGGCCAGTCTGAGAAGGCCCCAGAATCCATTCCCCAGACAGGGCTGCATCTGGCAGGCACACGCCCAGTAGAGTCACTAGCCGCCACTCATGACCAGGACACACAGAATCAGGTACACGTGAGGTGCCCCCAAATACCATCTCAGACCGTGGTGCACAGTCCCTGGCCCAGAAGGAGGCGCCAAGTCTCCAGTCCAGAGGAGAGCCCTTAGCAGCAAGCTCAGGTTGGAGGTTGGAGCCTACAGACCAGAGCAGTGCCCCCAGCTGCCATCTCAAATCTGGACACTCAGCCTCTGGCACAGAGTGAGGAGCCAAGCCTCCAGACCAGAGGGCTGACCAGCCTGCAGTGCTCACAACTTCTAGCACAGAGCAAGAAGCCGGGCACACAGAGCCCACAACAAAGTTCAACTGCGGCATCAACACACACTATCAAACCACTGGAACTCCCTGATCTTCTTGAAGAATACTCCTGACACAAGAGATTGACAGTTCCAGTCGGAAGTTCAGCCTTAAAGCACAAACAGCTCCTTGATTATACATAAACAAATAGCCAAAGGTAGACATAAGAACTCATCCAACAAAATCAGGACACCATGGCCCCACTAGATATCCCAAAAGCAATGGAGATTTTAATTCAGCGGAGACACAGGAAAATTATGTTAAAGCTATGATAATGCAGATATTAGAAAAACAAAAAGAGGGACAAAAAGAGGAAATGAACAAGGCCCTCAAAGAAATTCAGAAGAATATAACTGACCACAGGGAGGAACAATTAAAGATATACAAAGAGGAAACAAAAAAAAATAGGAGCCACAGTCAATCAGATGAAGGAAACAGTACAAAGCATGAAAAGAGAATTAGAATCTATACAGAAGACACAAACAGAGAATAACCTGGAACTAGAGAACTTAGAGAAAAGGTCAGGAACCACAAAAGTAAGCATCAACAATAGAATACAAGAGATGGAAGAGAGAATCTCGGGAGCAGAAGATACACTGGCTGAAATGGATTCCTCAGTCAAGGAAAAAAGAAAATCGGAAAAGTCCCAAACACAAAACATCCAAGAAATCAAGGATGCAAGGAAAAGACTAAACCTACGAATAATTGGAATAGATGAAAAAGAAGACACGGGCTTCAAGGACCGGAAAATATTTTTAAGAAAATCATAGAAGAAAATTTTCCCAACTTAAAAAAAGAATTGTACATAAACATACAAGAAGCCTACAGAACACCAAATAGACTAGACCAGAAAAAAATAGCTCTTCTCACATCATAATCAAAACACTACACCTACAAAACAAAGAAAAAATACTAAAGGCAGCAAGGGAAAAGGGTCAAGTAACATATGAAGGTAGACCCATCAGAATCACACCAGAATTCTCATCAGAAACTATGAAAGCCAGAAGGGCCTGGGCAAAAGTCATGCAGTCTTTAAGAGAACACAGCTGCCAACCAAGACTACTATACCCAGCGAAGTTTCAATTAACATAGATGGAGAAAACAAAATTTTCCATGACAAAACAAAATTCATGCAATACCTACACAGCAACCCAGCCCTACAGAAGGTACTAGAAGGAAAACTTCAGTCCAATGGGAACAACTACACCAAAGAAAATATAGGATACAGATACTTTCCCAATGACAACAACAACAACAACAAAAAAGCAATGAATCACATTAAGACCACCAACTCCACAATAAAAGGAAATAATAGTCATTGGTCACTATTATCTATCAACATCAATGGACTCAACTCAACGATAAAAAGACACAGACTAACAGAATGGCTGCAGAAACAGGATCCTACATTCTGCTGCATCCAAGAAACACACCTATGCAAGAAAGATAAACACTACCTCAGAGTAAAAGGCTGGAAAACAATTTTCTAAGCAAATGGACCCAGAAAACAAGCTGGAGTAGCAATCCTAGTAACTAATAAAATAGACTTTCAACCAAAGTTAATCAAGAAAGATGAGGAGGGGCACTTCATTCTCATTAAAGGAAAATTCCAACAGGAGGACATCACAATTTTGAACATTTATGCCCCAAATACAAGACTACCTACATATGTAAATCAAACATTATTAAAACAGAAATCACACACTGATCCCAACACCATAATAGTGGGAGACTTCAAAACTCCACTCTCTCCAAGGACACATCGTCCTATCAGATGCAAAACAGAGAAAAGAGGGCACTCACAGAGACCCTTAATCAAATGGACCTAATAGATGTCTACAGAACTTTTCACCCTAGATCAAAAGAGTATACCTTCTTTTCAGCACCTCATGGAACCTTCTCCAAAATAGACCATATAGTTGGTCACAAAGCAAGCCTCAGCAGATACAGGAAGATTGAAATAATCCCTTGTATCCTATCTGACCACCACGGTCTAAAGCTGGACCTCAACAACAATAGAAATAGCAAAAGGCCTGCACATACATGGAAACTGAACGACTTGATAATCAAGGACAACTTGGTTAGAGAAGAAATTAAGAAAGAAATTAAAGACTTCCTAGAATTTAATGAAAGTGAAAGCACAACATACACAAACTTATGGGACACAATGAAGGCAGTGCTAAGAGGAAAGTTCATAGCACTAAGTGCCTTCAAGAAGAAATTTGAAACATCTCATACAAACAAATTAATGGCCCAACTGAAAGCCCTAGAAAAAAAAAGGAAGCAGATACACCCAGAAAGAGCAGACAGCTGGAAATAATCAAACTCAGAGCTGAAATCAATCAATTAGAAAGGAATAAAAGTATTGAAAGAATCAATGAAACCAAGAGCTGGTTCTTTGAGAAAATCAACAAGATAGACAAGTCCCTAGCCGAACTTACAAAAAGGCAGAGGGAAAATGTTCAAATCAGCAAAATCAGAAATGAAAAGGGGGACATAACTACAGACACTGAGGAAATCCAAACAATCTTTAGGTCTTACTACCAAAGCCTATATGCCAAAAAATTTGAAAATCTAAATGAAATGGACAATTTTCTTGAGAGATGCCACCTACCTAAATTAAGCCAAGATCAGATAGGAAGATTGAATAGACCTATATCCCCCAAGGAAATAGAAGAAGTCATCAACAGCCTCCCTACGAAAAAAGAGCCCTAGACCAGATGGTTTTAGTGCAGAATTCTACCAGACCGTCAAAGAAGTCATAACACCAATTCTCTCCTAAGTGTTCCACAAAATAGAATTAGAAGGAAAATTACCAAACTCTATGAAGCCATAGTCACCTTGATACCTAAACCACACAAAGATCCAACAAAAAAAGAGAACTTCAGACCTATCTCTCTTATGAACATTGATGCAAAAATACTCAATAAAATAATTGCAAACCAAATCCAAGAACACATAAAAGATATCATCCTCCATGACCTAGTAGGCTTTATCCCAGGCATGCAAGGGTGGTTCAATATACGCATATCCATCAATGTGATCCACCATATAAACAAAGTGAAGGAGAAAAACAACATAATCATCTCCCTAAATGCCAAAAAATCATTTGACAAAATCCAACAGCCATTCATGTTTAAAGTCTTGGAAAGATTAGGGATACAAGGTACATACTTACACATCGTAAAGGCAATAAACAGCAAGGCTATAGCTAACATTAAATTCAGTGGAGAGAAATTTATATCAACACCACTGAAATCAGGGACTAGGCAAGGCTGCCCATTGTCTCCATATCTCTTCAACATAGTACTTGAAGTCCTAGCTAGAGCAATAAGACAACTAAATGAGATCAAGGGGATACAAATTGGAAAGGAAGAAGTCAAAGTATTACTATTTACAGACAATATGATAACATACATGAGTGACATCAAAAATTCAACCAGAGAACTCCTTCAACTGATAAACACCTTCAGTAAAGTGACTGGATACAAAATCAACTAAAAAAAAAAATCAGATGTCCTCCTGTACACCAAAGACAAAAGGGCTGAGAAGGAAATTAGGGAAACAACACCCTTCACAATAGTCATTAATAACATAAAGTACCTTGGAGTGACTCTAACCAAGCAAGTGAAAGACCTATATGAAAAAAGAAAACCTTCAAATCTCTGAAGAAAGAAATTGAAGAAGGTATTAGAAAATGTAAAGACCTCCCATGCTCATATATTGTTAAGATTAACATAGTGAAAATGACCATATTGCCAAAAGCAATCTACAGATTCAATGCAATTCCCAACAAAATACCTTCACATTTCTTCACAGACCTTGAAAGAAAAAAAAAACATTCAATGGAAAAAAGACAACATCTTCAACAAATGGTGCTGGTCCAACTGGATATCTGTATGCAGAAAAATGAAAATATATCCATGTTTATGACCTTGCACAATCCTAAAGTCCAAGCTGATCAAGGACCTCAACATAAAACCAGCCATACTAAACCAGTTAGAAGAAAAAGTGGGGAAGACCCTAGAACTCATTGGCACAGGAGACTTCTTCCTGAATAGAACACCAACAGCACAGGCTCTAAGATCAACAATCAATAAGTGGGACCTTATGAAACTGAAATCTTCTGTAAAGCAAAAGACACTGTCATCAAAAGAAAACGACAGCCTACAGACTGGGAAAGGATCATTACCAATCCTACTTCTGACAGAGGGCTAATATCCAGTATATATAAAGAACTCAAGAAGTTAAAAAGCAAGAAATCAAGTAAACCAATTAAAAATGGGGTATGGAGCTAAAAAGAGAACTGACTGTAAAGGATTATAGAATGGAAGAAAAACACTTAAAGAAATGCTCAATGTCCTTAACCATCAGGGAGATGCAAATCAAAATGACCCTGAGATTTCACCCTACACCCACCAGAATGGCTAAGATCAAAAACTCCAGTGACAATGCATGCTGGAGAGGTTGAGGAGAACGAGGAACCCTCCTCCATTGCTGGAGAGAATGCAAATTTGTACAACCACTCTGCAAATCAATTTGGCGCTATCTTAGATAATTAGGAATAGTGATTCCTCAAGACCCAGCTATACCATTCTTAGGCATATATCCAAAGGATGCTCAAGTACACGACAAGGACATTTGCTCATCTATGTTCGTACCTGCTTTTTTTTTTAACAGCCAGAACCTGGAAACAACCCAGATGTCCCTCAGTTGAGGAATGGATACATAAATTATGGTACTTTTATACAATGGAAAATCATGAAATTCGCAGGCAAATGGTGGGACCTGGAAAAGATCATCTTAAGTGAGGTA
>CM053742.1:29410113-29424638 GCA_028658305.1 Pachyuromys duprasi | reverse complement strand
AGCAGAAAGAAACATGGTATATACTCACTTATATAGACCTATAGGATAGGAAGGTCATGCTGAAATCTACACACCTAGGGAAGATATACAAGGAAGAAGATCCAGGTTGGTAGCATCAGTGCTCATTTAGATGAACAAATGGGATGGACATTGAATGGAGGAGAAAACAAGCAACAGGACAGGAGCATACCAAAGAGGGCCTCTGAAACAATCAGTATAGCAATGTATCAACGCAGATATTAAGACTCACAATTAAGCCCTTGGCAGAGGGCAGGAAATAATATTAAAAAGGGGGAAGTTAGTAAGTCTTGGGGAGAACAAGAGCTCCACAAAAACCAAACTGAGCAGTGCACAGGGGTCTTATACGAGACAGTTTCTCCAACCAAGGACCATGTATGGATATGGCCTAGAACCCCAGCTCAGATATGACCGATGGTAGCTCGGTGTCCAACTGAAGACCCTAGTAAGCAGAACAGGGACTATTTTAGTCATGAACTCGATGGCTGGCTCTTTGACCCTCCCCCATACACGCCAGGGAGTAACAGCCAGGCTAGATTCCAGGGGAGGACATCGCAGCCAGCCCTGAGGAGACAAGATGATCTGGGGTCGGTTGGAAGGGGAGGAGGTCCTCCCCAGTCTTGGACTTGGAGGGGGCAGGGAGGAGATGAGGGAGTGATGGGGAGAGTAGGAGGGAATGAAAGAGGTGGCTTCGCCTGGGATGCAATGTACCTAACCTGTGATTTATATAAGAATATATAAATTACATTTAAAAAAAAGCTTAGGCATTAAAGACCTAAATAAGCATTAAGACAAACGTCTTTTCCTTGATCCCACCATTTGCCTCCAAATGTCATGATTTCCTTGTTTTTAATTGCTTAGTAGTATTTCATTGTATAGACGTACGACAAATTCTGTATACATTCCTCAGTTGAGGGGCATCCGGGTTGTTTTCAGGTTCTGGCTATTACGAATAAAGCTGCTCTGAACATAGTTGAGCAAATGTCCATGTTGTGTACATAAGCATAGTTTGGATATATGCCTGTGAGTGGTATAGTTGGATCTTGAGGAAGCACTATTCCTAACTGTCTGAGAAAGTGCCAGTTTGACTTCCAAAGTGGTTTTATAAGTTTACATTCACACAAGTAATATACGAGGGTCCCACTTCTCCACATCCTTTCCAGCATTCACTGTCAGTTGAATTTTTGATCTTAGCTAATCTGATAGGTGTAAGTTGAGTGAGGTATCCCAGAAGCAGAAAGAGACACGTGGTATATACTCACTTAAAAGTGGTTATTAGATATATAATATAGGGTAAGCATATTAAAATCTGTATACTTAAAAAGCTAAGCAAGAAAAAGGGCTCTAGGTAAGATGATCAATCCTCACTCAGAAAGACAAATGGCATGGGCAAGGGAAGTGATAAAATAGGACAGGAGCCTACCACAGAGTTCCACAAAAATACTACCCAGCAGTATATGAAAGCAGATGCTGATGCTCATAACCAAACTTTGGGCAGAGTGCAAGGAATTGTAGGAAAGAAGGGTGAGATAGTAAGACCTGGAGAGGAAAGGATCTCCACAATAAGAGCAACAGAACCAAAAAATCTGGGCACAGGGCTCTCTTATGAGACTGAGGTTCCAACCAATGACCATTTATGGATATAATCTAGAACCCCTGCTGATATGTAGCTCAAGACAGCTCAGTATCTATGTGGATTCCCTAGTTAGGGGAACAGGGTCTGTCTCTTTCATGAACTCGGAGCCTGGCTCTTTGAATATCTCTCCCTGAGGGGGCAACCTTGCCAGGCTACAGAGGAGGACAATGCAGCCAGTCCTGATGAGACCTGATAATCTATGGTCAGATGGAAGTGGACAAGCTCTTCTCCTATCAGTGGACTTGCAGAAGGGCGAGAGGAGATGAGGAATGGAGGGTAGGATTAGGAGGGAATAAGGGAGTGGGCTACATCAAGGATAAAAATTTAGAAAAACTGTAATTAATACACAAAATAAAAAATAATAAAAGAGAAATATTCTTCAGTGTACCTATGCTACAGTAGTACCACAATCCTCAGGTCAGAGCAAAAGATAAACTTATGAAACTTATTTGACCCTGAAATGCTCAGGCTAGAAATACCTCATCCTTAGGAAGCATAGGTCCTATGGAGACACAGACCTAGAGCAGGATTCTATATGAAGGGTAACTCCACAAACACTTCATTAATCATCTAAGGTCACAACATACTCAACAAAGAAAAAAAATCAAGAGGTTGTTGCAATTCTAAATGCACCAAAAACAAGGACACCAAAGTATACAGAAACACCAATATAGCTAAAAATCACGTATTGTCTCTAACACAGGGATAGTTGAGTGACTCCTATACTCTACTCTTGCCTATGTATGCATCATGCCTATGTATGCATACATACAGACAAATACTTGAGTTAAATATTCTAGTAAATCAAATGGACCTAGCAGATATTTATGGAACAGTTTACAGAAAAAAATGAATATACTTTTTCTCAGCAGTTCATGTAACTTTCTCCAAAATTGACTATGTACTTGGATACAAAAAAGTCTAAACTAATACAAGAAATTGAAATAATTCCTTGCGTCCTATCTGACTGCCATGGAATAATGACGGTAAGAACAACAGAATTCATACACACACTCATTGAAACAAACAAACAAACAAACCTGCTACTGTATGAAAAAACGGGTTGAGATAGGAATTTCGAAGAATTTGAAAATTTTTTCAGTATTGAATAAAAAAGAAATGAGAACACAAACTGTGCAACACAATGAAAAGATTTCTAAGAGGCAAGAAATGACTACAAAATATTCTTTGAAAGTTCTCATATTAGTTATTTAACAACAGACCTAAAATCCTTGGAAGTTAAAGAAGAAACAGCCTAAAAGGAAAAAAAATGACAAGAAAGTATATGGCTTGTATCAATAAAAAAAATATTAACATAAATAGTACATCGATTCAATGAACTTATGAGGTTGGCTGTTTGAGAAATCGATAAAAATTGATAAACTATTTGCCAAATTAACTAAAAGCCTCAAATAAAATATCCATATTAATAAAAGCAGAGATGAAATAGAGGACATCCCAACAGACACCAATGAAGTCCAAATGATAAAGACATACTTGGAAAATATGAATTCACAAAACTGGAAAACATGAAATATCTAGATAAACTGCTTATTCTGTATGAAATACAATAGCTAGAAAGACTGGGTACACAATTTAAATAGGTCCAAAACCCTTAGTTAATTAAGCAGAAATTAAGTCTCTCAACAAAAAACTTCCAGGGCCAGACACATACATCATATAATTCAATCAGACATTCAAATAAATTTAATACCAGGCATCTGAAAGACACTACTGTTTGAGGTACTTAAGCAGAGACTGAGACTCAGAGCCAAACTTTGGGCAGAATGCAGGGAATCTTATGAAAGAAACAGGAGATAGAAAGACCTGGAGGGGAAGGAGCTCTAAAAGGAGGCCAACAGGGAGAAAAATAAAAAAAGCCCGGGGCTCTGCAGATACTGATACCCCAGCAAAAGGCAATATGTGGAGAGGACCTAAAACCCTAGCTCAGATGTATCCCATAGACTCAGTCTCCAAATGAGGTCCCTAGAAAGAGGAGCAGCCTGACCAGGTAACAGAGGAACACAATTGGGGTTGCCTTGTGAAATTTTGTTAATTAACATCCTTAATGTAAAATGATGTCAGTCCTTATGCTAAATTACTTACCCCTTCTCAGAGCACTGAATGAATATTTCATTGGATTTTATACTGGATTTTTTTATTTTGGTAGTATACACTAGAGGGGGTTTGAGAGTTCTTTATACTGTTAATGATTCTCTGTCCATGTTCTATCTGAAATGTCATGCTTGTTTCATGAAAAGAATCTTTTATAAAGCTGGACACTTTTAGGGGAGAAAGGGCACAGGCTAATGGAATGGAATTAGAACACAGGATCTGCTGCATACAAGAAACACCCCTCAGCAGTAAAGATAGATATTATCTCAGAGTAAAGGGTTGGAAAAGAGTTTTTAAACAAAAAGACCCCAGAAACAAGGTGGAATAGCCATTCTAGTATCTAATAAAAACAGACTTTCAACAAAAATAAACAAAAGAGATGGGGAAGTACACTTCATATTCATCAAAGGAAAAAAATCATGAAGATGGCATCTGAATTCTCAACATAAGGGCAAACACTTTTGTAAAGGATTCATTACTAAAGCTTAAGTCACAAAAAATCCCCCACATTAATAGTAGGCGGCACCATTCTATGGGTTGTAGAGATATGTCAAAAGATAAGAGAACTTGCTGAGCTGAAGAGGACTCTGGCCCTGTTCCTACCACGTGTATCAGACAGCTCACTACTGCCTTTAACATAATCATTCAGGGTATTCAACATGTCTTCAGGTCTCTGCACATATCACCATGTATATGTTACACAATAAGAAATGCAGGAACACATACATTCATAAAATCAAAGTAAACAAAGTCATCTTTTTAAAATGTAGAAAGAAACTCCCTGGCTATTAAGCAAACAAGTTTATACTTATTCTATAGTTTTGACTGTGGATGTGATATGACAAATTGCTTGAGTTCTTGTTTTGAATTCCCCACAGTAATGAACTGGAATCTAGAATCACAACTTAAAATTAATCCTTTCCCCATTAAATTACTTTTGTCAAAATATTGTATCATAAAAAAATTAAAAAGAATAGTCTCTATTCTTATTTCCTAGGTCTTAGGCAACTATTTACTGTCTTTCACCATACATTTTTCTGATAACATGCCTTTTTAGATTCCCTCGTAATTTTGTGAACAGGTTTCACTACCAAGACTATAAACTCATTATTTTTCTCTTTTTCATCATAATGAGATTTTTGAGATGTTTCATATTATATATTTCATTTTCTTCTGACAGTCTGGAATTAAAATTATGAATGCTACACCAAATCTATCATGGGGATGTTGTTTGTTTTGAAGTGACTGCAAAGTGTTTTGGAATAAGAAAACTTACCACTTGTGGGGAGACCATGTCCTCTGTGGCACTTGTTGAACCTTACAATACTGAGAGTTGTTGCAGTTACTCATTGTAAAAAGTGACCGCTACCCCTCTCAGTATTGCAGAGCACACAGGTAATTGATGGAGGACATTTTGTCTTCAAGAATTAAACAACAGATTTTATAAACACTTTTGGCATATCATGATAGATATGCATCAAATTTCTTTCTTCACAGTTCCTAGGTAGGAGCAATCCCTTACCTTCCATTTAACTCTCTGAAGAATATGATATACAATCCACTCACGTAACTTTACAGTTAATACAGTGTTACTCACTGTTTTGTTTACATTGTTCTTTATATCCTCAGGATGTGAATAACTGAAAACCTAAATATTCTTAAAATGCTTTGATCGTTAGACACGAAACATTAACCTACTGCAAAGGGAAGAACTCAACATTACCAACGCAATTGAAATCATCACCATCCCAAGGACAGATCAAGTGCAGAATATGGCCTTCTTGACTCTAAAGAGATAGAGATTGGTTAAATGTACTCAAATCTCACCAGCACCAATTTGGTATATTACCTGCAATTATAATTTCATTTTTCAGACCCAAAGATTAACCACTGTGCATTCTTTCTCTATAGCTATACTACTATCAGTGCAGCTACCTCCACCAGCACAGTACTTGATAAGGCATACTGTAATTTGAGGACCCAGAAAGAAATAGTAAAGTGAAACTGCCATGAGTCAGAGTAAAGAAATACCAAAACATCTTCAATATGCTCTGTTTCCTGTAATAACAATGTGTCCTTTCTATACAGAAACATTTGTATCAGTATACTTACAAAGTTTGAAATCTGAACTCTGATCCCATTTATTATCACCTTAGGACAACGGGCCTAAATTTTTTACCATATACTATTCTGAATAAGCTGCTGTTACTCTGAATTTTTGTCAAAAACATGTAGGTAAGTTTGATTTCATTTTATTTGTTCACATTAAATTTGCATACACATATACTCAAAGAATAGAGCAGCTCTCAGATGTCATAAAAATATTTTTCTGTCTTTTTCATAGCAGACAAAAGCCTATTATAAAGAACCACTACTTGTCAATGGGCAAGTAACAAGTAACTAAGTACTGTCTTTCCTCAAAAGGGTCATCTAGAAGTAGAAACTTGATACCAAGTGTGTGGTAACATTAGGTGAGAAGGGCAGAAATATTTTGAGATATAAAAGACAAGGATGACAACTGTGAAATACTATATTCTATACATAAGGTTCTTTCCATAATTCACTCTTGACAGTTAATTGTTGCTTGTACAAGACTTGTAAAAGACTGATGGGGGAAGGGCTCACAAGTCCCACCCCTAGTTCAAGAGCAGTAGACTACTGATAGCATTGGAAGAAGAATTATTCTTTTTCAAGGACAAGCTCCCTGATCAGTTACTTTTCCGTGCCCAATTAGGAAATATGGTCAAAATTAATTGGACAAAGCATCTACACACTCTTGTATACACACACACACACACACACACACACCAGTGTAGAGCACATGAGTTGACAAGGGGCATGGGAGAGTTAGATACTATCAAAATGCATTGTTGTCCTGCATGAAACTCTCAGAAACAGATAAATAAATAAGTGGATAGATTGGATGGATGGATGGATGGATGGATGGATGGACTGATGGAGTGATGTATGGCTAAATGGATGTATGAATGAGCTTGGTCCACTAATCAAACAGATGCAAAATCCTGAGGTTAGAAGCTAGATCAAACTGCAGCCAGTCCTGGTGAGACCTAAAAAGCTAGGTTGGATGGAAGGGGAGGTGGACCTCCCCTATCTCCTCCCATGGCAAGAGGCATGGGAGGAGATGAGGGAGGGAGTGAGGGAGGGGGCTACAGCTGGGATGCAAAGTGAATAAAATGTAATTAATGTAAAAAATAAAAATTTAATTAAAGACTAAAAAAAAAAAAGAAGCTAGGTCAACATGTCAGTGGCACACAGAGAACCCATGGACCATATATTTTTAGATTATGTGTCACAATAAATAATACCTCAGCTATCTCAACTAAGAAATATTATCAAGTATTATTATGGCTAAATAGCATACATTCCCTGTGTGTAACAAGATAAACTAAAGTGAGGAAACAATAAACAAATTCCAATTGCCCAGGTAATTATTATGATTAAGAAATACTCCATTTAACCAACAGGGAAAAAAAAACCAAACAGATGCAGAAATCTCAATGGAAAACCACAAGCAGTAGGAAAAATGAAGACAGCATGGCTATTCTTACACATACTTAATTTCTTTTAAATTCAGTGATTATGAGAAGAATAAAGTAAATGTCATGGTATGGAGCAAGCATGCATATATATTAGAAGCATTCAATATATAAATCCAAGAATTACATTTTTACCTTCAAGAAACTAGAATACATTGAAATGACATTAGTTTTTCTTCATCTAGAGAAGTACCACATGTTAGCTCACAGAGACTAACGCAGGAAGCACTGGGCTTAAAAGGGCCTGCACCAGGTCCTCTGCCTCTAAATTACAGCTTTCAACTTAATGTTTTTATAACTAGACTCCATGAATGAGTGGTTGTCTGATACTTGTACCTGCTCTTGGAGAATTGTTGAAGATTAAAAAATAAAAGAAAAAGAAAAAGAAATACCATTTTTTGTAAGGCAAAAGGACCTAAAAATTCTGGGTCTTTTGCCTTAGCATCTTAAAAACACTGAAAGTGTAAATCCAGAAACACCATCTTTACTTGTAAATAGCCACAGCAATTGAGATGTATGATAATATTTTCTTTACTCAAGGAGATACCACTTTCGTGTATTGCACTTCAATAACTTTTATCTATTTGGAATATTATGTACATGAGGAAAATCATATTGATATGAAATTTCATTCTCAATCTTCACCTTTTACTTTTCTCAAAATATACCTGTAACAAGATGTTTCTACCCTGACCATGTTCACATTTAAATTTAGCAGAATATTCAAACTCAGCATTTTTCCATGGTTCTATCCCATTTGTCTACTTAATGACCACTTATTGAATTTTCAGCATTTCTATCTTTGGAAATATATCTTGTCAGCTTTATTCTAATCAAAGACACATTAAAAAATAAAGTAATCTAAATGTCTATGAATTGAAAAATGGGTAATTGAAAAAGCACCCATACAAATAAAAATAAATGCATGAAATCTGCATGAAGATATTTGGGGTTAAAGTATATATTGAGGAAAAGAAAGAAAAATATTACATACCTTCTCTTAAGTGCAGGTCATTGGATTTGACGTTTTTATGTGAACATGTTATGATAAAGTATAATATACTGCATGCAAATTAAAACTGAAATAAAAGAATAATAAAAAGATAATAGCAAAAATGCTCATGGAATTTATGTTAAAGCTAAAGGCTGCACATGGTTTGAAAATTAATGATAATGTCATGGAAACTTCATGAACAACAATTTTAGTCAGGGTTCTCCAGAGGAACAGAACAAATAGAAATAAAATAATATTTATTAAAAGGAGATTTCTTAGATTGACTTACATGATATAGTCTGGGAAGTCCTACACTGTCTGTCACATTGGAGAGGATGAAAGTCCAGTAGCTGTTGAATCATGAGGCTGGAAACCTTGGCATTCCTAGTCCTATGTAGGCCTAAGAAGTTTGAGGAATGACAATGGGTTTTTGCACATGTTACAGGCCAAGGTTGGGTCCTAAGATCAGTGAAACCATGCTATAAGCAGCAGCAATAAAGTAGTTGAACCCACCATTTATATGAAGACAAGCAGGTAAACAGGAAAAAATTAACTATGTACATACATGTTTATAGTAACAATTGATGAAAAAGAAGACCATACATTTGGAAAAGAGCAAGAAGTTATATATAAAGGTTTATAGGAAAGAATATTATGTAATTATATAATAAACTCAAAAGTTAAAAATATCTCCTTTATTTTCCCCCATTATCTATACTGTCACTGGAAGGTGCAGCCCATATTTAGGATGGCTGTTCTCATCTCAAATAATCTGATCCTGTGCCCAGTGTTGCATCGTTTAATTCCAAATGTAGTCAAGTGAACAGCAAAGATTAATCATTACACCTTCGTGATCTAGAAGTGATCAAAATCATTGGGCCTCTTGAACCTTAAACCCTAGAGAAGCATACAAACAAAATAAAACAAAGAATCTAAGAAACAAAACAAACAAAAACCTCTAAACTACTACAGGCAACAAAGAAATGCTGAGTGGAAGAAGTAGCTTTGCCCAGGGATGAAAGTGTAAATTGTTATAAAATACTAAGTATTCAGCCTTGAAATTGTATACTTACAAGTACTACTAAACAATCTAAATAGGTTGAACTTGTACATTTATACACATGACTGTATATCCAACAATAATAGCTTATAATAAATTAGAAAGAGTGTGAAGGGGTCCTATAAGTGATTAGAGGGTGGCAAAAGGGATGTGTGATAAAGTAACTATATTTTAATTCAAAATTTAAAATAAAATTGCTAATGTTTTAATATCTTCTATATTAATTCAAGGAATATCCAATCTCATAAAAGAACACTTAAGATCATCTGCCAAGGCGACAGAGAGAAATCCTGCCTCAAAACAAGCAAACAAAGTAGAATTTGCTTTTAACAGCCATTTTGGCATGTATCTGTTCACTTACTCTTCCTATAGAATAAATTAGCCTATAATTAAAAAAAAAAAAAGAACATCCATACTGGACAAAAACATCAAATCCAAAGACTACTGAGATAGAAAAGTAATGGACAATGACATCAGAACAAAACAAGAGCCTACAGACTTGGAAAAGAATCTTCACCAATCCTATATCTGACAAAGGGCTAATATCCAGTATATGTAAAAAATTCAAGAAGTTAAAAAGCAGTAAACCAAGTATCCAATCAAAATACGGGGTACAGAGTTAAACAGAGAATTCTGTATAGAGGAATATCTAATGGGTGAGAAACACTTCAAGAAATGTTCAACAGGGAGGGGACTATAGCTGGGATACAAAGTAAATAAACTGTAATTAATATAAAAAAAGAAATGTTCAACATCCTTAGTTATCAGGAAAATGCAAATAAAAACAACATTGAAATTTCATCTTCCATCCATCAGAATGGCTGAGATCAATAACTCAAGTGACAATACATTCTGGAGAGGATCTGGAGAAAGGGGAACCGTCCTCCATTGCTGGTGGAATGTAAACTTGTGTAACCACTTTGGAAATCTATCTGGTACTTTCTCAGACAAAGAGGAATAGTGCATCTCCAAGACACAGCTATCCCACTCGTGGGCTTATATCCAAAATATGCTCAAATTCACAACAAGTATATTTGTTCAATCATGTTTGTAGCAGCTTTATTCATAATAGCCAGAACCTGGAAACAACCCAGATGCCCCTCAACTGAGGGACAGATGCAGAAAATGTGGTACATTTACACAATGACATATTACTTAAAAATTAAAAAAAAAAAACGAAATCATGAAAATTTCAGTCAAGTCTAGGAAATATCATCCTAAGTGAGTTATCCCAGAAGCAGAAATACACACATGGTATAAACTCACTTATAAGTGGATATTAGCTAAATAATATAGGATAAACATACTAAAATCTATACACTTTAAGAAGCTAAGTAAGAAGGAGGACCCTGGGTAAAATGTTCAATCTTCATTCAGAAAGGCACATGGGATAGACATTGCAAGAGGGAGAGTACAGGGAATAGGACAGGAGCCTACCACAAAGGGCCTCTGAAAGTCTCTACCCAGCAGTGTATCAAAGCAGATGCTGAGGCTCATTACTAAACTTTGGGCAGAGTGCATGCAGGGAATCTCATGAAAGAAGTGGGGGATAGAAAGAGCTGTAGAGGACAGGAGCTCCAAAAGGAGAGCAACAAAAGCAAGAAATCTGGGCACTGGTGTTTTTTCTGAGACTGATACTCCATATAAGGACCATGCATAGAGATAACCTACAATCCCGACACAGATGCAGCCCATGGCAGCTTAGTCTCTAAATGGGTACCCTCGAAAAGGGAACAGAGACTGTCTCTGACATGAACTCAGTGGTTGGCTCTTTGAGGACTTACCCATGAGGGGGAGCAGTCTTATGAGGCCACAGAGAAAGATGATGCAGCCAGTCCTGATGAGACCTGATAGGTTAGGGTCAGATGGAAGGGGAGGAGAAACTCCCATATCAGTGGACTTGGGGAGGTACATGGGAGGAAATGAGAGAGGGAGGGTGGGACTGGTAGGGGATGAGGGAGGGGGCTACAGCTGGTATACTAAGTGAATACATGCCAATTAATATAAAAAGAAACAGAAACAACAATGAAAAGATCATAGAGGAAACAAAAACAATTATGATCATTTATGTAAAAGTAAAGAAAAAGAATTTCATCATATGTGTAGAATGTAACTATTCACATTTAACTCAAGACACCATTATAGTACAAGCATGCACACATGAACCTTATGCAGCATCTTCTTCCAGAATGTCATGTCCTTGTGCTTATTGGGAAGTTTGGTAATACCAAATAGATAAGACTATATTCATTTTATTTGAAAATATTAAGACTGAAATTATAACATCCATCTTTATATTAAAATATTTAATAAGTTCATAATGTTAAAATGAAGCACTCCTTGGAAATCATTCAATATTTATGAAGGCACAAATTCCCATCAAGTTTCAGGACACATGTAAGACGTATTTTACTTATACCATCATGAACTTCTGAGGCCAGAAATAATGAAGACTGTGATGTGCCTTAATCTACACAGCATGGCATCTTTCACACATATTTGACATGATAGGTACCAATCTGCATAGACCAAAGCACAAGAGATAAAAAGCTGGTCTCTGTCATAATTTCACAATTGAATCATAATTGCAGGACTCTTACATACTTAACTTATTTAATCAAATATCTTAGACAATATCTTCCAATTTTACTTTACCATGAATATTTTCGTAAAATGTCCTCTAACATTCACCATTATATTTTCCACTATCAACACAATAAGCTGTTCACTAGTAGTATTCTTCTCCCAATTAGTAAGCCCAGTAATTTTTATTTATTGATTTTTCCCCTTATAATATATTTTAATCATGTTTTTACCTCCAGTAGCTCTTCTCAGATCTTTCCAATCTCCTCATTCACCAACTCCAAGCCTCTTTGTTTCTCTCCCTCTCCTCTCTCTTTAGTAAAAGAAACAGGCAAAAACAAAAAACAAAACATAATCAGAACAAAAAAGTCAAAGAAACAGCATAAAACACACACAAATAAAGCCCATAAAACTACAAAATGAAAAACCATAATATACAAGCATAAACTAGTAAGTTCAAAAATTTTGCCCAAACCAAGAAGATATAAGAAAAAAGTCTACAAATATACTACTGAGTTCACTAACTTTCATTATTATCCCATAAATTGATAAGAACTACAAATAAAGATTCGCCACTGATTCCTTCTTGAGGATGTCTGTTGTGAAGGAGACTAAAATACATATTAGGATTAGGATACACTCCAGTGTGAGTATGCCTATAAAACTTGTTCATGTTAGCAACACAACAATTCATGAAAAACATACTACTTCTAAATATTAAGGAATATAAAACAAACTTTTACCTTACACATCTTATTTCCTAGCCTATATCCTATCCTAAAAATAACATGGTGGGAAAAATCTACATGAAAAATTTACTTATATATTGCTTGTATGATTCTTATATTTGTTTTTAGTCATATATTCTCTAAATTCAAAGTTTGTGAAATCAATGGTATAAAATATTTTATGTAATAATAATATTTAATATTTCTTACATGAATCTAATGCTTATCAAATATCCTGGAAGCTCAGTAACTGTAATTTTAGGAACACTATTTTTGTATTCATGACGCCGTAAGAAATGAGCAATGTGGTAGAAGTAAAACTCACATTTATTTTTGAAGACTATAAAATTGCATGCCAATTAAAATATTAAGAACTTTCTAAGTATCAAACTAGATAACTTAAGTTTAAAAATAAAATCAGCCACAAACAAAAACAAAAAAAAACACAAAATGTGAAAGCCTTTTTAAAACAATTTATCATCACTCAGACTTTATCAGTACACCTTAAAGCATAAATTATGACCCCTGACTGTATTTCCATATACTAGTCATAAAATATATCTATAATACTCTTTGCCACATATTTCTATCTAGATATTCTGAGCATTTGTTTGTATTGATGATTGTCAAAACTGAGATGACATCAATGAACATGTCAAATCAAAGGAATGCCCCATGATGCCTCTACCCTATACAAGAACTACAGGCAACTGGAAAAGATGTGAGTAGGAGAGGTCTCTCACATTTCAACTCAAGGAAGACCACACCCAGTGGTTGTCTAGTACAGAACAGTTAGCCTTGAAAACATACAAATAACTTTAACAGACATGTCAGGGTATATTTAGGAAAATGCATGTACATACAAATATATGTATGCATTCAATAACAATTATTAAAAAAGAGGATCATGAATTTGAAAGAGAACAGGAAACAGAATTTGCTAGAGTTTCAAGCAAGGCATTAGCATGGATAAAATTTATAATTACATTATACTTTCAGAAATAAACTGACCTGACTCTATAATTTTAAGAACATATAAGGTTTTGTGCATATGGGTGTTTATAATTCTGCATGAGTCTGTAAGATTAACATTAAAAAATATCCTTTCCAAAATCTGGTCCTTTAAATATGAATTCTTATTAAGGCCAGCAAGCCCTGTCAAGGGTAAATGCTTCTCTATACCACAATGAGGCTTCAAGTGATGAACATGGTGAGCCTTCCTCTCCCAAATATGGCATCTTTCACCACTTATATTTCATGAAATGGACAACAAGTTAGGGAAAACAGGGTACACCATATATTTAATATGGAAATGTTGCAAATTTAGCTTCCATAACCCTCTTTATCTTTTGTCAAAGATAGCTAAATCCTGACCTACTTCATTTGTGTGCCATATAGATTAAATACTCACAGTTCTTCATCATCAATCCCATCATAAGCATGCCCTCTCATGTGTTTTGTGCTTCAGAGAATGTTTTTCTCTACCAAGTCAAAAAGGGGCCACAGCATTTTCACTTGCATAGGTTAGAATTTCTCACCAGTTATTTTTCTTCCACCTGTAACAGGTAAGAATTAAAAATAATTATTTTCAACTTAATTTACTTTGAGGATGTCTCTTAGAAAGTTAGTTACGGAGGATCCAAGATGGCTGCCACGAGAGAACACTGTGTCTGAGGAGTAGGAGAGCAGAAACAACGCAGCGACCAGGAGACTGAACTCTGGGACCTAAAATGCCAGCATTGTGAGTGCCAGGTGAGCGGAACTCCTACGGTGAGAAAATCAAGTGGGAAAACCCTAGGGACACCCAGTTATTACCTGGAGAAATTTCCCGGTG
>CM053742.1:29364318-29409613 GCA_028658305.1 Pachyuromys duprasi | reverse complement strand
AATGGGGGAGGGGGCTACGCCTGGGATTCAAAGTACCCAACCTGTGATTGAGATAAAAATAAATAAATTATAAAAAAAAAGAAAGTTACAATGAAAGGAGGAATTGAAAATCATGTCTATTACATGTGTGTATGTACATCAGCATGATCATATAGGAAACACATATGGCCATCAAGTCAAATTTATGTTTGGTGAGCCTTACTCTACTCAGAGAGGATAGAAGAACATCAAACAGAAAGTGACTCATAACAATCTGAGTATTACTGTTCACACAGTTTGTTAAATGATATCCTGTATTTCTGATAAATCCTTCATTAATTCATTTCATCACTCATCTCATTATCACATGACACAAAAGCAACGAATATCTTTATTCATTTAACCAGGTGAAAGGCAATTATAGTGTACTTTATTTATCATCTCTCTACATTCTCTTTTGTGTATATTACTATTTCTATCATTAATTGTGGATGAATTAAAAAGAACCAATTCTTCCTTTGAAATTAAAGTATCTGTTCTGACAGTGTCTAAAATTCATCTGGATCAGGCTACTTGTCTTCTGATTGTGTACACCTATGCCAAAATGACTGTATGATTACTGTCACAACCATGGTGTATGGTGAACCTTCCAGCATTGAGAGAGTTTGCAGTTCCTTGTACTAGACTGTAACTGGCACCTAGCTCAATATTGAGTAACACGTAATTTACTGGATGGGGAATATCTCAGTCGATTACTAAAATCTCTAACACATGTAATGAATCCTCACAGTTATCCTTGCAAAAATACTGAATTCATTTATTTATAGTTCCTGCGGAAGAACAATTAACACATTATCAATTATTTTCTATCTCTCCCTCTGATTGCTGTGATCTAACCTCTTTATAACTCATTCTATGTTTATTAATAAGGAGTGTACTTTCCTCATTATTTCTTTTCTGTAACCTGCATTCAGGAGAATGATGAACAATTCAAGTAATCTCAATGAAGCTTAGGTCTGGAGGCAATAAAGGCCTATGTAAGCATAAAGAGAAAATTTCTTCAAGTTACCTGTGGCTAGAGAGGTAACACGATTCCTAAGTCAGAGTAAAAGAAAAACTTATGAACTTTATTTGACCCAGAAATGTTGAAGCTACAAATACCTCATCCTTAGGAAACAGAGGTCCTTTGAAGTCACAAACCAAGAGCAGGATGCCATAAGATGGGTAATTGCATAAACACTTCATTGACAATCAAGACCACAACATACTCATCAAAGGAAAAAATATTCAAGAGGTTATTGCAATTCTAAGTGCACCAAAAACAAGGTCACCAAAGTTTACAGAAGCTCCACTATAACTAAAATCATGCATTTTCTCTAATACAGGGAGAGTTGAGTGACTCCCACACTTCATTCTTACCTATATATGGATCATACAAACAACGGCTAAACAGACAAATACTGGAGTTAAATATTGCCATAAATCATATGGACCCAGAAGATACTTATGGAACATTTCACAGAAACACAAAAGAATATACTTTTTTTGCAGCAGTTCATACAACTTTCTCCAAAATTGACTATATACTTGGATACAAAGCAAGTCTAAACTGATACAAGAGATTGAAATAATATCCTGCATGCTATCTGACCACCATGGATTAATGCTGGTAACAACAACAATAACAACAACAGAAAGCATACACACACTCATCGAAACTAGAAAACCTACTACTGAATGAAAAAATTGGGTTGAGACAGGAATTCAGATGGAAATAAAAATATTTCAGAATCGAATGAAAATTAAATTTAAACACAAACTGTGCAATGAAATGAAAGGATTTCTAAGAGGCAAGAACTGCCTACATAAAATTCTTTGAATAATGTCATATTGGTTATTTAATATTACACCTAAAAGCTGTGGAAGTAAATGAAGAAACAATAGCCCAAAAGGAAAAAAAATGACAAGAATATGGCTGATATCAATAAAATAAATATTAACATCAAGAATAAAATGATTCAGTGAAATTAAGAGTTGGATCTTTGATAAAACCAATAAAACTGATAAACTATTAAGTACTCAGATAAAATATCCCTATTAATAAAAGCAGAGATGAAATAAAGGACATCAAGGAATTCTAGACGATAAAGACATACTTGGAAAATGTGTATTCACTAAACTGAAAAACAAGAAATATCTATATAAATCCCTAAATCTATATGAAATACAATAGTTAAAAAAGATTGGGTAAGCAATTTAATGAGGTCCATAGCCCTTAGTTAAATTAAGTCTCTCAAATAAAAAGCTCAGGGCCAGACACATACATCACAGAATTTAATCAGACATTCAAATAAAAGTTAATGCCAGGCCTCTGAAAGACTCCATTGATCAAGGTATTGAAGCAGAAGCTGACTCACAGCCAAACTTTGGGCAGAGTGCAGGGAATCTTATGATTGAAGGGTTGCGGGAAAAAAACCTGCAGGGAACAGGAGCTCCTAAATCAGACCAATAGAAAAAAATGACCACTGTGGGCCCTGTAGAGACTGATACCCTAACCAAGGACAACTCATGAAGAGTACCTAAAACCCCAGCTAAGATGTAGCCCATAGACTCTCTCTCCCAGTACAGTCCTAATTAGTAGAGCAGGGGCCTCCTCTGGCATGAATTCAGTGACAGGCTCACTTCTCACTTCCCTGTAGGGAGTGCAGCCTTGCAAGGTTGCAGAGGAACATAATGAAAGCAGTTCTGATGAGACCTAATAGCCTTGGGTCATATAGAAGAGGACCTCCCCTGTCAGTGGACTAGGGAAGGGGCATAGGAGGAGAAGAGGGAGGGAGGGTGAGAGGGAGCGAAGGTGGGATTGGGTGGAGACAAGAGTGAGGTCCACCACCTAGATATAAATTGAAAAAAAATTGTAATAAATGATAATAAAAAAGAGTTAATGCCAACATTAATTAACAATCAAGAAAATGACCCACCTTCATTTTCACAGGACAATCAATGATGGCAATTCTTTAAGGTTCACTCTTCCCTGTTGTGTCAGGTTGACCATGAATATTAGCCATCACACTAAAGGTATTTTATCATAGTGACTGAAAAGTTATTAACACATCCCAAGATACCCCAATGGATGGCTTACACCATGCAAAATACTGAATATTATACATATTGCTTTTTCCTAACCTTGTATGCCAATGATTTAACTTAACTTTTATGTTAAGCATAGTAAAACATTCACTAGAATAGTAAAAAAAAAACAAACTGTAACATCACACTGTTATGAAGGTTGTACAAGTATGAGCAGCTTCAAAGATCTTTAATGTATTGTATTTCCTTATTCTGTCTTTTGAGATGATATCACATTTCAAATTCCTTCTACAGATTCAGCAGAAGCAGCAGATGTGAGCCTTACTCAGTCTCCTATTCCTATTGTTCCCATCCCCAGGAGGCCTGTGGCGCTCCTGAGCAACATTTAGCTTAAATTATAGACCTTTCTGCCTAGTCCTGAAATGCCTGATTATAAGGGACCACCAGGACTGCTAACACCAGAAACAACCAGAGGGCTAGTGTGCAGCATATGAACACAAGCAACAAAAAAACAGGGCCATATGACATCACTAGAAATCAGCTATCCCAGCACAGCAAGCCCTGTAGGGACTATCACACCTGAAGCACAAGAAAATCATCTAAAATCTGAGGTTATGGGAAGAGAGGCCTATAAGCATACAAGAAACTTACAGAACACCAAATATATTGGACCAGAAAAGAAAATCACCATGCTACATAATAATTAAAACACTGAATTACAGAACAAAGAATAACTATTAAAAGCTGCAAAGGAAAAAGGCAAAGTCACATATAAAGGCAGACCTATCAGAATTACACCTGACTTCTCACCAGAAACTCTAAAGTCAAGCAAGGGCCCTGGCAGATACCTTACAAACACTAAGAAATCACAGATGTCGGCCCTGACTACTATACCTAGTAAAACTTTTACACACCTTAGAGGGAAGAAAACAAGATATTCCATGACAAAACATATTTAAACAGTACCTACCTGGAAATTCATCCCTATAGAAGATATTAAGAGGAAAACTCCAACACAAGGAAGATAACTATATCTAGGAAAACAAAGGAAATGAATAACAGCACATCACCAAAACTAACAGAAAGAAACCACATACACCCCCCCCACACACACACTCTCTCTACTCTCATAACGCCAACATCAAAATTATGATAATTAACAACCACTAATCATTCATTTCTGTAAACATCAATAGCTTAAGCTGCCCAATAAAAAGACACAGCCTGAAAAATGAGCAGGTTAGTTGGCATATGCACCACCTTGATCATTCTGTGCCTGGTTCCTGAAAATCGGGGTTGGTTTGTGAAAAGTTGTTAAACGGCATCCTTAATGTGAAACATCATCTCTCACTCTAAGCTACTGCACCCTTTTCAAAGCAAGGAATGAAGGTTTTGTTTGGGTTTTATAGTGGATTTCTGATTTTCATAGTCTACAGTAGAAGGGACTTTGGAAGTTCATGTATGCTGTTAATGATTGTGTGCCCATGTCCTATCTATAATGCCATGATTGTTTCATGAAAAGAATCTTTTATAAAGCTGGACACATTTAGAGGAGAAAACACACAGGCAAATGGAAAGGAATTAGAACACAGGATCCATCATTTTGCTGCATACAAGAAATACCTCTCAGCAATAAATATAGATAATACCTCAGAGTAAAAGGCTAGAAAATGGTTTTCCAAGCAAACAGACCCAAGAAGCAAGATGGAATAATCATTCTAGTATCCAATAAAGCAGACTTTCAACCAAAATTAAACAAAAGAGATGGGGAAGCATACTATATATTTATCAAAGGAAAAAATTACATGAAGATGAAATCTCATTTCTGAACATCTATGCCCCAAGTGCAAAGGGCATTGACATTTATAAAAGATTCATTATTAAAGCTTAAGTCACAATAAAAACCCCTATGTTAATAGTGGCTGGTACCATTTTATTGGTTGTAGAGATAGGATAAGAGCACTTGCTGATCTTGAAGAGGACCCAGGCTGTGTTCCTAGCACCTGTACCAAACAACTCACTACTGCCTTCATCTTAAATATTTAGGAGATTCAACATGTCTTCTTGCCTCTGAAGGCATCATCATGCATATATTACACATAAATTCATGCAGTAACACATATTCCTCAAATTAAAATAAATAAAGTCATCTTTTAAAAAGTGAACAAAACTCCCTGGTTACAAAGCAAGCAAGTATATACTTATTCTGTAGTTTTTACCTGTGGAAATGAGATGACAAATTGCTTGAGTTCTTGCTTTGAATTCTCCACAGTGATGAACTGAAATCTAGAATTTTGAGCTAAGTTAAATCCTTACCTTGCTAAATTTCTTTTTTAAGGATATTGTCTCATAATAACAAAAATTAAATAAAACACAAACTAATCTTATTTCCTAAGTCTGTCCCTCATCACACATTGGTCTGATAGAATGCCCTCTTAAACTCTCTCCTAATTTTGTGAACAACTTTCACTACCATGACTATAAAACTCATTTTTTTCTTTTTCATCTTAATGTGACTTTTGAGGTGTTTCATAATATATATTTCTTTTTCTTCTAACACACTGAAATTAAAATTATGAATGCTACACCAAATCTATCATGGGGATGTTGTTTGTTTTGAAGTGACTGCAAAGTGTTTTGGAATAAGAAAACTTACCACTTGTGGGGAGACCATGTCCTCTGAGGCACTTGTTGAACCTTACAATACTGAGAGTTGTTGCAGTTACTCATTGTAAAAAGTGACTGCTACCCCTCTCAGTATTGCAGAGCACACAGGTAACTGATGGAGGACATTTTGTCTTCAAGAATTAAACAACAGATTTTATAAACACTTTTGGCATATCATGATACATACACATCAAATGTCTTTCTTCACAGTTCCTAGGTAGAAGCAATTCCTTATCTTCCATTTCTCTCTCTGAATCCACTCTCATGACTTTATATTTCACTACAGTGCTACTAACTGTTTTGTTTCCATTGTCCTTTATATCCTCATGATGTGACTAGCTGAAAACCGAAATAATCTTAAAATGCTTAGATCATAAGACGCCAAACATTAAACTATGGAAAAGGGAAGAACTCAAAATTGCTTACACAAATAAAATCATCATAATCCCGAGGCCAGATCAAGTGAAGAACATGCTCTTCTTGACTCAAAAGAGATAAGAGGGAGAGAAAAAGACCTGGAGGAGACAGTAGCACCACATGGAGAACAACAGAACCAAAAAAAATCTGGGAACAGTGGTCTTTTCTGAGACTGATACTCTAACCAAGGACCATGCATGGAGATAAAATAGAGCCCCTGCAAAGATGTAAACCTTGATAGCTCAGTGTCCAAGTAATAAGAACAGGGTCTATTTCTGACAAGAAGGCAGTGGCTGGCTCTATGATCAAGTCCCCCTGAGTGGCTAGCAGTCTAACCCAGCCACAGAAGAAGACAATGCAGCCAGTTCTGATGAGACATAATAGGTTACTATGGAACCCATTTGTAGACTGAACTCTCATGGGCTATATCTGTGGAGGGGTTCGACGTTATCTGCATGAATGGTCCTTGATTGAATTATCAGTCTCAGAAAAGACCCCTGTGCCCAGATTTTTTGGTTCTGTTGCTCTCCTTGTGGAACTACTGTCCTCTCCATGTCTTACTATTTCCTACTTCTTTCATAAGATTCCCTGCACTCTGTCCAAAGGTGAGAATGCAAACTTGTACAACCACTCTGGAAATAAATCTGGTGCTTTCTCAGACAATTAGGAATAATGCTTCTTCAATATTCAGCTATACCACTCCTAGACATATATCCAAAACATGCTTAAGTATACTACAAGGACTTTTGCTCAACTATGTTTGTAGCAGCTTTATTGTAATAGCCATAAGCTGGAAACAAACCAGATGTCCCTCAACTGAGGAATGGATATAGAAATTGTGGTATGTCTACACAATAGAATATTACTCAGAGATAAGAAACAAGGTTATGAAATTTATAGGCAAATGATAGGAACTGGAAAAGATCATCCTGAGTGAGGTATCCTAGAAGCAGAAAGACACAAAAGGTATATACTTACTCATAAGTATATATTAGACATAAAATATAGGATAAACATACTAAAATCTGTATACCTAAAGAAACTAATCAAGAAGGAGGACTCTGGCTAAAATGCTCATCCCCATTCAGAATGGCAAAGAGGATGGATATCAGAAGAGTGAAAAAAATCAGGGAAAAGGACAAAAGACTACCACAGAGAGCCTCTGAAAGGCTGTACCCTGCAGGGTATCAAAGCAAATACTGACACGCTCTTTCTTTAAGCATTTTTTGTAAGTTAGTACTTTACTTATCCTTTCTTAAATGGAACAATTGCCACAACCAACACAATAGGTAGGATTCTAACCATACAGGCTTGTATTCAATTTTTATAATGTGCTGAATATTCTACTTCTTGCACTAAAAGTACTTATACAAAGAATATGTAAATATGATTTGGAATTTGTCTCAATACATGTACCATTGAAATAATTACTGGTATCACTCTTTGACATGCTCAATGTGACTATACTTATAGTACTATCAATGCAGGTACCTCCACGAGCACAGTACTTGATGAGGCATACTGTAATTTGAGGAATCAGAAAGAAATAGTAAAGTGAAACTGCCATGAGTCAGAGTAAAGAGACACCTCAACATCTTGAATACAGTGTTTCATGTACTACAATGTGTACTTTCTCTACAGAAACAGTTATAACAGAATATTTACAAAGTCTGAAATCTGAATCCTGATTTCATTTATCATCATCTTAAGACAATGGGCTTACATCTTTTACCATATATTATTCTGAGTAATCTGCTGTTACTCTGCATTTTTGTAAAAAACAGGTAGATAAGTTTGATTTCATTTTATGTGTTTATATTTAATATGCATAATCTTATACTCAATGACTAGTGCAGCTCTCAGTTCTCATCAAAAATATTTTTCTTTTCTTATTTTTTTTGGTAGCAGACAAAAGGCTATTATAAAGAACCACAATTTGTCAATGTGCAAATAATAAGTGATTGAGGACTATCCATCCTCAAAAGGGACATCTAGAAGTAGAAATTTGATACCCAAGTGTTTGGCAACACTGCATAGGAAGGACAGAAATATTTTGAGATCTAAAAGACAAGGAAGATAGCTGTGAAGTAATATCTTCTATACATAATAATGTTGTTTCCGGAATGCACTTTCAACCCTTAATTGTTGCTTGGATAAGACTTGCAAATGAATAATGGGTGCTCACAAGTCCCACCCCTAGTTCAGGAGCAGTAGGCTATTGGCTATTGATAGCTTTGGGGAAAGAGTCTTTTTCATGGACAAGCTTCCTGATAAGTTACTTGTCCATGCCCAAATAGTAAATATGGTCAAAATTACCTGGACAGAGCATCTACACACTCTCATATACACACACACACACACACGCACACACATTCACACACAGCAGTGTAGAGCACATGGATTTACAACGGGCATAGGGAGAGTTGGATATGATCAAAATGCATTGTTTTCTTGCATGAAACTATCATAAATACATAAACAGATACATAATTAAGTAGATAGATAAGAAAGATGGATGGATGCATGGAGGAATGAATTTGGTTCACTACTCAAACAGATGTTAAATCTTGAGCTTAGAAGCTATGCCAACATGTCCATGGCATTCTGTTGACCCATGGACCATATATTATGAGTTTAGATGTCATACTAAGTCTCCTGCCCTGAGTACTCCAGCACCTGCTCATGATTTAGAAAGTAGTTTTGAGGACAGGAGGAACATGAAACTCCACTACTGCTACTCGGTGCCTACAAAGGTTCTCTCTCTAGATTTTAGATCTCAGAGGTTACATAAAGCCTGAATGTCATGATGCACATGTACTATGGTAACCCTGGCTTCTGAATTCAGAGATGACAAGAAGAGAGATATCTGGTGCTCATTGCTCATGTGGATGATGCTGATATTAGAGGCATGAGAAACCATATGCTAGGCAGCTGACACTCTACCGTTGACTCGCACTATTGACCTTGTCTCTTGAAGTGAAAAGCTACATGAAACTACATGTGCAGCAAGTAGTGTCCATGCACTATACTGACTCTTGTTCCTGAGGTTAGAGGCTATTTCCTGACAAAGTGCGACTTAGCTCATAGAGATTGGCACTAAGCTCCCCAGCTGAGGAAAGAATACCTTGCTATATGACCTAAGAATTTATGTAAAGTGTCTTTAATGTCACACAGTCTCTGGGTGAAATAGGTAAGCTAAATTTAGAGAACACTAAACACTATCCAAGTGTCCAGTTATTTATGATAACTTAGAAATATTCCTTTCAATGAACAGAAAAATACCAGATGCAGAAATCTCAATGGAAAAATACAAGCAGCAGGATAAAACAAGATAGCATCGTTACTGTTACACATGCTGAATTTCCTTTAAGTACACTGATTATAAGAAGAATAAAGTAAATGTCAAGATCTGGAGCAAGTATGCATATATATTAGAAGCATTCAATGTATAAATCCAAATATTACATTTTTAGCTTCAAGAAATTAGAATATATTGAAATGACATTAGTTTTTCTTCATCTAGAGAAGTACCACATATCAGTTCGCAGAGACTAATGCAGGATGCATGGAACTTAAAAGGGCCTGCACCAGGTCCTTTGTCTCTATATTATAGCTTTCAGCTTAATGTTTTTATAACTAGACTCTGTGAATGAGTGGTTGTCTGATTCTTGTACCTGCTTTTGGAGGGCAGTTGAAGGTTAAGAAAATTAAAGAAAAAAAAAAGAAAAGAAAAAGAAATGCCATTTTTTATGACGCAAAAGGAACTAAAAATTCAGGGTATTTTGCCTTAGGATCTTAAAAACACTGAAAGTTAAATCCAGAAACACAGTCTTCACTTTTACATGGCCACGGCAAGTGAGGAATATCATGAAATTTCCTCTACTCAAAATGATACCACTTAAATGTATTTCACTTCAATAACTTCTATTTGGAAGTTTATTTACACAAGGAATTTCATATTGATATGAAATCTCATTCTCAACCTTCACCTTTTCCTTTCATCAAAATATACCTGTAACAAGATGTTTCTACCCAGACCAAGTTCACGTTTAAATTTTGCAGAATAATCAAACTCAGTGTTTCTCCATGGTTCCTTCTCATTTGTCTACTTAATAAACACTTATTTAATTTTCAGCCTTTAGTTGTATTCAAATATATATTTAGAAAAAATAAAATAACTAACATATCTATCAATTGAAAAATGGGTATTGGAAACAGTACACATATGTAATGGTTTGTTATTCAGCTACAAATAAAAATGAAATTATAAAATCTGTCAGACAAGTAACAGGACAGGAGCCTACCACAGTGGGCCTCTGAAAAACTCTACCTAGCAGTGTACCAAAGCAGATGCTGAGATTCATAACCAAACCTTCAGCAGTGTGCAGGCAATCATATGAAAGAAGGGGGAGTTAGTATGACCTGGAGAGGACAGGAGCTCTAAAAGGACAAAATATATCAGGTCACAGGGATCTTTTACGAGACTATTTCTCCAACCAAGGACCATATATTGATATACCCTAGAACCCTTGCTCTGATGTAGCCCATGGTAGCTCAGTACCCAAGTGGCTACCCTAATTAGGGGAACAGGGACTATTTCTGACATGAACTCAATGGCTGGCTCTCTGACCTCCCCCTCCCTGAGTGAGGAACAGCCTTAGTAGGCCACAGAGGAGCACATTGCAGCCAGTCCTGAAGATACCTGATAAGCTGGTGTCAGTTGGAATGGGAGGAGGACTTCCCTTATCAGTAGACTTGGAAAGGGGCAGGGAGGAGATGAGGGAGGGAGGGTGGATTAGGAGGGAATGAGGGAGGGGGCTATGGTTGGGATACAAAGTAAATAACCTGTGATTTATATAAAAAATAAAAATTATTTTAAAAAATTAATAAAATCTGTCGGGAGATATTTGGGTTGAAAATATATAGAAAGGAACAGAAAGAAAAATATGACAAATTCTTTTTTAAGTGCAAATCATTGGATATAACGTTTTTATGTGAAAATGCTATGATATAGTACAATACACTGTGTGCTAATCAAAACTGAAAAAACAATAAAAAGATAATAGCAAAGAAAAGAATGCTCATGAAATTTATCTTAAAGCTATTGGCTGTACATTATTTAAAATTTAATGATAATGTCATGGAAGCATCATGAACAGCAGTTTTAGTCAGGGTATTCTAGAGGAACCAAACAAATAGAAATAACATTTATTAAAGGGGGTATCTTAGATTGACTTGCATGATACAGTCTGGGAAGTCCTATACTGTCTGTCACATTGGAGAGGATGAAAGTACTGTAGTTGTTGAATCATGAGGATGGAAACCTTGGCATTCCTAGTCCTATGTAGGCCTAGAAATTTCGAGAATGACAATGGTCTTTCACACATGTTACAGGCCAAGGTTGGGTCCTAATATCAGTGAAACTATGCTATAGAAGCAGCAATAAAGTAGTTGAACCCACCATTTATATGAAGGCAAGCAGGTAAACAGAAAAAAAAATATGTAATTGCATACATGTTTATAGCAATTAATGAAAAAGGAGACCGTACATTTAGATGAAAGCAAAAGGGTATATGTTAAGGTTTATAGGACCTCTGAAAGACTCTACCCTACAGGGTATCAAACTTTATGCTGAGACTGCTAACCAAATTTTAAACTTTGGTTAGAGTGCAGAGAATCTTGGGATTTGCTTACCAGCACAGGAAAAGGTCTTGTGAGCCATCTTGTGGGGGTCAGTAATTGGATCAAGGTCCTCTGGAAGAGCAGCAGGTGCTCCTCACTGCTGAGACATTTCTGCAGGTTCTTAGGGAAGAACACAGTGGAATCATATAATAAATGCAAAACTAAAAATATCTCTTTTATTTTCCCTCGTTTCCTAGGCTGCCACTGGAAGGTGATGTCCATATTTCGGGTTGGTTCTTCTCATCTCAGAAAATCTGATCCTGTGCTCAGTGTCCCATCTTTTGGTTCCAAAGGTAGACAAGCAAATAGCAAAGATTTATCATAACACTTTCACTACCAAAAAGCGTTCAAAATCACTGGGCTTCTTAATCCCTAAACCTTAGACATGCAAACAAACAAAATAAAAAATTCCAAGAAACAAATAAACAACCCCCCCAAACTACTACAGGCAACAAAGCAATGTTAAGTGGAAGATGTAGCTTTGCCCAGGGATGTGGATGCAAATTAGTTGTATATATATAATTTCAAGGCTGACTATTTAGTATTAAATAACTATATATACAAGTAAGAATAAACAAACTAAATAGGTTGAATTTATACATTTATGTGCACATGTGTGTGTGTAACAATAACAGCTAAGGATAAATTAGAGTGAGAGAGCAAAGGGGTCATATAAGAGCTTAGAGCATGGCAAAAGGGTGTAATAATGTAACTATATCTTAATTCAAACAATTAAAATAAAAAGTAGGAATATCTTCTATAAGAATTCAAAGAACATCTAATCTCACAAAAGACTACTTAACATCCTCTGCCAAGAGTACACAGAGAAATCCTGTCTCAAAACAGACAGTCGGACAGACAAACAGAAGTGGAAATAGCTATTTAAGAGCAATTTCAGCATGTATGTGTTAACTTATTCTTAGCATAGAATATATTATTCTATAATTTTAAAAAAGAGCGTCTATAATGAACAAAACATAACAGTCCAAAGATTACTGAGATACATGTTGAAACTTACCATTTGTGTAGAATGTAACTGTTTCCATTTAACTTAAGATACCATCCTGATTACACCACAAGCATGCACACAAGAACCTTATACAGCATCTTCTTCCAGAAGGTCAGGTCCTCCTGCTTATTGGAAAGTTAGGTAATACCAAATAGATAGGACTATACTCATTTAATATGTTTGTATTAATAATGAAATTAGTAACCTCCATATTTACATTAACACTTCTAAATGAATGTGTTCCTATTGTTAAAATGAAGTACTCCTGCAAAACATAAATTTATGAAGGCACAAATTCCCATCAAGTTTCAGGAAGCATGTCAGATATAATTGTACTTATACCACAATGACCTTTTGAGGCCACAAATAATGAAGAATGTGATGAGCCTTAATCTACACAGCATGGCATCTTTCACACATATTTGACATGATAGGTACCAATCTGTGTAGACCAAAGCACAAGAGATAAAAAGCTGGTCACTGTCATAATTTCACAATTGAATTGTAATTGCAGGACTCTTACACACTTAACTCATTTAGTCATAAATCTTAGATAATATCTACAAATTTTACTTTGTCATGAATATTTCAGAAAATATCCCCTTTTATTTACCATTATATTTCCACTACCAACACAAAAATCTGAACACAAGTAGTATTTTTCTCCCAATTAGTAAGCCCAAGACCTATTATTTATTGATTTTTTCCCTTACAATATATTCTAATCATGGTTTCACCTCCAGTAGCTCTTCTCAGATCTTCTCTATCTCCTCACTCACCATCTCCAAACTTCTTTGTCTATTTCTCTCTCCTCTCTCTTTCGAAAAAAAATATACAAGCAAAAAAAAAAAACCACAACAAAAATGCAATCAGAACAAACACATCAAAGAAATAGCAGAAAACACACATAAAGCACATAAACCTATAAAATGGGAAACCATAATATACAAACAAAAGGTTAGAAATTTTGCTCAAACCAAGAAGGTAAAACAAAATGTCTACAAAAATGCTGATGAGTTCACTAAATTTCATTCTTATCCAATAAATTGTTAAGAACTACAAATATTCTCCACTGATTACATCTGGAGGATGGCTGTTGTGAAGGAGACTCCAATACATATTGGGATTAGGATACACTTCAGTGTGAGTGTGTCTATAAAACAACAATTTATGAAACACATAAGATTTCTAAATACTAAGGATTATAAAACACACTTACTTTTACCTTATAAATCATATTTCCTACCTATATCTTATTCTATGATTAACGCCATAGTTGGAAAAACGTCCATGAAAAATCATTTATATATTACTTGTATGTTTCTTATATTTGTTTTTATTCATATATTCTCTAAATTCAGTGTTAGAGGAACTCAATGGTGTGAAATATTATTATGTAACAGAATAATATTTAATATTTCTTAGATTCATCTAATGCCCATCTAGTATCCTGGAAGCTCAGAAACTGTAAGTTTAGGAAATCTATTTTCATATTCATGAGGCCACTAAAAATGAGCAACTGACATTTGTTTCTGAAGATAGGAGAAATCATATGGCAGTTATAAATGTTAAGAACTTTCTAAGTATCAAACTTAATTAACTTGTATTAACTTAAGTTTAAAAATAAAACTTGCCATAAACAAAAACAAAAACCCTAAATTTGAAAGCCTGTTTAAAATTCTTTATCATCATTCAGAAATTATCAATCCACCTTAGAGCATAAAACATGACCCTTGACTGTATTTACATATACTAGTCATGAAATATATCTACAATACTCTTTGCCACATATTTCCATCTAAATATTGTGAACAGTTGTTTGTAGTGATGATTGTCAAAACTGAGATGACATCAATGAGCATGTCAAAGCAAAGGAATGCCCCTTGATGTGTCTACCCTAGGACAAGGAACTAGACGCAACAGGAAAAGATGGGAGTAGGAGAAGTCTCTCCCATTTCAACTCATGGAAGACCACACCAAGTGGTTGTCCAGTACCAAACACTTATCCTTGAAAACATACAAACAAGTAACTTTAACAGACATACCAGGGTATATTTAGGAATACGCATGTAATACATATATACATTCAATAACAACTGTTGATAAAAAGGGGGTCATGAATTTGAAAGAGAACAGGAAGCAGAATTTGCTAGGGTTTGGAGAGAGGCATTAGAATGGATAAATATTATAATTAAATTATAATTGCAAAAATAAACTAAACTGACTCTATAAGTTTAAGAACATATGAGGTTTTGTACATCCGGGTGTTTGTAATTCTGAATGTGTTTGTAAGATGAACATTAAAAAGTAGCTTTTCCAAAATCTGGTCCTTTTAATACAAATTTTTCTTATGACAGGAAGCCCTATCAAGGATAAATGCATCTCTATACCACAATGAAGCTCCTAATGATGAGCATGTTGAGCATTCCTCTACCCAATATGGCTTCTATCACCATGTATATTTCATGAAATGGATAACAAATTAGGTAAAGCAAGGGACACCATATATTTAATATGGAATGTTACAGATGTAGCTTCCATAAACTTCCTCTTTATCTTTTGTCAAAATACCAATCGTATATGAAACCTAAATCCTGACCTACTTTATTTGTGTGCCATATAGGTTTAATACTCCCAATTCTTCATCAACAATACCATCATGAGCATGCCCTCTCATGCATTTTCTGCTTCAGAGAATGGTTTTCTCTACCCACACAATAAGGGGGCACTGCATTTTCTCTTACTAGGTTAGAATTTCTCACCAGTTATTTTTCTTCTACCTGTAACATATACAAATTAAAAATAATTATTTTCAACTTAATTTATATTGAGGTTGTCTGTTAGAAAGTCATTTACAATGAAAGTAGGAATTGAAAATCACATCTACTACATGTGTGTATGTACATCACCATGATCGTACAGAAAACACATACGGCTAGCAATTCAAATTTATGTTTGAGAGGAACGAGTAAAATGAAACACAATGTTACTCATACCAATCTGAATATTGCTTTGTACATAGTTTGTTAAATGATATCTTGTATTTCTGATAAACCCTTTATTAATATATTTCATCACTCATCTCATTATCACATGGCACATGAGCAATGAATTAATTTCTTTATTCATTTAACCAGGCGAAAGGCAATTATAGTATATTTTACTTTTCATCTCTCTACATTTTATTTTCTGTGTATTACTATTTCTATCTTTAATTCTAGATAGATTAAAAACTACTAATTCTTTCTTTTCTTTGCAGATATATTTTCCCCCAGAGTACTGGAATTAAGGGCACTCACCACTATGTCCATATTAACAGAAAAGAATGTTTAAATGCCTTTTTTTCACAAGAAATCAACAGTTCCTGTAAGAACAGAAACTTCAAGTGGGCCTCTGCTACAAAATAATCACCACTGAAAGCAAATATCACATGATCTTCATGTTGAATATTACTTCATGAGAAAATCTCTCTAACACTGATTTAAGTGGCCCCTTACACATGACATTCTTTATAAACATTTGCTACAGAAGCTTCTCACATGCCTGCATATTGTATCATATTCACAAGATGCCATAATTTTGCACCATTATGTAATTAAGGCGAAGGATCTTGAAAATCCCAAGTACATTGACTTGCTCCAGGCATTTCTCATCAAACAGTTCCTGTCACTTGTCTTTACACAATTGGAATAGTGAAACTAAAACACAAGCTTTTCCAACACTTTCTTTTATCAGGAAGCTTACTAATATTTACATTTTTATAATGTAATATTTTTACTATTTTTTATAATAATGTATAATAATTTTATAATGTAAAATTTTAATATTTACATTTTCATAATGTAAATATTACTGATAATATATCATTAGAATAATTCTCTACATTCAGTACAGTTTAGTGTAACTGCATCCAGACAATGGATGGCATGCATCTGACAAAAGCTTTACTTTGGAACCGTGACTCTTGTTAAATAACCCAATCTCATGCCTAGGAGTGGTATGAAGTACACAATAAGGACATTTGTTCAACCATGTTTGTAGCAGCTTTATTTTTAATAGCCTGAAGCTGGAAACAACCCAGAGGTCCCTCAACTGAAGAATGGATACAGAAATTGTGGTACACCTACACAATGGAATATTACTCAGCAATAAAAAACAAGGATATCGTGAAATTTGCAGGTAAATGGTGGGAACTGGAAAGGATCATCCTGAGTAAGCTATCTCAGAAGCAGAAAAACACACATGGTATATACTCACTCATATAGACATATAATATAGGATAAACCTACTAAAATCTGTACACCAAAAGAAACTAATCAAGAGGGAGGACTCTGGCTAAAATGCTTAATCTCCAGCCAGAAAGACAAAGCAGATGGACATTAGAAGAAGAAAACAGGAAACAAGCTAGGAGCCTGTCACAGAGAGCCCCTGAAAGGCTCTGCCTTGCAGAATATCAAAGCAGATGCTGAGACTCACGGCCAACTGTTGTGCAGAGTGCATGGAATCTTATGAAAGATGTGGGAAATAGTAAGATAGGGAGAGGACAGGAGCTCCACAAGGAGAGCAACAGAACCAAAAAAATTTGAGCACAGGGGTCTTTCATGAGCCTGATACTCCAATCAAGTACCACTAGAACCCTTGCACAGATGTAGCCCATGGCAGTTCAGTCTCTAAGTGGGTTCCATAATAATGGGAACAGGGACTACTTCTGACATGCACTGATTGGCCTGCTCTTTGATCACCTGACCCTGATGGGGGAGCAGCCTTACCAGGCCACAGAGGAAGACAGTGCAACCACCCCTGATGAGAGCTGATAGATTAGGATCAGAAGGAAGGAGAGGAAGACCTCTCCTATCAGTGGACTTGGGAAGGGGCATGTGTGGAAGTGGGAGGGAAGGTGGGATTGGGAGGGGAGGAGGGAGGGGTTTATGGGGGGGATACAAAGTGAATAAAGTGTAATTAATAAAAATTAAAATAAAAAACAGAAAAGAAAAAAGAGAATAAGGTTTCAATAAAAAAGAACCCAATTACAAAAACGATATTAAAATGTTACTTGCACAAATGGGAGTATTATATGTTTATAACACACTAAATATATTTTACTTAAGTGTACCCCATTCATTTCTCTATCTTTCATTACTATCATTACTTTCATTACTATCTGCCACAAGTGGAGAAGGATGGGGTCAGCTTTTCTGTGCTCATGATATTAGGGCTGACTCTCTGGAGAGCCCATTTTACCAGGGCCAACTCTACTGTGCTAAATTGGCCATGTATGGAGCCTGCTCTCCAGATTGCTGCAGCTAGTGAGGGGCAATGGGCAGCTCACTTGCTCACAAGCCCTCAAGGGTCCAGTTCTTCCATGCTGTCCAGTTGTCTAAGAAAGCACTGTTAGTATTTGGAGACAAATCTCTATGGTACTAAAATGCATTGCCACTTTTATTGTTAAACCCCAAAATTCAACAGACTTACTGAGCTTTACTGCACCATTAACAGAAATATGAACACATATTATAGTTGCATAGTAAAGTTATATGACACCTGAGATTGGAGAAAACAGACTATCAATGTAAGAGTGCTAGTTTTGCTGACTATATCATCCCCTGTAGCTTTTGTCACTAATTCAAATACTGCATGACACAAGAAACATGACCTCATTTCATTCAGAAGCCATATGCATTGTTTTTACACCAAATCATCTTCACTATATTCTAATAGCCCACATGATTCTGAGGAACACAGATATGTAATTGTTTTAACTTCATTTTTATAAGAAAGCTTTGTAATTCTTTTTACTTTTAGTCTCTTGGCTATATGCCAGTAAATTAAATAAAGAATAAGCATTTATATCATCTTAAGAAAGACTTCTGGAACTATCAAAGAAATCCTGAAATAACGAAAGACCATGCCAGGAAATTTACACCTTTGAGAATTGTGATGTTACGTAAGTAAAATTAATGTTGAATTGCTGAACTTAAGAAAGAAGTACTGGTCAGATATAGTTCAAGTCACCAGCAATAATATGGAATGATAGTCACACTCGTGTGCTCCAGCTGCTTCACTCTGTATCACATTTGATAAACAAATGCCATGAGTTTATCAAATAAATAAAGGAAATAAATATACATCAATTCCTACATAATATTTCTAAACTCTCTAGTCCTCTGAATTTCTGTACAGCATATTATATAATGTTCTTTGTTGACCTAGATGTTTGTCAAAACAAAATAAAGATGTATTCATTTTATTTTTTATATATTCCCCAACTTATATGTGGATCAGATGATAATATTTGGTAAAAAAAAAAATCATCATTGGAAAATAAGTCTGCTCTGGATTTGAAATTTTAACTAAGATCAGGAAGCCTTAACAAGAATGATTGAATTCTAACTAACCATGGCCACAAATGAGGAACACTGTGAGCCTTCTTTTATCCATTCTGCCATCATTCACTTGAATAAAACAAAAATGCAAACCAACTGAGTAAAGCACTGCAAACAACACAATTCATATGTTTTTTTTTTCACACCGAGTCTCCAAATCTACTACACTCCTTTTCAGCACTAGCCAAATATGGTTACCTATGCTCTAAAATAATTCATTCATCAGTTTTACGGAATAACTAGTCCTTGTCCTTCACCATATATTTAGCCTTAACTGTATAATTTGCCTTCTTTTCAATTGAGTCGTTTTTACTACCAACAGAGTAAGTAAATTACCATTTTTCTGTTTTAGTATAGGATGTCTTGTTAATTCTGCAATTCTCTATCTATGGGTTGTAACCCCTTTGGATGTTGAATGACCCTCTCACAAGGGTCCCCTAAGACCATCTGCATATCTGTCTTTACATAATAATTCATAATAATAGCAAAATTACAGTTATGAACTATTCTACTACCTACTTTTCTCTTATTTGAATTTACTTATCTGCCATTGGAGAAGAACTTACTCCCTCTTCCTTTACATTCTCTAAGGTCTAATTTTTCATGGGTACAGAACTGACAAAATAATCCTAAGAATGTCTAGATCATGGGCTCATGTAATTCTTAACTAAGGTAACATAAGGTAATTCAAGGGACAGTGTGGAAAACCTGTCACCTCTCTGAACCCATAACAAATGATGAAATTGATGAAAACTATTCTAAATGAAGAGATTCCGGTCAAATATAATTCTTCTCTGAAGCATCAATCTGATTAGAGACAAGGACTCAAAAGCTTTTGTGAATACACTGCCACAAAAGTCTTCATTAATACCTTCACATGTCAGAATTAGTGATTCTAGTGTACAAATCAGAGATTCTAGTATAAAATTAGTGATATTAGTATATAATTTGTTGTTACACAAAACTTTCAATGCATGTAATTAATATTTTCAAAAGATATTTTATTTTTCTTATAAAAATTAATGAACAAAAAATAAGAACTGAAATCAGTCTAATAAATCCTGTTTCCTGAATCCATGTTTGGGATACCTAAGCATGGGGCAGACAACTCAAGGGAATTGGGAAATAAACATGCTTCACCATCCAAACAAGTAATGAAATATAAAAATACAATTCTGAAAGTACTATCACACATGATCAAATTTATACTACAAAAACCAGTAATAAAAACAACAAAGAACTTGCATTTAAAAAGACATATAGACAATGGATACAGAATAAGAGACTCAGAGTTAAGACCACAAAATTAGAGCTACCTAATTATAACAAAATAACCAAAATAAACAGGGGAGAAAGGTATCTTTAATAGTGTTTCAAGAACTGGATGTCAAAATATAAAAGAAGATCTTTATCTCTCACCCTGCAAACAAACAAACAAACCAATTCCCCCAAAATAACCAAGCAAAAATACTAAAAACTCTAAACAAAAACCTCTAAATTAATTAGACCTCAATGCAAAGCTTCAAACTCAAGAATGTCTATAAGGGAAAAGATAGTAACACTATAATATATAATCATGAGCAAATATTTTCAGAATAAGGCTCTATTTGGTGAATAATTAATGTCAACAACTGACAAAATTGAGATAATGTAAAGCTAACCTGCTTCTATATAGCAAAACAAACCAAGCATTACAGTGAGATGGAAGCTCACAGAGTGGAAGGAAATACTTGCCAGTCAGACATCTGATAGAAGATTAATATTTACATGACAGGAAAAAAAACCTAGAACCACCACCAAAAAATTTACAAAATCCTAACCAAAAAATGGTCTGTAAAACTGAAGAGAGTTCTTTTTTCTTTGTTTGTTTTTATAATTTATTCACATTGTATCCTGGCTGTATTTCCCTCCTTCATCTCCTCCCAATCTCCCCCTGCCTCCCACCTCTCCCCCTATGCTCCTCCCCTAGTCCACTCATAGGAGAGGTCCTCCTCCCCTAATGTCTGAACCTATCCTGTCAGGTCTCATTAGGACTGGCTGCATTGTCTTCCTCTGTGGAACACAGTTGTTAAAGAAGAAACACAAACTGATAACTACTAGCCTTTTAAATTTTCAGCATCCTTACTCATCACAGAAATAATTAAAAACACTTTAGAATTTCATCTTAACCCTACTAAGAGTGGGCAAGATCAAGAAAACAAATGACAACAGATGATGATGTGGATATACGGGAATGGTATCACTTATGCAATGATGGTGGGAGTACAAACTCTTGCAGTTAATATGGAAATCAGTGTGCATGTTCCTCAAGAAGCTAGAAACACACCTACCATATAATTCAGCTGTATTATTCCTGGAACCTTCCCAAAGGACTCTATACCACGCTATATCATACTCACTCATATATGATCATTGATCCTATATGATCTATTCACAATACCCAGAAAATATACACCTTCTATCTGTCCATCAATAGAGAGATGGATAATTAAAATGTCATAATTTGTACAATGGATTTTCATTTATCATGTGAGAAAAATATTTCATGATGTGTTCAGGTAAATGTATGTTGCTGTAACAACTTGTACTGAGGTAACACAGACTAAAGCAAAACAAAAAACAAATGCTTTATTCTGTCATATATGGTTCCGAGGTTCCAATCATTAGATTTAGTTGTTCATCTAGGAGTACCTATGAAGCCATGAAGACACAAAAGGGCCAGTAGGTAGAGACTTTGGACAAAAAACTTAAGAAATAGAGATAATAGAACACAGGTGGTACGAAAGGAATAATGGGGGTTGTTTAAGTGAGGAGCAGGATAAGAAGATAGGAAAATCTAGGGAGTAGAAAAGAAATAAGTATCACTAAAGGTGTTTGAAATTGCAAAATAAAACATTTATTGTAAATATTATGACCTGTAGTTTGCCTAGATGATTGCCAAAATTAAATCTTTAAGTGTAGACTCATTTTGTTTGCTCATATTTAGAATAAATTAAGTTTTACACATTTGTGCTTATATATTTGTATTGATTCATAAGGTGAGTACTGTATAAATGAAGTCTTCATTGAAAGAGGTCCTTCCGGCACCAATATTAACTTAAGACCAGAAGCCATATCATGGATAAAAGCATCTATACCACTCTGAAAATCCAAGTACACAAAAAGTAGGAAATAATGGTGAGTCTTCCTTTATCGAATATAGTACAAATCATCCCATAAAGGTTCACAGAATGTACAGAAAATTAGGTAAAGCAGGATACATAATACTTTTAATATGGAAATCCTGATAATTTAGCCTCCACAATTCCCTTTTTCTTTTATGGAAGTACCAACTCAAATATAACTAAATGATGACCTAATTGAGTCATATTTCATATAGAATATCTCACAATCTTCACCATGGGTCTCTCCAATAACCTATATTTTTAATGTCCCTTCTACTTCAAAGAATGGTTTTCACTAACATGACAATAAGCTGTCATTTTCTCTGATTATTAGTATTTCCCATAAAGTTCTTCATCTTCTGTAGCCTGTTCATTTATCCCTGCTGTCTCTGGTGAAGTAAACCATAATGAAACTGATGACTGAGAAAACATCTAATATGCTTTTTTAAATCAGTATCACCATATCCACAAAAGACACTTATTGGTAGCAAAACAAACTAGCATTTGGTGTGCCTTACTCTACTCAGAGAAGATGAAGTAGCATGTAATACAAAGTGATTCATATCTTTCCGAGTGTTGCAAAGCACATAGCTTGTTGAATGAGGTCCTGTCTCAGCTTATCCAATAATCTTCATCAATTAACCAAGTACAGTTAGATACATGAACAATACATTTCTTTATTAATAAGTTTAAAGAAAGGACTACTATGCTGTAGTTTATCTCCACCTCTCTTCAGATTTCATGATCTACACTATTTCACATTACATGTGTATGGCTTAACAAAGGCACCTTATGTTCCTACCTTTCTTTATATTCTTTCATATGAGGTTCACGAGGGGAAGAATAGACTGTCCAAAGTATTTTAAGAGAGCATAGGCCATGAGGAATTAAACATCCCAGTATGAATAGAAACATCAAAGGTTGCTTGGTTACATCACAATTACCATACATAGGCTACATTCCATGAGGTATTTGCTGAACCTTCCTTCCTGTGAGAAACCATAGTCATAAAGACTTCATCTTACCAGTGCTAATACTAATCTCACCACAACTAATGTTAATATGAGACAGAGCTTGATTGTATTTAAGGAGACACTGGTATGAAAGCTTCCATCATTTCCTGCATATCTTATTACATCTTCACCGAACCAAACATCTGAAGTCTTCTTTCATTTAGGTAAAAAATCATAATACCATAGACTGTTTTATGTGTATTTAACAGTATAGATACTTTTGCTTGCCTTCTTCTAAGAGGAATGATTGTCAAAACAAAGAGTTCATGCTTTATAAACACATTCATATACTGGGAAATGTGTTAATGTCCTTTTTTCTTCTCTGACTTAAAAGATATGCTTACTGAAACTAACACTGAGTATTACTTTTCCAAAAGTAGTGATCTAGTTACTCCTGGGAACACATATGCATGGTTCGGTTTCCTTGCAGCCAAACTACCAGTACCATCCATATTTTACCACTGTGACAATACAAGTCCATAATAAATGATGAACATTTTGACGCTTTCTCTATTTCTACCCAGTATGGTTTCATACACTTAAGTTTAACATGACTGACATTCAACTAAATAAAGCACTGCACATGTTACACTTCATATTAATTTGCTGCACATGCAGCCTCTACCATACACTTCAGCTTTCAGAGCCTAAATTAAGCAAACATGATAATTGCACTGTGACATAATTTATTCAGCTAGGTTTGAGAGTAATTGGTCACTCTGACATTACGCATTTTTCCTTAGAGCATATTTTTGACATTCACTTTCAGTGAATAGTCGATACTACCCAGAGAATAAAGACTGCATTTTTGTATATTGAGATGGCCCAAAATGTTTCCTTATTTCTTTTATAAAAAACTGCAAAATTTGCAACTGAAGTTAATAATGAAACCATTTTGGGGATTTTTGATATGATGATGCCTCCTGTGATCTTCAGTGAGTATATCACAAAGGCTGAATTTGGGGAATATTATTCAGGAAGGCTGCAATTACTCTTAGTACAAAGTGAATGATACACCTCTGAATACTGCATTGCACACCTGGTCAATGAGGATGAGATGTGGCATTAAAAAGCACAAACACCAGCATTTTTCATATTTTATCACACACAAATCACTAATGTAAATAGTTTCACCTGCCACTTCCTGTGGCATTCAATTTAATAGGCATATAGTCTCAGTTCTAATCATATATATATGACAGTCACAGATTTTCTGGCCTACACTCTTGCAAACTACATGTTTTGGGAGATCACTAATATAACCCTTTTCTCATCTATTGAGTAGAAGAGAAAACAAGCAACAGGACAGGAGCATGCCAAGGAGGACATGAAACCTTATTGAAACTAAAACCACATATTAATCACAACACCTTAATTGTGGGAGACTTCAACACTCTACTCTCACCAATGGACAGATCGTCTAGACAGAAACTAAATAGGGAAATAATGACACTTACAGAAGTCCTAAATCAAATGGACTTAGTAGATGTCTAAGGAAATTTTTACCCAAAGTCAAGTGTACACCTTCTTTTCAGGACCGCATAGAAACCTATGTGTGTTCAAATAGTCAGGAACAGAGCAAACAACAACAGATACAAGAAGATCTAGATAATTCCTTTTATCCTATCAGACTACCATGGCCTAAAACTAGACCTCAACAACAACAGAAATGACAATATGCCTACATATACATGGAAACTAATTCTCTAATTAATGACAGCTTGGTCAGGGAAGATATGAAAAAAGAAATTAGAGACTTCCTAAAATTCAATAAAAATGAAGGCAAAACTTACCCAAATTTATGGTGCTAAGAGGAAAGTTCATAGCATTAATTACCTCCAGAAAGATGTTTAAGACATCTCCTACAAGCAACTTAATAGTATACCTAAAAGCCCTACAAAATAAAGGAGCAGACACACCCAAGAGGAGTAGACAATAGGAAATAATCAAACTCAGAGCTGAAATCAATGCATTAGAAACAAAGGAAACAATCCAAACAATCAAGGAGACCAAGAGATGTTCTCTGTGAAAATCAACAAGATAGTAAAACCTTTAGTCTCATACCCCATCATGGTTGCTCAGTATCCAAGTGGGTAGCCTAATTAAAAAAAAAAAAAAACACAAGGACTATCTATGACATGAACTCAATAGTGGGCTCTTTGACCTCCCCTGTCCCCCAGGGAAGAAAACCCCCTGCCAGGCCACATAGGAATTTGCAGCCAGTCCTGAAGGTACTTGATAAATCAGTGTCAGATGAAAGGGGAGAAGGTCCTTCCCTATCAGTGGACTTGGAAAGGGGTAGGGAGGAGAGGAGGGAGGAAGGGTGAGATTAGGAGGAAATGAGGGAGCAGGATACAGCTGGGATATAAAGTTAATAAACTGTAACTAATATTTAATATTTTTTAAATAAGTGAAAAAAAACTTTAGCCAAACTAAGTAAAATGCAGAGAGAAACTATCCAAATCAGTAAAATAAAAAACAAAAAGAGAGACATAACAACAGACACTGAGGAAATTTAAAGAATCATTAATTCTTACTTCAAAATACTGTATTCCACAAAATTGGAAAATTTAAATGAAACAGACAATTTTCTTTATAGATTCCATTTACCAAAGCTAAACCAAGATCAGGTAAATAGATTAAATATCCCCAAGGAAACAGAAGCAGTCATAAAAAGTCTGCTTTCCAAAAGAAACCCAAGACAATGTGAATTCTGCTTAGAATTCTACCAGACCTTCAGAGAAGAGCTAACTCCAATACTCTTCAAACTATTCCACAAAATAGAAACAGAAGGAGCATTACAAAAAAATCATTTTATAAAGCCACTGTAACCTTGATAACCAAACCACAGAAAGACCTAACAGAAAAAGAGAACTTCAGACCTATCTCTCTTATGATCATTGATACAAAAATACTCAATAAAATACTTGCAAACAGAATCCAAGGACACATAAAAGATATCCACCATGACGAAATAGGCTTCATCCCAGGAATGCAGGGGTGGTCCAATATGTGGATATCCATCAATGTAATCCATCATATAAAAACAAAAACCTGGAGGAAAAAAAACCACATGATCATTTCCGTAGATGCCCAGAAATCATTTTACAAAATCCAAAATCCATTCTTGTTTAAATTCTTGAAGAGATCATGGATACAAGGAAAATACCTAAACGTAGTGAAGACAATATGCAACAAGCCTTTAGCAAACACAAAACTAAACAGAGAAAAACTTAAATGAAACCCACTGAAATGAGAAACAAGGCAAGGCTGCCAACTGTCTCTGAATCTCTTCTATATAATACCTTATGTCCTATCTAGAGCAAGAAGACAACTAAAGGAGATTAAGGGGATACAAATCTGAAAGGAAGCTGTCAAAGTAACACTACTGACAGATGATACAACAGTATACATGAGAGTTCCAAAACTTCAACAAGAGAACTCCTTCAGCTGGCAAACATCTTCAGCAACGTGGTTGCATACAAAATTCACTCAAAAAATTTATATCCTTCCTGAATACAAAAGTCAAAATGGCTGAGAAAGAAAAAAAATTGGGAAATTACACCCTTCACAATAGCCACTAAAGACAATGTGGATCAAAGACTTCAACATAAAACCAGATACACTAAACATATCATAAGAAAAAGTGGGGAAGAGCCTTGAACTGACTGGCACAGGAGACTACTTCCTGAACAGAACACCAACAGCACAGGTTCTAAGATCAACAATCAATAAATGGGACCTCATGAAACTGAAAAGCTTCTGAAAATCAAAGGACAGTCATCAGAACATAAAGACAGCCTACAGATTGGGAAGGTATTTTCACCAACCCTATATCTTACAGAGGGCTAATATCGAAAATATATAAAGAACTCAAGTAATTAAAAAGCAAGAAATCAAGTAATCCATTTAAAAATGGGGTTCAGAACTTAAATAGAAAATTCTCAATAGAGGAATATCAAACAGAGAGAAACACTTAAATAAATGTACAACATCGTTAGTCATCAGGGAATTGCAAATGAAAACTTACCTGAATTTTCAACTTGTACCTATCAGAATGAGCGAAGATCAAAATTCAAGTGACAATACATGATGGAGAGGATGTGGAGAAAGGGATCCCTCCATGATCAATGCTTGTTTGAATGAACAAATGGGATGGACATTGAGTGGAGGAGAAAACAAGCAACAAGACAGGAGCATGCCAAAGAGGACCTCTGGGGGTGGGGGTCAATGTAGCGATGTATCAGAGCAGATATTAAGACTCGAGATCAAGCCTCTGACAGAGGGCGAGAAGTAACGATAGATCTGGGGGAGGTTGGTGAGACTTGGGGAGAACAAGAGCTCCACAAAGACCAAACTGAGCAGGGCACAGGGGTCTTGTATGAGACGGTTTCTACAATCAAGGACCATGTGTGGATGTGGCCAGGAACCCCCGCTCAGATGGGGCCCATGATAGCTCGGTGTAGGACTGAAGACCCTATTCAGGGAAACAGGGACTGTTTCAGTCATGATCTTGATGGCTGACTTTTTGACCCTCCCCCATACAAGCCAGGGAGTGACAGACTGGCTAGATCCCAGGGGAGGACACTGCAGCCAGCCCTGAGGAGTCAGGATAAGCTGGGGTTGGATGGAAGGGAAGGAGGTCCTCCCCTGTTGGTGGACTTGAAGGGGGCGGGGAGGAGGGAGATGAGGGAGGGAGTGGGAGGGTAGGAGGGACTGAGGGATGGGGCTACGCCTGGGATTCAAAGTACCTAACCTGTGATTGAGATAAAAATAAATAAATTAAAAAAAAAGAAAAACATGGAATAAAAAAAAAGAATGTAAACTTGTAAAATCACTTTGTAAATAAATCTGGCAATTAACAATTGTGCCACCTTAACATCCATCTATACAACTCCTAGGCATATATCCAAATTATGATCATGTATACAACAAAGACATTTGCTCAACCATGTTCGTAGCAGCTTTATTTGTAATAGCCAGAATCTGAAAAAATTCCAGATGTCTCTCAATGGAGGAATGAATGCAGAAATTGTGGTACATTTACACAATGGAGTATTACTCAGCAATTAAAAAGAAGGTAATCATGAAATTTGCATTAAAATTGGGAACAAGCATCCCAAGTGTGGTATTCCAGAAACAAAAAGACACACATGGTATATACTCACTTATGGATATTAGCCATATAATATAGGATGAACATACTAAAATCTGTACACCTAAAATGCTAACCCAGAAGGAGAACCCTAGGTAAGATGTTCAATCCTCATTCAAAAAAGCTAATGGGGCAGACAATCAGAAGAGGGAGAAAAGAGGGATAGGATAAGACATACCACAGAGGGCTTCTGAAGGCTCCACCCAGCAGGGTATCAACGCAGATGTTGAGTCTCATAGCCAGACTTTGGGCAGAATGCAGGGAATCATAGGAAAGGAGTGGGAGAAAAAAGACCTGGAGAGGACAGGAGCTCCACAAGGAAAGCAATGGAACCCAAAATTCTGGACACAGGGGTCTTTTCTGAGACTGGTATTCCAACCAAGGACCATTCATGGAGAAATCCTAGAAACATCTGCACAGATGTAGCCCATGGTAGCTCAGTCTCCAAGTGGGGTCCCTAGTAATGGGAAGGACTGTCTCTGACATGAACTCAGTGGTTGGCTCTTTGATCACCCTCCCGAGTGGGGAGCTGCCTTACCAGTCCACAGAGGTAGACAACACTACCAGTCCTGATGAGACCTGATTGGCTAGTGTCAGATGGAAACTGAGGACCTCCTCTATCAGTGTACTTGGGGAAGGGCATTGGAGGAGATGAGGGGGAGAGGGTGGTACTTGAAGGTAATGAAGGAGGGGACTACAAGTTGGATACAAAGTGAATAAACTGTAATTAATAAAAATAAATTAATTAAAATAATGAAACTACAAACAAACAAAAGTGCTAAAGGAACATAAAGTTTAGTGTGAGTTTGAGTCTCCTAGAAAAGTTAGAAGCTAATTCTATAATGTCTCACCAACATGACAACCTTAACTTAGCTGAACAAGCACAACTTCAATAGGCAGTTTACTGTGGTTTGGGAAAGCCCATTGGACGCCAACCCTACACAAAGTAATATAGACAGCTAAGGAATGCAGAGAAAGGAGAAATAATCTTCCCCATGGACGACCATACCTGTTGGGTATGAAATACCGAATGGTCAGCACTGAAAGAATATACATTTAAGTAACATTATAATGCTCAGTTTGAGCAGGCTGCACACACACAAACACACATATATTTATACATATATATAAATAATATACATGAATTTATATAATAAAAGATATATATTATAAAACATTTATAGTAATAAAATATGTTCATAATACTATATAATACATTAAAATTAATATGCTGCTTATTGGTATAAAATTTTATATTATATAATATGTAATATGAACATTATTTATATGTCATATTTTGACATGACAGGTATGCTACACCCATGAAATTTCTGAACATTATAGTTGTCAAAAAATCTAAATAATGACCACATGTATAAATCATACATAACATATCTAATATAAATACATGCAAATAACACATAGATAAAATAAATGTATATAAAATGTGTTTATATACACATATATAAATGAGTATATATATATATAAAACAACAATTTACAGATTAAGAGGCCATGAATTGGACAGAGAGCAACAGAAGAATATGGGAGAGTTTGGAAAGAGAAAAGAGGAGGAACTAATATATTATAGTCTCAAAAATCAAAGAATTATACTCTCTAAAAATAAAAAGAACCAATTTAACAAACAACACAAAATACAAAAACCCTGTATGATTTTCTGAAGACCACTTATATAATACTCTTGAGATTTTTGTTTTTTACAAAAAAACATTAGGAGTAATTTTAATGAATTTTCTTAGCTAAAAGAAGAAACAGATCCTTGATTGTAATGATTTGACACACTGTAAAAGGAATAATGTACATTCAGTAGTTTCGAGACTTCAAGATAAGAGTTTTAGGCAGGCTCAGTGAAGCAGAGATTTTTAGGGCTGTTAAACACAATTGAGTACTACTGTAATTGCGACCACAAATAGTACGTATTATGTAAAACCCATCAAGCTTACAACACACAAAATAAACCTCAAAGGACACAGTTGTTTTCCCTAATTCAATGTAGATTTCTGTAACAAATATTTTAACAAGAAGAAACATGTAAGAGGGAAGATTTACTTTGTGTAAGTGGTCTTCAGAAAACCATACAGGATTTAAAGGGCTGGAGAGGTGGTTCAGCCATTAAAGGTTAGGGTCACAACCAGAAATACTGTTGAGATTTTAATATTTTATAGAAGTCACATACAATGTTGCCATATATATATATATATATATATATACATATATATATATGTAATCTACCATATGCCAATAAATAAGTACTAAAAATAAAAACTGAAATCACCTTACACACTATTCAGAAGGATCACAGGACACTCTAAATCAGCACAGACCACTGTGCTATGCAAATATGATCATCCTTACAGAGAAAAAAAACGTATGAAATACTTTCTGATACTGTCTAAACACAGAAAGATACTGTTTACATTAAATTCAATTCATCAGCAACATTAAAGTACAGTACCTGTTCAGTGCATACTCAAGGCATTACTGTAAAATGTTTGTCCCACCATGAAGAGTACATTTGTTTATATAAACTACATTTTTTCTATAATGTCCTTTCTCACCTGATATGATAATGCCACTCACCTGAATGATCTCCAACACCAAAAGGATAAAGCTATATTTATTTCACTTGTTCATGTTATGATTGCACTTAGATTCTTCTATCTATATGTTTTCAGCACTATATTTGCTCATATGGTGAATCATCCTTAAGCATAGGTAAGTCCTGAAAATACAAATGCCCAATTACTATAGAGAAGCCACAAGGCAAAATGCACCTACACCACTGTGACCAGCTATGGCTATATTAAATGAAGGGCCATATGCGCTTTCTTATACTCAGTGTGTTATCCCTAAAATCAAGTTTCAGATAACTGACATCCAACTAAATGAAGTACTGGATAGGACACATTTCATATAAATTTGCTACACATCCAGCCTCCATTATCTACGTCAGTTTTCATAAGAGTACCAAGTGAGTGTGTTATTTGCACTTTGACATAATTTATTCATCAGTCTAAGACAATATGTTTTCCTTGTTCTTAATATTTTGCTTTTATAGCCCATTCTCTTCCTTGATATTGAAGAGACTTTTTTTACTAAGGAAAAAAATCACAAATTTTAATAATGATGTCTATTAAGATTTCTTTATTTGTATATAGCTTAGGAAGAATAATTAAATATTGCTAATTAAATACATCTTGAGACTGTCTCTGCATCAAGTTAACTCTTATATTTGTACATATATACCACAATAAAGTCAATGTATTTACCACCATTAACAAATGAAACTGGAAAGACTCTTCTGGTAGAGGGCATTTAATCATAATGCAAAGTGACTGGCACCTATATGAATATTTCAGTCATACAACTTCCTAAATGACGTCTGGATGACTCAGCTGAAACCTGCAATTTCAAAAATATTTGAGCCTCCTAATATGTAAGATATGTGAACAATAAATTTCTTTACTAACATTCTTTCCAAGTTATAATTTTTATTATACAAATTATATTTTTATCATGTATTCATTTTACATCCTTACTGTAGCTCCTTCCCTCATCTCCTCATGGTTCCACCCTCCCTCCAATTCCCTTCCCCTAGTCCACATTCCAAATGTAAACTATATTCGTGTTGTCTTTCTTTCTAATTTCATAAGGTTTATCATAGAAAAATATACTATCTTATCTAAAGATAGCATATTTGCTAGACATCATATCCCATCTAAGATCACAGCTCAGAAAAGGTTCAATGTAGGAATATTTCTATTTGTTGATGAAAAAAATGAGTACAATGGCTTTATTCAAGCCCTGGTAGTAATACTCAAATACATTACACGGATCAACAATAGTCTGAGTAAAGCACTGCATGTGAAAAAAAAATCATGTTGATATGCTCACCTTTTTTTTCCCAATTATCCTTTTCAGGTTTCATCACATTTATGAACCAAGGTACTTGCAGTCCAACTTGATCCTAAATCATTGAAAATATGGAGAACACTATCATTCAATATACATGTATTTTAAAAGATCATTTCACTGCCTTCTTTTATATGGATGGTTGTCAGATTGATTTCCAAAGTAGTTGTATAAGTTTGTATTCCCACCAGCAGTGGAGGAAGGTTCTCCATCCTCCAAATCCTCTCCAGCATGTGTTGTCACTTGAAATTTTGATCTTAGCCATTCTGATGGCTGTAAGGCGAAATCTCAAGGCCATTTTCATTTGCAATTCCTTGATGACTAAAGACTTTGAGCATTTTTAATTAAATTATTACTTTTTATATTAATTAGTTTATTTGCTTTGTGGCTCAGTTGTAGCCTCCACCCGCCTCCCCTCCCAATGACACCCTCTCTCCCTCAACTCCTCCTATGTGCATCTCCAGAATTTCTTTAAATGTTTCTCGGCCATTCGATATTCCTCTATTGAGAATTCCCTGATTAGCTCTGTACCCCATTTTTCAATTTGATTACACAATTTCTAGCTTTTTAACTTTTTGAGTTTTTTTTTTTAATATATTCTGGATATTAGTCCTCTGTCACATATACGGTTGGTGAAGATCCTTTCCTAGTCTGTAGCCTGTCCTTTAGCTCTGATGACAGTGTCCTTTGATTTACGGAAGTTTTTCAGTTTCATGAGGTCCCATTTATTGAATGTTGATGTTAGAGCCTGTGTTGTTGGTGTTTTCTTCAGGAAGTTGTGACTTTAGTATTGTGCAGGGTGATACATATGGATCTATTTGCATTTTCTGCATGTACATATCAAGTTGGATCAGCCCCATTTGTAGAAAATGCTGTCTTTTTTTCCATTGTATAGGTTTGGTATTTTTGTCAAAAATCATGTATCCATAGGTGTGTGCATTTATTTCTGGGTCTTCAATTCCATGGATGCGCCATTCTGTTTCTATGCCAGTACCATGCACTTTTTTATTACTATTGCTCTGTAGTACAGCTTGAGATCAGGGATGGAGATACCCCTAGAAGATATGTTATTGTACAGGATTGTTTTAGCAATTCTGGTTTTTTTCCACCTGAAATTGAGAATTTTCCTTACAAGTTCTGTAAAGAATTGTGTTGGTATTTGAAAGGGAACTTCACTGAATCTGTAGATTGCTTTTGACAGAATGGCCATCTTCACTCTGTTAATCCTAATGATCCATGAGCATGGGAAGAAATAAAAAAAAAGAAATTAGAGACTTCCTAAAATTCAATGAAAATGAAGGCACAACTTACTGAAACTTATGGAACACAATGAAAGCAGTGCCAAGATTTCATAGAACTAAGTGCCTCCAGAAAGATATTTGAGACATCTTTTAAAAGTAATTTAATGTCACACCTGAAAGCCTTAGGGGAAAAAAAGAAGCAGACATACCCAAGAGGAGTATTGGAAATAATCAAACTGAGAGCTAAAATCAATGAATTAGAACAAAGAGAACAATGAAAAAGCATCTATAAAACCAAGAACTCGTTCTTTGAGGAAATACAGGCAAACCCTTAGACAAAATAACTAAAAGGCAGAGGGAAACAATCAAAATAAGTAAAATTAGAAAGGAAAGGGGGGCATAACAGCAGACAGTGAGGAAATACAAAGAATCATGAGGTCTTACTTCAAAAGCCTAAACCCACATACTTATGGACACCTGATTTTTTGCAAAGATGCCAAAACCATACAATGGAAAAAAGACAGCATCTTCAAAAAAATGGTGCGGGTCTAACTGGATATCTACATGTAGAAAACTGCAAATAGATCCATCCTTGTCACCCTGCACAAAATTAAAGTCCAAGTGGATCAAAGACCTCAGCATAAAACCAGACACATTAAACATATTAGAAGAAAAAGTGGGGAAAATCCTTGAACTCATTGACACAGGAGAAAACTTCCTGAACAGAACACCAACAGCATAGGCTACAAGAGCAATAATCAATGAATGGGACCTCATGAAACTGAAAAGCTTCTGTAAAGCTAAGAACCCTGTCGTCAGAACAAAAGGACTACCTACAGATTGGGAAAGGATCTTCACTAACCCTCTATCTGACAGAGGACTAATAGCCAGTATATATAAAAAATTCAAGAAGTTAAAAAAGCTACAAATCAAGTAATATAATTAAAAATGGGGTACAGAGCTAAACAGAGAATTCTCAATAGAGGAATATTGAATGGCAGAGAAACACTTAAAGAAATGTTCAATGTTCTTAGTCATCAGGGAAATGCAAATCAAAACAACACTGAGATTTCACCTTACACCCACCAGAATGGCTAAGATGAATAACTCAAGTGACAACATATGCTAGAGAGGATGTGGAGAAAGGGGAACCCTCCTCCACTGCTGGTGGGATTGTAAACTTATACAACCACTTTGGAAATCCATCTAGAGCTTTCTCAGACAATTAGGAATAGAGATTTCCTCAATATCCAGGTATACCATTCCTAGGCATATATGTAAAAGACGCTCAAATATACAACAAGGACATCTGTTCAACCATGTTTGTAGCAGCTTTATTTGTAATAGTCAGAAGCTGGAAACAGCCCAGATGCCCCTCACTTGATAAATGGATACAGAAATTGTGGTACATATGCACAATGAAATATTACTCAGGATACAAAACAAGGAAATCATGCCATTTGTAGGTGAATGGTGGGTACTGGAAAAGCTCATTCTGAGTGAGGTATCTCAAAAGCAGAAAGACACACTCATAAGTAGATATTAGACATACAATATAGGATAAACATACTAAACTCTGTACACCTAAGGAATCTAATCATGAAGGACTCTGGCTAAGATGCTCAATCACCATTCATAAAGACAAAGATGATGGACATCGGAAGAGGGAGAAAACAGGGAACAGGACGGAAGCACAGAGGGCCTCTGAAGGGCTCTACCTTGAGGATATCGAGGCAGATGCTGAGAGACTCATAGCCAAACTTTGGGCAGAGTGCAGGGAATCTTATGAAAGAAGTAGGAGATAGTAGGAGACAGGGGAGAGCACAAGGAGAGCAACAGATCCAAAAGTTTGGGCACAGGGTTCTTTTCTGAGACTGACACTCCAGCCAAGGGCCACTCATGGAGATAGCCTGGAAACCCTCACAGAGGAGCCTATGGCAGTTCAGTATCCAAATGGGTTCCATAGTAATGGGGAGAGGGAAAGTCTCTGATAGAACTGATTGGCCTGCTCTTTGTTCATCTCTCTCTGAGAGGGGGAGCAGCTTTACCAGGCCACAGAAGAAGACAATGCAGCCACTCCTGATGAGACCTGATAAACTAGGATTAGAGGGAACGGGAGGAGGACCTCCCTTATCAGTGGACTGAGAGAGGACAAGGGTGGGGAAGAGGGATGGTGGGATTGGGTGGGGAGAAGGGAGGGAAGGACAGGGGGGAGTACAAAGTGAATAAACTGTAATTAATAAAAATAATTAAATAATAAAAGGCTATATGCCACCAAATGTGAAAATCTAAATGAAATGGACAATTTTATTGATAGACTCTATTTACCAAAGCTAACCCAAAATCATGTAAATAGATTAAATAGTCCTATAGCCCCCAAAGAAATAGAAGCAGTCATCAGAAGTCGCCCTTCCATATAAACCTACAGAAATTTGTATACCTTAAGAAGCTAAGCAAGAAGGAGGACCCTGTGTAAGATGATCAATCCTCACTTAGAAAGACAAATGGGATGGACAATGGAAGAAGGAGAAAACAGGACAGAGGACAGGAGCCTCCCACAGAGGGTCTCTGAAAGACTCTACCCAGCAGTGTATCAAAGCAAATGCTGAGACTCACAACCAAACTTCCAATAAAAGCCCAGGGCTAGATGGTTTCAGCACAGAATTCTAGCAGACCTTCCAAGAAATGCTACCTCCAATTCTCTTCAAACTATTCCACAATACAGAAACAGAAGTAACATCACCAAACTTATTTTATGTGATCACAGTCACCTTGACACCTAAACTACACAAAGACATAAGAAAAAGAGAACTTCAGACTTATCTCTCTCTCATGAACATTGATGCGAATATAGTTATTAAAATACTTGCAAACTGAATCTAAGAACACATAAAAGATATCATTCACCATGACCAAGCAGGCTTCATCCAAGGCATGCAGCTGTGGTTCAATATACAGAAATCCATCATTGTAATCCACCATATAAAAATACTGAAGGAGAAAAACCACATTATTATTTCCTTAGATATCTAAAAACCATGTGACAAAGTCCAAGACTTATTCATATTTAAACTCTTAGACGGTTGTTAATATCAAGAAAGAACTCACTCTTGGTCTTACTTGACAATAAGATCCTATTACTAAAAATGACATGAATAATAGTCATAGAACTTGGAGAAATCAAGTTAATCCTTACCAGGAAGATTCAATACTACTAGTTATCTTCCACGGTTCTGTAAGGTGCAATCCATACTATTAGAAGAGAAAATAAACATTTTATGTAGCTCTGGACCTCAACAGCTGAATTAATGAGCAGCCTTGCTTTGGGTGTAATAGTACCACAAATATCATGTAAGTAATCAGGTATGTTCTGGTTGGATCTACTATCCACTCCACAATAGTTGACCCATACCTGGTACCATTATTAGGTCCAGATAGGCCCTAGACATGAACCTACTACTATTATTCTGATAAATGAACATAGTATTCAATTGTATTTAACAATTTTAATAGTATTTATTGCTATAACCATAGATTAGCACATCTCTCTACTCTTATAAGGGAAGTTGCTTTTGGCAGTCGATGATAATTAACCAAAAGACCCTCAACTGGCCAAAGTGCTCCGCCTCAAATAAGATATCGCTGTCACAAAACCTCCAGCTCAAGAAAATGTAGAAGAGTGTACAGAAGGATTGCAAGAGTCAAAGGCAGCAGGTGACTACAATGTAGCATTGCTTTCTGGACACAACAGGACAGTGGCACATGTGAAATCCCAGCCACTGTGACAGAAAGCACAGATTCTGTGGAATTTAAAGCCAGTCCAAATACCATTATGGAGGTGCATAAGTTAGCTGGGTGTCCTAAAGCTAGTGAAGGAGCTATTGGCAATCGATAGTTAATAGGAAAAGTAGTTTTAGTTTTCTTTAAGAGGGTGACCCCAAGTAGGTGGAACCATGTTACAGGGAATAGCCTCATACCCAGGAGTATTTGTTCAGCCCATATTTAACTTCATTTTTTTTAAGAGTACACTTTTAGGGAAGTAGGAAAGTAGGGATAGCTCTGGGAGGAGTTGGGGTAAGAGTGCATGTATATGATCAAAATACATTAGGACCATGTATGGATATAACCTAGAACTACTGCTTGAATGTAGCAAATGGTAGCTCAATATCCAAGTGGGTACCTAGTAAGAGTAACAGGGATTATTTCAAACGTGAACTCAATGCCCAGCTCTTTGATGGCCTCCCCGCCTGCCCCCGAGGGAGAATCAGCCTTGCTGAGGCCACAGAAGAGGACATTGCAGCCAGTCCTGAAGAGACCTGATAAGCTAGAGTTGGATGGAAGGGGAGGAGGTCCTCCCCTATCAGTGCACTTGGAAAGGGGCAGGGAGGAGATGAGGGAGGATTGCGGGGGGTAGGTAGGGAATGCAGGAGGGGGCTACGGCTGGGATACAAAGTATATAACCTGTGATTAATATAAAATAAAAATATTTAAAAAACTACAAACTAAACTAAATTAAAAATGCAATACATATAAAACAACAACAAACACATTATACAAAATTCTCGAAAATTAATATAATTTTAAAAGTATTTGATTCCATAACTTCTTTTTTAAAAATTATTATTAATTAGTTTATTCACTTTATATCCAATCTCTAGCCCCCTCCCTCATCTGCTTCCAATACAGCCCTCTCTCTTCTCCACCCAAGCCCCTCCCCCAGTCCACTGATAGGGGAGGTCCTCATCCCCTTCCATATGACCCTACTATATCAAATCGCAACAGGAGTGGCTGCATTCTCTTCCTTTGTGGCGTGGTAAGACTGTACACCCTGCCCGCTCAGATGGAGGTAATTAAAGAGCAGGCCACTGAGTTCATGTCAGAGAGAGTCCCTGTTCCCATTACTAGAGAACCCACTTGGACTTGAGCTGCCATGGGCTATATCTGTGCAGGGGTCTAGGTTATTTCCATGTATGGTCCTTGGTTGGCATCTCAGTCTCCAAAAAGATCCCTGTGCTCAGAATTATTTTTTCTCTCCTTTTGTTGCTCTGGCCCTTTCCAGGTCTTTCTATCACCCCCTTTTTTCATAGGATTCCTTGAACTCTGCCCAAAGTTTGGCTATGAGTCTCAGCCTCTGCTTTGATACCCTGCAGGGTAGAGTCTTTTAGAGTCCCTCTGTGGTAGGCTCCTGTCCTGTTCTCTAACAGTAGAAATACATAAAAGGCCATCACTTGTTTTAAATTATCTCCTACAGATATTAACAATGTTGCTTAGAATCTATCATAAGGATTCTCAATGACTAGGTGTTTATGAAATTACTTGTAGTATCAGAAAATAAAAATTTATCGTGTTTTTTTTTTAGTTTCACAAGGTTCCAGTTATTACTTATTGATCTTAGTGCCTGAACTATTGGTGTTCTCCTTAGTAAGTAGTCTCCTGTACAAATGTCTTCTATAATATTTCCTATTTTCTCCTTTATGAGGTTCAGAGTATTTGTTTTTATTTTGAGGTCTTTGATCCACTTGAACTTGAGTTTTGTGCAGGGTGATAAATGTGGATCTATTTTCATTATTCTGCATGCAGACATCTAGCTAGACCAGTAAAATTTGTTGAAGACGTTTTCTTTTTTTCCCACTGTATGATTTCAGCTTCTTTATCAAAAATCATTTGCATGGTTGCACATACCTGTAATCTCAGCACTCAGGGAGGCAGAGGCCAGCAGACCTCTGTAAGTTCAAGGCCAGCCATGTCTAAAAAATGAGCCCAGGACAGCCAAGGCTACACAGAGAAACCATGTCTTGGAAAAAAAAAACCTTTATAAAATGGAATATCACATTCCAGCTGTCAAAAATTATGACAGCATGAAATATGCAGGCAAATGGAGGGAACTAGAAAAAAAAACCTCAGTGTTACTAAGAATTGCATGAACATTATTGCCTTTATGTCATCAAATAGCTAGACATTCTGGACCTTTGTATATCAAGTTTATTTATTTATCTATCTATCTATTTACTTAAATTTACTTAAATTTTTCTTCACAATTTATTCATTATATATCCCACTTGAATCCCACTCCCACAACTCCCGCAGTTCCACCCTCCCGCTCGCTTCCCTTCATCCCCTTTCCCTAGTCCACTGAAAGGGGGAGTCTTCCATTATTGCCCTCTACCAATAGCTTGTTAAGTCTCATCAGGACATTCTGGTAACACATACACCTAGTGCTATTGCCTGGCACTTGACTGAGCAGACAAATCTATACTGCAGGATTAAAGTGCAGGTGGTAACTCTGTCTATATCATCCCCTGCAATTTTGTCATTCTACCAAGTATAACATGATTTATGAACCTTGAACTTCATTTTTTTTTAAGTCCCAGAGAACGCTGAGGTACTATCATTACTCCTTTTTTTTTTTTAATTTGAAATGGTCTCACCCAGTTATATTTCTGATAAGACATAATGTTCTTAGGTACAGTGATACAGGATAATTAAAATTTTATTATAAAAGAAAGTTCCTTAATCTTTTCCTTTTATGTTCTCTAACATAAGCCAGTAAATAAAGGCAAGGAATTAATACTATCTTAAGAATGATTCCTAGAAACAGAGAACCTCTGAAATAAGAGAAGACCAAAACAGAATATGTGAAGCTGTGAAAATCTGCCCATATAGAAGTAAAACTAAGGAGATACTTGCTATACATATAGAACAAATTGCATTGTTTAATTGCGTTTAGTCTATACACATTAAACAAACTGCAATTACTTACATCATCAACAATATCACAACATGATAGGTACAGTAGTAACTAATATAAACTGTATCTATGAGACATCAGCACAAGTCACATTTGATAAATGTGTACCCTAGCCACATTTATTCCTATCATCTAAGCACTCTTGTATTTCTACTCAACATATGGTGACAGTATATATGTTTACATATCTAACTGCCAATGTCAAGTGGATAAATATATACTATTTTTCTCTCTTTAGAGTTAGACTCTTCCATACATCTCTTTTCAACCTAGATGCAATCATGTGGTAAGTACTAAATGAAAAGAAATAATCCTTAAAAAGTACAGGTGGTCCCTGGATTAAAAAATATCCAACTATGATAGGGAAACAATAATAACTAAGAACACTGAACCCACACCAACATGACTATCCATGACCACAAATGAAGAATATTGTGAGCCTTCCTTTACCCAGGGAGGTGTCATGTTCTTTAATCTCATATGACTGTCATCTACCTAGATTAAGCACTGCACACACGTGAATTTGCTACTCCTGGCAGTGAAGACTGCCTTCAACTTTTATCAGAACATGAATCAAATATGTTACCTATGTCCTGATGTAATTTAGTTAGTCGTCTTAGATAATTAATTACTCACCCTCTCCAGGCATATGTCCTTAGAATATATTTTATCATTTGCTCTCTCTTTATGTGAATGATTTTTATTCTACAGCAACTTTCTGCAAAAAAAAAGTTTCATTTTCCTTGTTTATTAGGATGTCATTTAATGATTTTCTCTGATTTCTTATTTAACCCTAAGCATCATAATTAAACATATTACATGGAATCCTTATTTACAATATATTGGTTACAGTGACTCTGTAGAAGTCCTGTGCATATGTATTTATATCACTGTGAGCATAGAGTTACCACTACAATCATTATATTTGGTGAGCATTACTCAGATATGCCACAGTTATTTATAGAACGTGCCAACTGACATGTTTTTTGAGTACTGGAGTTAACACATATTTTAAGGAGAATGTACTAAGGCAGTAAAGTTCTACACATTTCAGCAGCTTTTACTAATCAGTTAATAATAAAGTATTGTATGGTTCTCATATATTTCCTTACCTGTGGGTATAAAGAAAAAATAACTGCTTTAATTCATATTTACTTTCCATCTCTTTTTAAACTTTATTAACTAACTTACTTCTACCTCATGTTATGTATTATTTATTAACAATTAACTTATTTCACTCTTTTTTACATGGGAAAATATGTATGTGTATGTTCACTGAAGTGGCAAAGACCAACCCAAATAACTGACTTCATCACATACAGAAAATTTATGTAATTCCAGGAACATATAACAACAGTGGTTTCCTAATCAGGGTATTTATTTATACTCACAGAAGAGGAACAGTGTGAACATTCCTCTACCCAGTGTGGTGTCATGCACTTCAGTGTTACGTGAGTGACACCAGTCTAGGTAAAGCATTGCACACGACAACCTTAATATGAATTTGGTACAAATCTAATTTCATCAGAGTAAACAAGTAAACAAGATAACCTACACTCTGGTATAATATATTCCTATGTCCTAGAGACACATGGAACATGATTTGTCTCACAGTGGATAATCTTATGTGTCCTCATTTTCTGAGGATAACTAACACCGAAAATAAACTATCATTTTCATTTTTATTAGTTTATATTATAATGTTCTTTATCTTTTCTTGACTAATCTGTACTAACTATTGTTTAAAAACCCACCCTGTATTTCTTGACTATGGTCAGTTTTCTGACAATGAACTCTTGGCAATACAGAATGTGTATATATACCTAGATGTATGTATGCATATGTATACATACATACACACACATACACACACCCCCTATGGTATAAGCAACTGTTTGCTATGAAAACATAGCTGACACCAAAACAAGGCACTTGTTACTTGTCTGAGTAAAACACTGCACACAGAATGGTGTTATTTGAACTGAATTGATCATATTCTGCACTGTTCATCAACCTTACCAGTAATCCAGAATATATAATTGTTTTCTCAGTTTATTTGTAAATTCAGGACAAGTCAGAAAGACTTTCACCCTGCATCTGTTACTGTAAATTCTCCAAATTGCATACCATTTACTAGTTTTATTATTTTTATAGGGAAAAACAGTCTCCCTTATGTTTATTTGTAATGGATTATGAAGAAATGGAGAATGAAAATGACCTTAAAGAAGACTGGGTCTTGGCAGTATCACTAGAACACCTAAGGTTAGGGAAAATGCTTCAAGGGCATTTATACCTACACCATCACCATTCTGATCCCTTATATATGAGAACCATGCAAGCTTTACTCTAAGTAGTGTACCTGGACACATTTATTTAATCTCACCAGCACCAACATGAGAAGGGCAAGGAAGAGGGCATATTTCATGATGAGGTCATTTCACAGACCTCTCCATCATACCAATAATAAAGCATGCTATCTGACTGTGATTGTAATTATTTTAAAAATATCATGAGAATAATTATCGTCTTGTTACATTATATTTTTCTCTCTGTATGCTCAGGACTCCTGATGATCTAATTGTCAAAATCAAGTGAATAAAGTTGTACCCGTTTGTTTTTTGTTTTTTTGTGTTTTTTTTTTTTTACCTGTAAGGATGGTACTTAGTGTTCTCTAATTTTATCCGCTATGATCTATAAGTGTTTCTGAGGTGAGATTTCTAGAAGAGAAATCATCTTATGTAATTATAGATTCCACAGGCATCAAATGACAAACTGAAATCAGAAAAGGTATGTAATATGGACTTCCACTCCCACTTCATGAACATCCAGAGCCAAAGTACGTGAAGAATATAGTGAGCATTACATTATTCAGTATGGTGCCTGTCATATGAAATACATATGACAGGCACCAATCTGAACAGTGCACTGCACACAATTTATGGAAGAGAGATTTGATAAAGCATCAGCCTTAATCACACATTTACACTTCTGAAACTTAATGAATAGAATTATCCACACAATTTGGCCAAGAGCTACAGACAAAACAAACCCAGTCTCTTACCTTGAATTCTCAGTGAAAATACTGAGATCCTATTTTTCAGTGAAGAGTTGATATAGTCATGCAAGTAATCTTGTTGTAGTTTTCCACTCTTTCTATTAGAATGACTTTTTTAACATTCAAATTACTTTATCTGAAAGAATATTTCTAGACATAATACTAACAATATTCAAATTCAGTAAACAAAGTGATCTGTGATATTTTCTGTGAGCGGAAAGGCCTTTAAAAGTAGGTTTTAAAAATAAAACTAAGGGGAGATCCAAGATGGCTGCCACGAGAGGACACTGTGTCTGAGGAGTAGGAGAGCAGAAACAACGCAGCGAGCAGGAGACTGAACTCTGGGACCTAAAACGCCAGCATTGTGAGTGCCAGGTGAGCGGAACTCCTACGGTGAGAAAATCAAGTGGGAAAACCCTAGGGACACCCAGTTATTACCTGGAGAAATTTCCCTGTGACCAGCGGCGCAGAGCTCTGATCTGGACAAGCGGCTGCACTGGGCGCCCGCACCCGCCATTGTAGACTGTCTCACTGGCAGTCTCAGGAGGAACCAGGTGCCGTTTTCACTGAACTGCGCCCTACAAGCGCACACTGCACCCGGGTTCTGCTTCGACCCACGGGTGTGCTGCGGGTTCGGACCTATCATCGGAACCACACCAGACTGAGTGGGTTGGGGGACCATTTTGACCAGTCCGCACATTCCCGGGGCGCAAGCCGAATGCCCCGCCAGCAAACTCTCAGTCAGTGTGTGAGTCCTACAGCGGATCTGGGAGGATCCCCAGTCCTGCACCAACCCACGGGTGTGCGGCAGGCACGAACAGATCGTGGGAACCACCACAGACTGAGTGGACTGGGGGACCATTTTGACCAGTCCACACACTGCAGGGGCGCTGGACTAACACTTCTCCCAGCAAAAACTCAGTCAGTGTGTGAGAACGCCAGCAGCAAAAACTCAGTCAGTATGTGAGTCAGCCAGCGGATCTGGGAGGATCCCGAGTTCTGCATCAACCTACGGGTGTGTGGCGGGCACGAACCAATCGTGGGAACCACCACAGACTGAGTGGAGTGGGGGACCATTCTGACCAGTCCGCACACTGCTGGGGCGCGGGACAAACGCTTCCACCAGCAAAAACTCAGTCAGTGTGTGAGTCCACCGGCGGATCTGGGAAGAAACCGAGTTCTGTCTCAACCCACAGCTGAGAGGATCCTGGGACCATCTTGACCAGACCACACACTGAGGGCAAAAGCTGCACGCATCCCCCAGCAAAAACCCCAGTTCAGGTGTCTGTCCACGGGCCAGACAGAGAAGGCTTCAGGCACCATTTCTGACAGCCCTGCATACAGCAGATGCACACAAACCCAAACCCACTGTGTGTGCCCCAAATATCATCTCAGACCGTGGTGCACAGCCCCTGGCACAGAAGGAGGCGCCAAATCTCCATTCCAGGGCAGAGCCCTTAACAGCAAGCCCAGGGCTGAGTCCACAGCCCCCAGCTGACATCTCAAAACTGGACACTCAGACTCTAGCACAGAGTGAGGAGTAAAGACTCCAGACCAATGGGGTGACCAGCCTGCAGTGCTCACAGCTTCTAGCACAGAGCACGAAGCTGGGAACACAGAGCCCACAACAGAGTTCAACTGAGAAAAAACACATACCACAACCCACCAGAAATCCCTGATCTTCTTGAAGAATACTCCTGACACAAGAGATTGACAGCTTCAGACTGAAGTACAGCCTTAAAGCACAAACAGCTCCCAGATT
>CM053742.1:29335265-29363818 GCA_028658305.1 Pachyuromys duprasi | reverse complement strand
AGCGATGTATCAGAGCAGATATTAAGACTCGAGATCAAGACTTTGGCAGAGGGCGAGAAGTAATGATAGATCTGGGGGAGGTTGGTGAGACTTGGGGAGAACAAGAGCTCCACAAAGACTAAACTGAGCAGGCCACAGGGGTCTTGTATGAGACGGTTTCTATAATCAAGGACCATGTGTGGATGTGGCCTGGAACCCCTGCTCAGATGGGGCCCATGATAGCTCGGTGTAGGACTGAGGACCCTAGTGAGGGAAACAGGGACTGTTTCAGTCAGGAACTTGATGGCTGACTCTTTGACCCTCCCCCATACATGCCGGGGAGTGACAGACTAGCTAGATCCCAGTGGAGGACATTGCAGCCAGCCCTGAGGAGACAGGATGAGCTGGGGTTGGATGGAAGGGGAGGAGGTCCTCCCCTGTTGGTGGACTTGGAGGGGGTGGGAAGGAGGGACATGAGGGAGGGAGTGGGAGGGTGGAAGGGACTGAGGGAGGGGGCTACGCCTGGGATGCAAAGTACCTAACCTGTGATTGATATAAAAAAATAAATAAAAAAAACCAAAAAAAATGGATGTCCCTAGGGACAGAGAGAGGCCTCTGCACTTCCCTTTGCCCAATCACAGGCGTCCATGCTTGCTGGAGGCAGAAATAGTTGCTGGAAGCACAATCCTCCATGCTCTGTGACTGAGACAGCAAAGGCAGTATCAGAGGTCTGCAGCTGCAGCAGGCCACTCTGTGGGCATCCCAGCAGGTGGCTGTAACAGCCTTCCAGGTCTGCAGCAGCAGCTGGGTCTTGGCTAGCTCAAGAAGGAGCCTCCATTCTCCCTGAATGAGAAGGCAGAGGTGGCTTACCCAAGTACTAATCTTCCTGCCCAGCAGCCAAACAGTGGACACCACTGACCTGACTGATCTCCTACCCTCTCATTTGCCCCTGTGAGCCCAAATTTGAGAGCAAAAACAGGGAGAAACCCTGTGCTTTCCAATTAGGCATGCACACTAGTGAGTGCACCTTCAATTGAGTGCATGCAGAGCCCCATATCGAGGATCCCTCTATGCCAGCAGCCAATTATCCCTCCCACCAACAACCCCACTGTGGGCAACATACAGATCCTTCAGACAGTATTCTCAACATTGAAGTCCTTGTTCATTCTATGAAGCCACATTACACTGATACCTAAACCACACAAAGACCCAAAAACAACAAAAAAGAGAACTTCAGACCTATCACTCTTATGAACATGGATGCAAACTGAATCCAAGAACACATAAAAAGTATCAACCACCATGCTTCATCTCAAGTATGCAGAAGTGGTTCAATATATGGAAATCCATCAATGCAATCCAACATATAAACAAACTGAAGGAGAAAACCCACATGATCATCTCCTTAGATGCCAAACAAGCATTTGACAAAATCCAACACTGACTGATGTTTAATATCTTGGTGAGATCACATACAAAGCACATTACTAAACATAGTAAAAACAATATACAGCATGCCTATAGCCAACACTAAACTAAATACAGAGAAACTTAAATCAACAACCCCACTGCAATTACTGAAAACCAAGACTGCACACTCTCTCCATATATCTTCAATATATTGCTTGAAGTACTATCTAGAGCAATAAGACAACTAAAAGAGATCATGGGGTTAGAAATTAAAAAGGAAGAATTCAAAGTATCACTATTTGCAGAAGACATGATAGTCAACATGAGTTACCCCCAAAATTCAACCAGAGAACTCCTTCAATTGATAAACACCTTCAGCAAAGTGGCTGGATACAAAATTAACTCAAAAAAAATAATAAATACACTTCCTGTATACAAAGGACAAAAGGGCTGAGAAAGAAATTAGGGAAATAGCACCCTTCAAAATAGCTACTAATAACAAAGAACATTGGTGTGACTTTAACCAAGCAAGTGAAAGACCTGTTTAGAAAAACAAAACAAAACAAAACAAAACAAATTTCAAGTCTCTGAAAAAAGAAATTGAAGAAGCTATCAGAAGATGGAATGATCTCTCATGTTCACAGATACGTAGGTTTAACATAATGAAAAAGTACACCCTGTGGCTGGCTCCTGCACATCCTGTGTCCACCCCCTGAGGGAGTAGCAGCCTTGTCACCCCAGAGGGGAGGACATTGTAGTCAGTCCTGATGAGACCTGATAAGCTAGGGTCAGATGTAACAGGAGGACAACCCCTCCCATCATTGTACTTAGAGAGGGGAATGGGAGGAGATGAGGGAAGGGGCTGTAGCTGGGATGCAAAGCGAATAAAAAAGAATTAATGTAAAAAAATAATAATTTAATTAAAAAAGAAACATACATCCTGCCAAAAGTAATCTACATATTCAATGCAATTCCCATCAAAATACCAACACGAGTCTTTACAGAATTTGAAAAAAACAATTCACAACTTCATATGGAAAAATAATAAATCCAGAATTTCTAAAACAATCATGTGCAACAACAGATCATGTTAAGGAATCTCCATCCCTGATCTCAATCTGTACCACAGAGCAACAGTAATGAAAACTGCATGGTATTGGCATAAAAATAGAATGATGGGTTAATGGAATCAAATAGACTATCCAGAAATAAACCCACACACCTACCAATGCTCATCTTACCCAGAGTCCTCCTTCTTCCTTAGCTTCCCTAAGATGTACAGATTTTAGTGTGTTTAGCTAACCCACTTATAGCATGTTTGTCTTTCTGCATTTGGGGTACCTCTCTCAGGATGATCATTTATAGTTCCCACAATTTGCCTGCCAATTTTCATGATTTCCTTGTTTTTAATTGCTAACTGGTATTTCATTCTGTAAATGTACAAGAACTTCTGCATCCATTCATCAGTTGAGGGACGTCTTTGTTTTTCCTAAGTTCAGGCTATTAAGAATACAGGTGCTATGAAAATGGTTGAGCCCTTGTTGTATACTTCAGCATGTTTTCAATATATGCCTAGAAGTGGTATTGATTTTTGACAAAGAAGCCAAAACCATACAAAATAGTATCTTCAACAAATGGTGCTCGTCTAACTATATGGTCCATGTAGAAACATGCAAATAGATCCATATTTCTCACCCTGCACAAAACCAAAGTCAATGTGTATCAAAGACCTCAACATAAAACCACACACACTAAACCTGTTAGAAGAAAGAGTGGGGAAGAGCCTAGAACTCATTGGCACAGGAGACAACTTTCTAAACAGGACACCAACAGCACAGGCTCTAAGAACAACAATCAATTGATGGGAACTCATAAAACTTAAAAAGCTTCTGAAAAGCAAAGAACACTGTTGTCAGAACAAAATGAAAGCCTACAGACTGGGAAAGGATTTTCACCAACCCTGTATCTGAGAGAGGGTTAACATTCACAATATATAAAGTAGTTAAGAAGATAAAAAATAACAAATCCAGTAATCCAATTAAAAAACGGGGTACAGAGCTAAACAGGAGAATAATCAACAAAGGAATATTGAAAGGCAGAGAAACACTTAAAGAGATACTCAAAGTCCTTGGTCATCAGGCAAATGCAAATCAAAACAAAGTTGTGATTACAACTTACACCCACCAGAATAGATAAGATCAAACATACATGCTGGAGAGGATGTGGAGAAAGGGGAACCCTCCTTCATTACTGGTGGGAATGTAAACTTTTACAACCACTTTGGAAATCAATCTTGTGCTTTATCAGACAATTAGAAATAGTGCTACCTCAAGATCTAATTACACTACTCTTAGGCATATATCCAAAACATGCACAAGTACACAACAATGACATTTGCTCAACCATGTTTATAGTAGCTTTAGTCATAATAACCACAGTCTGGAAATAACCCAGATATTCCTCATGGGAAGAACTGATACAGAAATTGTGGTACATTTAGGTAAATTAATACTAATCAGCAATTAAAAACAAGGAAATCAAGAAATTTGCAAGCAAATGGTGGTAACTAAAAAAGATTATCTTGAGTGAGGTATCCCAGATGCAGAAAGACACATATGGTAATACTCACTTATAATTGGATACTAGACATATAGTATAGGATAAACATACTAAAACCTGTACACCTAAATAAGCTAAGCAAGAAGGAGGACCCTGGATCAGATGACCAACCCTAATTTAGAAAGGCAGAAGGGACAGACATCTGAAGTGGGAGAAAACAGAGAACAGGACAAGAGCCTACCACAGAGGTCCTCTGAATGATTATACCCAGCAGGATATCAAAGCAGATGCTGAGATTCATATCCAAACTTTGGGCAGACTGCAGGGATCTTATGAAAGAAGCGGGAGATAGACCTGTGGGTACAATAGCTCCACAAGGAGAGCAACAAAACCATAATATCTGCACCCATGTGTCTTTTCTGAGACTGATTCTCCAACCCAGGACCATGCAGGGAGATAACCCAGAACCCCTGCAAAAATGTAGCCCATGGCAGCAGTCTCCAAATGGGTTCCCTAATAAAGTGAACAGGGGATGTTTATGACATAATCTCAGTTGCTTGCTCTTTGATCACCTCCCCCTGAGGAAGGACAGCCTTACCAGGCCACAGTGGAAGACAATGTAGCAAGTCCTATTGATTCCTGATAGGCTAGGGTCAGATGGAAAGGGAAGAAGACCTCCCCTATTAATGGATTGGGGAAGGTGCATGGGAGAAGAAGGAGGCAGGGCAGTATTGTGAGGAAATGAGTGATAGGGCTACAGCTGGGATTCCAAGTGAATATATTGTAATTAAATGCTTTTTTAAAAAATTTAAAATGCAACTAAAGGAAATGAAGGGGATATAAATAGCAAAAGATGTTAAAGTATTGCTATTCACAGGTGACATGACACTACACATAGTGAGCCCCAAAATTCAACCAAAGAACTTCTGCAACTGATACACTCCTTCAACAAATGGCTGGATAGAAAACTGAATAAAAAAAATCAGCCTTCCTATACACATGATAAAAAAAAGATGAGAAAGAAACTGGAGAAACCACACCTTTCACAATAGCCACAAACAATATAAAGTATCTAGGGGTAATTCTAACCAACGTAGTCAGTGACCTGTATGACAAGAACTTGAAGTCTCTGCAGAAAGAAACTGAAGAAGATAACAGAAAATGGAAATCTCCCATGATCATGGACTTGTAGGATTTACATAGTAAAAAGGGTCACCTTGCCAATGTCCATCTACAGATAAAATGGAATTCCCGTCAAAATTCCAACACTTTTTTTTTAACAAACCTTGAAAGAACAATTCAAAACTTCATATTGGAATAAAACAAACAAACAAACAAAAAACCGGGAATACCTAAAACAATCCTATACAATCAAAGAACTTCTGGAGGTATTTTCATACCTAAACTAAGCTATACTACTAGGCAAGAATAATAAATATTGCATAGTACTGTCATAGATATAGACTTTGATCAATGAAATTGAATTGAAGAAACAGAAATAACCCATATACTTATGCACACTTATCTTTGACCAAGGTGCCAAAACCACACAATGGAAAAAAGATAACATATACAACAAATGGTGCTGGTCTAATTGGATATCTACATGTAGAAAGGCGCAAAACAGATCCATATTCATCTCCCTCACAAAACTCAAATCAAGTGGATCAAAGACCTCAAATACAACCAGACACAATAAATCTGCTAGAGGAGAAATTTAGGTTCAGCTTTGAAATGATCTGGCACAGGGTACAAAGTTCTGAATAGAACACCAACAGCTCATGCTCTAAGATCTAAAATTAATAAATGGGACCTTTTGAGATGGAAAAGCTTCTGTAAAGCAAAGGACACAGTCAACGGAACAAAATGACAGTCTACAGATTGGGAAACATTCTTCACCAGTCAGACATTCATCAAATGGCTAATATCCAAAATATATAAAGAGCTCAAGAAATTAAACACAAACAAACAAACAGTCCAAGTTTAAAATGGGGTACAGAGCTAAACAGAATTCTCAACAAAAGAATCCGGAATGGTGGAGAATCCCTTGAAGAAACATTCAGCTTCCTTAGTGATCAGAATAATGTAAATCAAAACAACTCTGATATTCCACCTTATACCAGTCAGAACGGCTAAGATCAAAAAGTCAAGTGGCAACACATGCTGGAGAAGATATGGAGAAAAGAGAACCCTCTTCCATTGATTGTGCAAGTACATTCTTGTACAACCACTTTGGAAATCAATCTGGAGCTTTCTAAGAAACCCTGGAATAGTCATACCTCAAAACCAAGCTATACCACTTCTGGGCATACACCCAAAAATGCTCCACCATACAATCAGGACATTTGCTTAACTATGTTCATAGCAGCTTTCTTCTTAATAGCCAGAATCTGGGAACAACCTAGATGTCCCACAACAGAGGAATGGATACAGAAAGTGAAGTTCATTTAGTCATTGGAATACTATTCAGCCAAAAAAAAAAAAAAAAAAACAAAACCCAAAGAACAAGGAAATCATAAAACTTTCAAGCCAAAGGTGGGAACTAGAAAAGATCTCCTGAGTGAGGTATCCCAGCAGAAAGAAACAAATGGAATGTACTCACTTATAAGTGGGTTTCAGTAACAACGAGGACACTAGGAAGGACTTGTACATCTCAATAAGAAGAGAAAATATAATAGATAGAAGTAATAGTGTAAGAGTCGGAACAGGGACCATCAGGGCCAATCAAGCAGGCCCCAGATGGGTCTATGGAATCTGAAGACAACGGATGGTCTGAACCTAGGTCCTCTACTTATAAATTCCTGATGATCATCTTAGGCCTCATGTCGGTCTAAATAGTAATGGGAGTGGAGAATATTTCTGACATGCAATATGTTGACTGCGTCTTTATAACTTCCCCTAGATGGGACTGTCTTACTAGGTCACAGGGGAAGAAGAACTCAGTCCTCATGTGAATAGATGAGCTGGGGCCTCTGGATGGGGGAGGCTACCCTAGTCTCAGAAGGGGGATTCCTGGGAGGAAAGAAGGGAGGAACTTATGACCAAAATGTAAAATGAATTAATTCATGAAAAAGAAAATAAAAAATAATCAAAATACCAATCACTGTGTTACATTTATACTCCAAATTCCATAAATGTTACCATTTCAGGAATATATATATATATGTGTGTGTGTGTGTATGTATATATGTGTATATATATATATGTGTGTGTGTGTGTGTGTGTGTGTGTGTGTGTGTATTAAAAACCTTGGCAGATTAATTTCCAAAGTGGTTGTAAAAGTTTACATTCCCACCAGCAATGGAGCAGGGTTCTCCTTTCTCCACAACCTCTCCAGCATGCATTGACACTTGAGTTTTCAATCTTAGCCATTCTGATGGGTCTACAGTGAATTCTCAGGATCGTTTTGATTTGCATCTCCCTGATAACTAAGTATGTTGAGCATTTCTCTAAGTGTTTCTCTGCCATTCTATATTCCTCTACAGAAAATTTTCTATTTAGCTCTGAACCCCATTTTTAATTGGATTACTTGATTTGTTGCTTTTTAACTTCTTTAGATCTTTTATATCCAGCTATAACACCCTTAGGCATGTATCCAAAATCTGCTCAAGTATACAACAAGGACATTTGTTCAACCATGTTCATAGCAGTTTTATTCATAATAACTAGAACTTGGAAACAACCAAGATGTCCCTCAAAGAAGGAATGGATACAGAAATTGTGGTACATTTACACAATGAATACTACTCAGCAATTAAAAACAAGGAAATCATGAAATTTGCAGGCAAATAGTAGGATCAAGAAAAAAATCATCCTGAGTGAGGTATCCCAGAACCAGAAAGACACACACGGTGCAAACTCACTTATACGTGGATATTAGACATATAATATAGGATGAACATAATAAAATCTGTACACCTAAAGAAGCTAAGCAAGAAAGAGGACCCCGGGTAAGATGATCAATCCTCACTCAGAAAGACAAACAGGATGGACATTGGAAGAATGAGAAAACAGGAAACAGGGCAGGAGCCTACCACAAAGGGACTCTGAAAGACTCCACCAAGCAGTGTATCAAAGCAGATGCTGAGACTCATAACCAAGCTTTAGGCAGAGTGCAGGGAAAGAAGGGAGAGATATTAAGACCAAGAGAGGACAGGAGCTCCACAATGAAAGCAAGAGAACCAAAATATCTGGGCACAGGTATTTTTTCTGAGATTGATACACCAACCAACGACTATTCATGGATATAACCTAGATCACCTAAAACTCCTTTTCAAATGTAGCCCATGTCAGCTCAATATCCAAGTGTGCACCCTAGTAAGGGGCACCGGGACTGCCTCTGACATCAACTCAGTGGCTGGCTTTGATCACCTCACCATGAGGGGGAACAGCCTTTCCAGGCCACAGAGGAGGACAATGCAGCCAGGCCTGATGAGATTTGATAAACTAGGATCAGATGGAGGGGGGTAGGACTTCCCCTGTCAGTGGACTTGGAGATGAGCATGGGAGGAAATGAGGGAGGAAGGGTGGGATTGCGAGGAGATGAGGGAGGGGGCTACAGCTGGGATACAATGTGAATAAACTGTAGTTAATTTAAAAACAAAAAATTAATAAAAAAACTTGACAAGGCAACATAAGGTAAAAAGTGATATTTTGAACTAAGTTTTCCTTAAAAAAATAAACTGTGATTTCTGTATTTTTCAGTTCCTTGGTTTTGATTTTCAGTTTTGATGATTGTTATTGCTGTTTTTACAGATGGGAAGTGGTTGGTGATATTTCTGAGATAGAAAGAACCTGAAGTGAGGCAGGTGTAGGAGATAGGTAAGTAATAGGAGGATATGGGAGGAGTTCCAAAAAATGGCAAGAATATTATCAAAATATAGTAAAAGTTTTAAATAAAAGTTTAAAAAAGAAAGTGTTCTTGTATAAGACAAAATTAAGGACTGCTAATGAGATAAAACCATTAAAATTATTTAGTAAATTGGTTTTTTGGAAACTAATTTAAAATATTTCATATGTAACCATAAATTTAGTTTGGACTTAAATATTATGAGCAATATAATATGCTGAAGTCAGTATGTCTCACATATAAACATCAATCAGTAAGAACAGAAAATAAACCTAAGAACAGAACAGACTACAGAATAGCATATCTTGACTTACAAGCAAAAATAAAAATATTGCCATAACCTAATATACTCTGACATCAAGATTATGAGCTAAAATCATTTTGACAAGGTGACCCAATTTTTTAGATTTATCCACCAAGGGCTTTTGCTCATTTATGGGCATTAAGTTTATTAAGGATGACTAAGGCTCAATTTTTACTACAATGTTGTAAATGAGAGAAACAATGTCGCAGGCCTGCTAATGGAATTCGTATTGACAAAATTTAATTAAACTTGACAAGTATTTCTACTTTCATTACAGTGAAACAAAATAATTTTAAAAGTTGTGTATTAATGAGGAAAATATCCAATCTTACAATTCCCTGAAGATTCTAGGATACTACGCAAGGCGATACCCAACTTGTTCTTGAATGACATCAAATAGATAAATGAAACTACTTGTAATTTTGGTGTAAGTTAGTTTAATGTTGCTGTAAAAAGGAAAACATTAACTACAGTAATTTAAATTTTGTGTAGTCATTATGAAAAATCACTGCAGAGGTTTCTGAAAATACTGAAAAAACAAACAAAAAAAACCTAACATATGAGCCAAATATACTCAAAGGATGCTTTATTCTACTACAGAGATACTTCGTCATCCTTGTTTATTGTTCCTCTACTTATAAAGGTATAAACGGAAGTTAGCTTAGATATCCATCAACTTACAAATGGTTTAAATATACCTATGCATATAAAAATGAAATTTAATTCACTATAAAAAAAGAGAAATTATAAAATTTATAGGAAAATGGATGCACATATAAAATACTATAGTATTAGACAAGAAAATTTCAGAGAGGTAAGCATTGACTACGTTTTCTCTCCCTCTCTCTCACATCCCTCCACACACATACACACCTGCATGTGAAAATGGGTGTGTTGAGACCAGAAAACTAGAATAGTATTCATGAAGGAGGAACTGAGACTTCACAAGAGACAGAACACATTATTCCATATTGACTGCCCCCTCCTGCCTTCACTTGCATGCAAAATCCTTTTTCATTTCCCATGATGACAACCTCCTAGCCCTCAACATGATATTAAAATGCAAAGGGGAAATACTACACTTAGAAAAATTTAAGAGGTGATAGGAATCAGGAAGCTGGGAAAGAGAAGAAGATGAATTACATATCAAAATTAAACATATAACAAAAATGCAAAAGTAAGTATGCTATTGTGTACACTGATTGATTTGTGATTAAAAGTGTAGAGCAGTATTCTTAATTCTATATAAAATATGAAAAGCATTACTAATGTGGATAAAAACAGAGTAAAATTTTAAAATGACAAATGTAACCAAACATTCAGAAAAATCACCAAAGAGTAGGAAAATCCAATGTCAAAATAGAACTAAAATTATCTGAAAACGTGTCTTTCTAAACCTATTTTCAGCAAATGAAAAAAAAAATCAGAAAAAAAAGCAGTTATCATTCTCAGAAAAGACCCCTATCCCTAGAATTTTTTGATCTGTTGCTCTCCTTGTGGAGGTCCTGTTCCCTCCAGGTCTTCCTATCTCCCCCTTCTTTCATAAGATTCCCTGCATTCTACCCAAAGTTTGGCTATCAGTCTCAGCAGTTCCTTTAATACCTTTTTGGATAAAGGCTTTCAATGGCCCTCTGTGGTGCACTCCTGTCATGTTGCCTGTTTTCTCCCTCTTCTGATGTCCATCCCCTTTGCCCCTCTGAATGAAGACTGATCATCTTATCCAGGGTACTCCTCCTTGCTTAGCAGATCAAAAAACTCTGGACACAGGGATATTTTCTAAGACTGTTACACCAACCAATGACCATGAGTGGAGATAACCTAGAACCCCTAGAACCCGTGTATAGATGTAGCCCAAGGTAGGGCAGTCTCTAAGTGGGTTCCTTAGTAATAGGAACAAGAACTTTCACTGACATGAACTCAGTGGCTGGCTCTTTCATTACCTCCCCAATGGGGGAGCAGCCTTATAAGGCAACAGAGGAAAACAATGCAGCCAGTCCTGATAAGACTTTTTAGGCTTAGGTCAGAGGGAAGGGGAAGAGGACATTCCCTTTCAGTGGACTTGGGGAGGGGCATGGGAGGAGATAAAGGAGAAAAGGTGGGATTTGGAGGGGATGAGGAAGGGGGCTACACTGGGGATACAAAGTGAATAAACTGTAATTTATAAAAATATAAATTAATTTTAAAAAGTGAAAAAGCACATATAAAAAATTAAAGATTATGTAACTAAAAGAGGCTTCAATGCATTAATAATAATAAAATTATCATATTGTTCATTTATAACTATTTCACTGCTTAATGATAAAACTTTACTATTTTGGATTAAAAATTTTTATAAATTTTGTTTATTTCCTAATGTCAATCAAACATATCAATACAGGTCTGTACTATGGAATCTCAACTACATAAGATCCTAAATGATATCTTTACCAATAAGAATAATCAACACAAGTAATAAATGCCTTTACAAACTCAACAGGTTCTATTTAGGAACATATTATATACATATTTAAAAACATATTCAAGTATCAGCAATTACCTTTAAAAAGGCCCTGAATTTAAGAAAGAACAAGAAAAGTATATGAGAAGGTTTGGAGGAGAGGGAAGGAATAAATAATATAATTATATAATAAACTATAAGAAAACAAATTTAAATCCACAAAGAGCTTCATATAGGGAAACCACATAGTAGATAAATAAAGCAGATGGCTGGAAACCTAGGAAAAACTCACAGTTCATTTACACTTACGATGACTTCTCAGTTCCAAGAACAGAACTGATCCTCAGTAACTTAACATTTCCGCTGCTCTGGGATATGGATTTACTGAACATTTTAATTCCTAAAAAAAACCAAAAAAACAAAAAAACAGAGGTTACTATATTTCTGAAATCATCAGAAAAATAAAGATGACAATTTGCCAGCTTAGAAAATAAAATAAAACAAGAAAGTAAACAAGTATGACTTATATAAGAATGTACCCAAGCAATAATTTTATAAGAATTAAATTTTATATATGCAGACATGCAAAATGTTTATTTTAGAAAACTACATAGCTTTCAAACTAGGAATTTAATATCATTTCAGAAAACAATACATTTCTCTGATAACTTTAATATCTAACTTACTTTTTTTCTTCTAAAAAGGCTTAAAAGTAGAAAATGAAAAAGAATGAGTGTTAATAAAACTTTAATCAATATGCATTAATACTAATTAACAATGACTATTACAGTTCCTTAAGATAAATATATTTGAAGTGTTCAAATTCCACTACATTTATCATCATATAAAATGATAAATTATTATTAAAATTTATTGTCATCAATGAATTTTAAAAATTCTTAACATGTAACAGATACAGAAGTACATCATCACAACAGTCAATTCTAATATAGTAAAAACAAATATACTAACTTCCTGAGATCTATTTTAAAAATTCTTTAACATATATAGAAGTAACATACAAATTTAGCATGTTACATCTACATATTTTGAAAAATATATAAATACACACATTACAACAATTAATCAAAAGATTATGAATTTGAATGAAAGCAAAGAGTGGTATTTAAGAGGGTTTGGAAAACAGAAATAGAAGAAGCAAATGATGCAATTATATTATAAAAAGTAACATATTATGAATAAATTGGGAAGAAAAAAATAAAAAAGCACAAAAATTATTTTTACATTTGAAAGTACAACTCATATGTGTTGTCCTACAACTCAACACCATGAAATTCCATATGAAGCTTAATAAGTTGACTTGCTTTAATATCCACAAAAAGTTCTTTACAAACATGTAACTGTTGCATGTTAGTTATGATTAACAACACTAATTTATCATTTTTACAGTAGTTTCCATGATATAGGGATCCTAGATCAGAAACAAATTTCAGTTGTATCCAGATTGAGCAAATTGAATGTTAATGTATAAATTTATAAACTTAAATGTATAATTTATAAATGTATTATGTAAATTCATCTCCAAATGAAAACCAAACCTAGTGAAGCTCAGGGTAAAAAAAATATTTTGTTAAAGCTAGAATGAAATGCTATAATCCAGATGCATTATAGTAATTTCAGTGGACCAGCAATAAGGACAAATAGATTAAAACCCATTATTTTGATCTTAGATTCAAACATATTGTTACAACAATTTTTAAAAATGTAAAGATAATTAACTCTATTAATTCATAGGTATTTTCTCTCCTATGATCTTTCATTATTTTTAAGGCAACAGTTATGCTTAAATAAACACCACCAATTTGGAGAACATTTGCATGAGTGTAAATAATGAATATTAGTACTCAGCATATAATGTGTCAATTTATACAGACAATCAAAATAGGTGTCATATACCAGAATAGTACTGAAGGTCAGCCTAAATATAACTTTGAACATATGACAACTAGAGCTATGTGATAAATAATGTGAATGCAAAATAGATTAGATACAAGATGAGGAAAATATGTTTGTTTGCAAAGATAATTAAATTTTTCATTAAGCCATTTATTCACTTAATTAGATTCACTAAATTTAGAAGGATTTAAATCTAAAACATTAAGAAAAATCTCTCATTTTATCAAGTTACTTATACAGTAAAATGACCATAGCAGAGAGAAAGATTCTAGCATTTTCAGTTTGATTTCCCTAGGGTCTGGCAAAGGCATGTACTGATTTTTTTTATTCACTATTGATTTTAAATGAAATTTCACATACTGTATTATAATATTTGTGGCATATTAATATCCTTATGAAGTATTAAGAATATTCTTCGTTTAATTTTCTTTTTTATCTGTCAATGTAAATGTCAAGGGTAAATGTCTGTCAATCTTATTTTTTCCAAGAATTTTTCTCTCTGCTATGTAGTTTGAAGAGTCATCTAAAGTGTTTCTGGACCAGAAAAAGCATAGGTAAGACTGCAAGAGAGCAGACTGGGGGAGGGATACAATAAAATAAGAAGAAGATGAAAAAAGTGATGCATATGAAAGAGGGCGAGGTTAGGAAGGAGAGGATGAGAGAAAAGAGTAACAAAAGGTAAAAGCACATGAAGAGACCAAGAAAATATTAAGGGGTGGGAAAGAGAAAGAGGCCTAAAACGTGAAGAAAAGAGATGAAAATGAAGTGATGTGATTGAAATGACAAGGCAGGAAACAAGAGGGAAAATGAGGCAGAATAATGGTTAATTTTAATGGCTAAATAGACATCATCAAGAAGTACCTGGAGAAGACATATCACAGTATTGGATCATCCAGATTACTTTGGTCAGTGGATATGTCTCAGGCAGAGCATCTCGATTAGTGGGAAGTCTGTCATGCTTTACATGGCACTATTTCCTGTGCAGAGAATCCTGTAGTTCATAAGTGCAGAGAAAGAAAAGAACAGGAAAAGAACAGGGAAAAAAAGCATTAGTAAGCATGAATACATCAATTTCTTGTCCTCCAGTCTTGACTATTAGACATGTTTCAAGTTTCTTCTACCTTAACTTCCCTAAAATGATTATATAACCTGGAATTGTGAGGCAAACAAATTTTGTATACCTTAATTTTTTAATTATTTTTTTTATTTTTTATATTAATTACAGTTTATTTACTTTGTATCCCAGCTGTTTTATCATACTGACAGATGATAAGACAGGAGGAATGGGACAGAAATGGAGGCAAAGGCAAGAGTACAGAAAAAAGAGATGAGGAAGATTAAAAAAAAAGGTGGGAGATAGTAAAGGGAACTAGTAGAGGGAACTAGAAAAGAACGTTTGAGAATTAGAGGGTTACAGGAGAAGGTTGGAGGAAATTAATGTAGAGAAGACACTGAATGAGGGTTGGAAAGAGAGGAAAGAAGAGAGAAAGTGAAAGGGCATGGGAGAAGGGGAGTGAAAAGAGGAAAAGTAAGAGTGAAGGGAACAATTGAGAAGCTCATAAAAGGAGATGGAGCAGGACTCAATAAATTAAAGAAGTAGAAGAAAAGTACAGGAGAAGAGGAGGTGGGGATGAAAGTGCAAGACAGAGATGAAGAGATGAACGTGGAGAGTAAAGAAGTGAGGGTAGGGCAGAAAGGGATACGCGTGAGACAGAAAAAGTTGAAAGCACAGGGGGAGAAGACAAGGGAGAGAAAGTGAGGGAGCAGAAGAGAAGGAACAGAAAGGGAGAGTGAAGGACAAGACAGAATATGTGAGGAGGGGTAGGGAGGGCAAAGAATGATGAGAAAAAGCCAGCAAAACACTGGGGAGAAGTGGAAGAAAAGGCAGGTGGGAAGGACAAGAGTATAGATAGATAGAAATGAGAACATACAAAGGGTAAATTTAAGAAGAGCCAAGAGAGTGAGTAAGGAGAAGACAGAACAGGAAGATAGGGATAGAGACTAGTGATATTAGGAAACATTTATGCAAAGTTTGCCGTATGGTCACCCATCAAAGGACATGATATCATAAGGACATACACCTGGCTATCTACAAAAGTAACCATTTATTTCTGACTATATATATTCAAATATTTCTTACTGTTATTTTTCACTGTCAGCAAAAATAAGCCAAAAGGTATGAACAACACCTTGTAAGCAGAAAACTAACATAAAAAGCGGATGATGATTACAGTCTTGCTTCTAGAGTGATACCCTTATTATATCCCTTCTCTGACTGAGCACACACTTACGAGAAGGTATACTCTAAGCATATACCCCTGAGAAAAACAGAGTTCAATTACAAGTCTACTTTAGCTTTCTACCTGAGCAACTCATGGAATGTCAATAGGAGGAAATTTTCCCTTGCAAACCAGGGGACATGAAATCTCTTCCATTTCAATCACAAGGGTGCAGAGCCTCCTCTAAAAAGAAGTTGAAAATATCATGTCAAAGAGCCTACAAAACAAAGTGGTATAGCAAGCTCTCTAAAGTCAGCTAGCCTAGTCCCAAAGTTTAATCCTCCTCCTGATTAACTCAGCAATATTAAAAAAAAAATTCTTGAACCTTTGCACCTCATTTGATCAAGTTGCAAAATAAACGTGACACAGTACCAGCTCCTCAGATATGGGGTAAAGATAATATTGATCAATAAATACATAGAAACCATGAGATACACAGTGAAGCTTCTTTGTTATGCCATTAAGTATTTATTATTTTGAAACCGATTGTAGACTAGTTATAAGGAAAAAATGAGACAGTGTATTTGAAACCATTTTTACGTGTTGTGAAGAGTTGAATAGTACCACTCATGTTTTATGCTTTGCCTGATTATGCACCATGTATGATTCCTGCATCAAAGCCCAAAAAATGGAGTAAAAACTAACCCACAGGTTTCTACTCATCAGCTTTTCCAATGGAAATCCTATTTACTGAACACTTTTTCCAATAATGGTATCTTCATTCAGAAGAGGAAAGAATACTGAAATGTGAATGAAAAACATTTCATTAAAAACTTGTACAGCCCTCTGTCGTATCCCAGCATAGGAAATACATAAAAATAACCTGAATGAAGAAATATAATAATTTAAGACAAGTTAATTTTAGGTTTCCCACTGAACAAATGGAAAATAAATTTATAAAAAGCCAAACAGGACCTTTGAAAAACTCAAACTCTAGAAAATACCCATATTTTTCTCTGCAGACATTGAATTTTGGCATATCTCTATAATGTCTTTGATATATTCTTCCTCTGTCTGACATGTTCAACTAATGTAGAAGATACTGCCAATGCCACAAACCATAAGGAGCTATTTCTAGGTCATTAGGATTCATTTTCATCCTGATACGTGATAGCCACAGCCCAGAGTCACAACTACATAGCAACTCTAAGAAAAATGTGTATAATATGTGTGTAGCATACATTCACACAGAGATACAGACACAGACATATAATTTAAAGAAGTCTAAGACTGTTTCCTTCACTACATACAAAACCCTACAAAATGAGCATTGTTGTTTTATACATCTCATATATGAACTAATTGAGACTAAAACAGAATTGGCACCATTACAAATGTACACTTTTCATATTGAAATATTCTGTAACAGCCACTTTTATTACTCTAAGTATCATCATCAATGATGTCACCATACCTGAATCCTATCATTTCCCCTTTATAGATTCATTAACCTTTTGGTATTTCATATCATACTGTACTTTATTTTGTATAAGCTTCCTTAGTGATGGGGATGTAAAAGCCAATGATACTTTATTTATTTATCAATTTTATCATCTCCAAAACTATCAGCATTATTAATCTACCTCAAAATATAGTAATCACCAGAGTTATGCATCAAATTCTCTTCAGTATTTCTCTACTCTAAATAAAAAGCATCAGTGCATTGTCAGAGATTGACCTGGCATTATATGTGCACTGATAATCAAACTGAAGGTATCCAACATGAAATGAGATTTCAGTGTAAAACTGCTCTTATTTTAGCATTTTTCTTATCTCCTACTGGCTTGTTCTGCTCATATGAGCTCAAAAATTCATTTAGTTTGGATACCTTCAATCCAAAAAGTTATCCCTACCTTATCTAAATAACTTTTGTATTCATCCACATCTCCCTTGTCATTACTACTGCATCTTTCAAAATAAATGTAAATCATGAATTTTACAAAATAAATGTAAATCATGTATTTTCAGCCTCTCTCTAGTTTCAGCTCACTGACCTACTGCTGCCTAGTGAATCTGTCATAAGACCTAATTCTCTCATAGATGGTGGTGTTTTTCTCATATTCTCTCATAATTAGTGCTGTTTTTCACAATATGATAGTGATGGTTCATATATTTTACTTGAAGGGTAAAACTTTTAAATAGTAGAAGATCATATCTAAAATAAAATAGTGATGATAACTAATACATATTGAGCAAGTATGAGTACTGTCTTATCACTGTAACTATTACAAGCCTTAAAAGTAGGCACCATGATTATCTACACTGTATATATAAAGATGTGGAGGCTCATAGTTAAGACAGTGTTTAAATGTTCAGTCCAGAAACTTGCAAATATTTATAAGCTACAGGGATTTACCACAGCTTTCTAAATACCTATTTACCATTAGAAGAAAGTCAAGCACACTGTTCATTTCACTACAAATCATACTGAGCACAAACTTAAATTCTGTATTTTTTGTGTTATTTTGTTTTTGTTTTTCTTTATGGAGAAAGGGTTTCTCTGTGTAGCCCTGGCTTTCCTAGAACTTACTCTGTAGACTGGCTAACCCTGAACTCAGAGATCTGCCCTGCCTCTGCCTCTGAATACTGGGATTAAAAGCTTGAGTCCCCATGCCTGACTACAAGCTCTGAATTTTAACTAAGCACTTCTACATCTATGATATCACAGAATCTTCTTTACTCTCCAGATAAATTAGTAATCAGGGGCACTTTTTAGATGAAATATCAAAGAATTGGTGACACAATAATCCAAACAACCCAAAACAAAAACAAAAAGAAAACAAGAAAAATCAATCAAACAAACCAAAAAGGGCTGGAATTAAAATTAAGTGGATCTGTTCCATGAATCTGAAATCCTTCCTTTACACATTTAGCTATGTGCATAACATATTTCTCTTTGTTAAGAGAAAATGACAGTGACTTTAAGAATACTACTTCTTCCCTCTCCTTTTGTATATTTTGGATATAGTGGCAGATTTTGTATGAGTAGAGGACTGACCCTAAGACATGAGGATTGAGCTTTTTAAAAAATCCTAACCCCCAGGGTAAACATTCTTTAGGAAGACATTCCAAGTTGAATAAAGTGTGATATATGGCAACATACTGAGAGAATATAATAGTGATGTAAATAAAATATATAAAATAGTATGTGACCATAGCCTATCAGGTCTAATCAGGACTGGCTGCATCATCTTCCTCTGTGGCCTGGCAAGGCTCCACCCCCCTGCCCCCAGGGAGAAGTGATCAAACAGCCAGCCACTGAGTTCATGTAGAGACAGCCCCTGCTCCTCTTACTAGGAAACCCACTTCAAAACTGGGCATCCTATGGGCTTCATCTGATCTAGATCTAGGTCTTCTCCCTGTATGGTCTTTGGTTGGAGTATTGGTCTCAGCAGGACCCTCTGGGCCCAGGATTTTTGGCTCAGTTGGTCTCCTTATGGAGCTCTAGTCCCCTCTAGATCTTTCTATCTCCCCCTTCTTCCACAAGATTCTTTGCACTGTGACCTAAGTTTGGCTATGAGTCTCAGCATTTTCTGCCATATGCTGATGGATAGTCTTTCAGAGGCCCTCTGTGGAAGGCTCCTGTCCTGTTCCCTGTCTCCTCCTAGTTCCAATGTCTATCCTGTTTGCCTTTCTGAATGAGGATTAAGCCTCTTCCCTAGGGTTCTCTTAGTTGTTCATCTTCTTTAGGTCTATAGATTTTAGTATGATCACCTCCCACTTGGGAATGCAGCCTTACCAGGCCAAAGAGGAAGAAGATGCAGCCAGTCCTGATAATACCTTATAGGCAAGGTTCGGATAGAAAGAAATGGAGGAGGTCTTCCCCTATCAATGGACTAGAGGAGGGGCATAGGAGAAGAACAGGAAGGATCCATAGGACTGGGAGGAGAAGAGGAAGAGGCCACAAGTGGGATACAAAATGAATAGATTGTAATAAATATTAAATAAGTAAATAATAAAATCATATGTGCTTCACAAAATAAAAAAATTGTGAATGTTTCTCTTTTGAATTCATATTAAAAAAACAAAACATATGAGATCAAAATTATCTCAATGGGCTAAAAAGATACAGCAGTAAATTTAACAAGGTTAGAGTTAATGTAGCTAAAAGTGAACCCAGTATCTGGAACAAATGTAATAAAACAAGCAGAAGTATTATGTAAGTTAAGGGTAAAAGAGGTTTGATTAACCAGTAGCTTGTTTGATAAGTAAGGTTAATTACCTTTTGTGATTATTTTTATTTCACAAACTCAGACTGTATCTAAAATGTGATTAAATTGCTAGGCAGTAGATGAGCTTTGGACGCATCAGATACATATTAAGAATGATAAATTAGATGACAATATCTATTCTGAGACACAGGGCATAATTAACATACTATTTCTTAGTGTCTCATTTTGAGATATTTTCAACCATATTATACCTAAAGGTTAATGGTTAAGAAAATAAAAGAAGCTGGAAAGTATTTAGGCCGTTACCAATATGAAAGCATAACATATGGTGTTTAAGGCAGATGAAATACAATCCTACTTCACATGACAAAAATTCTAAGACAGTAGAAGTTGGTTCAGTATTCAAATAAATTTTATGCCAGTTAAAACTGTTCACAAGTATACTCATGAGATAATGACTTCTGGGAGTTACATAGCACCTATATGAAAATGCACAGTGTTAATATTCTGGGTTGGTTTTCACTGTTTTGAAATTTTAATACAAAGCGCGTTTCTATGTCACTCAGGCTGGCCTTCAATTTGTGGTGTAATTTATACCAATTGCAGGGATTGCAGATGTTTTGCTTAATTTACACTAGTCTGATGTGTTTTGCCCAGCAGGTTTCTAAGCATTGTATTCTGTAATGTATGCAGGCAGTCTCTCCTAATACAAAATTTTGGTAACTTTATGGAAAAATAACAAAACACAGAGAAAATTACATAAACTCATAGGCAAAATAATTTGAAAACAATATATCTGAAGCACACACTGTCTTTAAGTAGGCAGGAATGTGTTCAAAATTAGTTATACATCTTGTAGCTTAGAATATAGTAAAACATTGTTTTTTAGAGTTTTTCTATTGCTAAAAAGGGCCTGTGATTCCAAATATAATGAGAATTACAGGCAATTTTGAATGCTGAAAAGAAGTGATTGTGGTAACTGAAGCAATGCGCAGACCAAATGTAAGAATTTGGAGCTACAGATAACAGAACAAAGAAGATTCCTAGGGAAATGAATAGACAAATACAATAGACACTGTATCACCTGTGAAATAATCATCTGTAACTAATCATCAAAAAATGGTCAGTGTGCTGAACTACAAATCTGTAGTGGCTTATTTATTTGCCTGAGGAAGCATTAACAAAAGAAGTGGCCATTTACTCCTATGTACAAGCATAACAGAAAAACAATTAAACATACCTAAGAATAAATACAGGTAAATATTAATGAATGTTTACCATGTTTATGGAAGCCACTAAAAACTATAAATGCAGGATTGTGACCCACTAGTAAAAGCCAGTAACACAATTTGAATATGGGGATATGATCTAGTTTTATTTCCATAGCTTCATAAGCTTTCCTATGTATTCTGGAAATACCTTTTAAAAAGACTTCCTGTCTAAAAGATAACATATATTTTACAGAACTACAAAAACATCCCTATAGTAATTTTTGATGTAGTTAAAAAAATACAAAGAGTAAGGAGAAAGAAAGGGAAAGGAGAGAAATTTTCATGTAATAAAGCCTACCATATTAGATATATTCATGGATAGAATCTCATTTAAATATCTCTTAACAATATAATGAAAGTATTACTATATGTAGACTACACAGAAACAAACATTCACAAAGATAAAGACTTCACAGTTCGGAAGAGAAAAAATTCCAACAGTTTCCAATCTAGGCCTCTTTTAAAACCTTATCGAAAAGTAAATAATAAAAATGCAATACAGCACAGAATACTGGACACAAACCAATATTCATATAAACCTAAAGCAAGAAAGTGACTCACCAGCCATATAACGGAGATTAGAGGAAGAGAGACTGGTAGTCCCTTCAATTCCATTTTGCCAATATTTGAACTAATGTCATGGACTTATCAAAAGTGGAAAATATTAAACACAGCTATTCTGGACATAATAATGGTTATCAAGTACATAACTCAGCAACTTGCTTAATACTCTCCCTGCTCTTACGTGCAGTGGCAAAAAAAGGGGGAGGGGATAGACTCCCTGAGCCCCAAGGTGGAACCTAGGCATCTCTACAGAAGTAAATAGATACACAATGTCAATTCAATGAATCAGGAGAAAAGGCAAAAGTAGGAAGAGAAATTAAGCTTTGAACAAAAGGGCAAAGCAGAGAGTCATTGAGGAGAGTGGTAGGGGAAAAAAAAAACTATTTCCTAGACTGACTGAAGAAAAAGCAGAGTGTATGAATGTTTCTATGATTATCCAACTAAATACTTGATATTTGCTTGTTTTCACAATCACAGTGATCAAATCCAGGGTCTTACACATGACAAGTAAGTATTCAATCACTGATCTATATTTCCTTCTCTGATATTAAAATAGGTCCATGTGTTTTAGGAAGTATTTTGTCATAATACTCTAGCAAGTACACTGATTAAATAACTTAGAACCCCAGATGCTTCTTCTGAGGGACAAAAGCGACAACAAAAAGGGAATAAAATGAACTGTGTGACTGAGAGAGATGACAGTTGTCAATGACCCAGGATGCTAGAGATTTTCATCTAAACTTCTTTCCAGATAAGAATGCAAAGACTCAGAAAGCTTCAATATTGACATTATTCACATTAAAAGATTGTTTAGAGGATCAAAATATGTTATGAGAAGGAAAACTTATGCTGCGTAGAACCATGAATGAACACTAAATTTAAAAACAAAACCAAAGGCTACAAATCAAAAAATCTAAATTCAACCCCCCACCCTTGCTCAAATGAAGCTATTAGGCTGCTCATGTTCCAAGTGGGTTTCTTAGTAAGGGGATCGATCAGGGGCTGTCTCTGATATGAATGCAGTGGACAGCTTGGCTCTTTGGTCACTTCTCCCTGGGAGTAGGGGGCAGTGCAGCCTTGCCAGACAACAGAAGATGATGCAGCCAGCCCTGATAATACCTGATAGGTTAGATTCAGATAGAAGGGGAGGAGGTCCTCCTCTATCAGTGAACTAAGGAGGCAACATAGGGGGAGAACAAGGAGGGTGGGTTATACTGGGAGGAGACCAGGGATTGTCTACAGCGGGAATACAAAGTGAAAAATATGGGTCAGTGCAGACAAGAAATCACATGGAGCCAGGAGAAAGGATTCCAATAATGGCATGAAAGGGCCAAGATGTGGAATAAAAGCAAGTATTTATAAGATTATGGATGGAGGATAGGATGATTAAGGAGGATAGCATTGGATGGGGGCTGGGAGATAGATGATGAGGATATTCCAACAGTGTAGATAGGAATATCTGCCTGGCCCAAGGTAAATGAGGTAACTATAAAATCTAAGAGGTGTCTGTGTCTTATTATTTGGGATAGCAGGTTAAATAATACTGCCATGATAATCTTAGGATTAATAATAAACAATATATAGCTCAACACATTTTTTAATTTACTACAACAAATATTCAACTCTAAATTTTTCTGTGTGAAATGAAAATCCAAAAATATCACAGAAAATGGAAAAAAAACCCACAGGTTTTCAACTCACATAACCTAGTCCTCACTGCAAAAGCATAAACAGACATGTTATTCTGTATGTGCTAATATCTTGTCTGTACTGAAGAGCAGTATTTTTTCTTTGCTTTATGTAAAGGCTTAATTTTTGTAGATTGCCACATTTTAAATTTTCAAAGTCCTAAACGTGGCAGTGGGAACAGTAGTAAACAGAACTTGAGAAAGATAAATATAAGTTAGGATTGTAAAAAATGTGCTACAACCTGAAGAAAAGAAGGTTTTGATTCTAACCCATCATATTAGCTTGGATCAATTGAACTTTGAATTACTCCCAACAGAAAGAGGGAAATCTGTTTGCTAAGTAGGAATGTGCTTATATTAAATTGCCTTTGATCTGCTTCCTCTGACAAAGACTACGTGTTATGAAACAAGTATAGAAGCTTTTGTAGATTTTCAGGATTTCTGAAAAATATAATAAATGCCAGTTTTGTTATCGATTTTGTTATTTGAATCAAAGTTAATATTACTAGATGGCTGGACACTCTAGATGTTCCTAGTTACTGATAACTAAGACTGCAGAGCAGCCAGCAATTAAAATCCTCTTGAGTTTCAAAGTAAGGACCAAAGATTTTAAATTAACTATAAAATAGCCAAAATAGTGCTGAGAACAAGAGGCTAGACTGTATTCAAATACAAGAATTAGGCATGGAAATTAAATTCCAGATCTTTTGTCTTGGGGCCAAGTGTTATTTTTAAAGCATAAAAAAATAGCAAATACTGTCTGGGGATAGTCATAATTATCTTCATCACTAGCAGTAGTCATTCCAGCAAAGGAGATTTCAGCACTTGTCTGCATCTATAGTGGTGATTCTAAACCACTCTGCTCTATTATCTACATGATTTTACTTGCTTTTATAGCAACTCCAATTGAGCTGCGCTGTCATGTACAACATAAGGATATCTATTAAATGATATGCCACCAAATTTTACCTGGTCCCATAACATTATATCACCTGGTGATCTCACGGCCATTTAAATTTGTATTAATTGTGCTTTATGGTGTCCTCAGTGACAGAATAACCTTACAATACATTTCTCAGAATATATCCTTCTTTCTAATCACAGGTACCATTCTTGTGAGGGGTATTTCAGGGGCAGACAAGGTAGAAACCCATTGCAATGGAAACTCCCCAAATCTATGAGGGTGGCCTTAACTAAAACTCCTAGTAATGGGGATACAGAGGCTGAGCCATCCAACTTCTATAACCAAGTAAAGTTTCCAATGGAGAGATTGGGACACCAACCCAGCCACAAATTCTTCAACCTATAATTTGTTCTGAAAAATGTGCTTGGGTAAAGTTGGAACAGAAATTATGTTCATGGCCAATGAATGACTGTTCGATCTTGAGGACCCATGTCAAGAGAGGGAACCCACTCCTGAAACTTTCTGGAGGGCAGAACCAGAGGATAGATAGCTCAGAGACCTATGATAGAACAGACATGACTGGAAAAAACGTCAATGAAATGATTCCTACTGATACTCTGCTATACTCATAGAAAGTAGCCTAGCATACTGTCATTAGAAGCTACCTGCAGCAACTAATGGGAAGAGATACAGAGAATGACAGCAAAATTTTGGTTGGAGCTCAGGGAATCCTGCCAAAGAGGTCGAGGAAGGATTGTAGGAGCCAGAAGGGTCAGGGACACGACCAGAAAATCTACAGAATGTAATAACCTGGACCTGTAGGAGGTCACAGAAACTGAACTGCCAATCAGAGAAATGCATGGGATAGATCTAGGGCCTCTGAACATATGTTACAATTGAGTAGCTTGGTTTTCCTGTCAGGCTCCTAACAGTGAGAGCAAAGGCTGTCTCTTAACTTTTCTGCCTGCCTTTGAGGCCCTTTTCCCAGTACTGGGTTGCCTTGTCCACCTTTAATATGAGAGGAGCTGCCTCGTCTTATTTGCAACCTGATATGCAGTATTTGGTTGATATACTTCGAAGGCCTGCTCTTTACTGAAGTGAAACAGAAGAGGACTGCATCTGAGAGAAAGAAGAAGTAGGAAAGGAGGGACTGGGAAAAGAGGAGAAAGAGGAAACTTGTCGGGATGTAAAATATGAAAGAATAATAAATGTAAAAATAAAAATTAAAATACAAAATTTCTTGAGGAAAAGCAATTTAAAGCAGAAAAACTTGGGGAGACCCAGGATTGTGGCACCGACCATGCAGAGCATCTGCATCTGAACAGCAGCTAAGCCATGAGAGCAGAGTGACCTGCAGGCTGTACTGGAGACCTGAAAACCCTGACATCTGTGTTTCTCAGGTGAGAGGAGAATACACAGGGATATTTGAAAGCGCACCTTCAGGCCATCCTGCCAACACCAGGAAAATTCCCAGCCTCCTGCCTGACAAAGCCACAGCCCTCGGCTACCCACCCAAGCCCACCATCTGTGGATACCTTCCTGGGACGGGAGGCAGTTCTCTGGGCTCTGACCCTGCAGCCCTAGGCCACTCACCAAAACTCACCACCTATGGATATATCCCTGGCACCAGTAACAGTGGCACATGCTCAGGGAAAGGGGGTTCCTACCCTTCAGCCCTATGCCAACAGCCCGGACATACCATCTGTGGATACCTACCTGGGAACAGTGGCTGCAGTTCGCTCTACTCTGACCCCACAGCCCTAGGCCACCCATGGGAACCCACCATCAGTGGATACTTTCCTGGGACCTACAGTGTACATGCAGGGCTCCTACCCTACAGCCTTTAGCAACCCACCTGCCCAAATACTCCATCTGTGGATACCTTTCAGGACAGCCAGCTGCCTGGGCACATGCAGTTCTGACCCACTGCCCAAGCCCACTATCTGTGGACATCTTCCTGAAACCAAAGCCTGGCAACTCTAAAATCTATATACCTAAAGAAGCTAAACAACAAGGAGAACCCTAGGTAAGATGCTTAATCCTCATTCACAAGATTAAACAGGATAAACATCAGAAGTAAGAGAAGACAAGTGACAAGACAGGAGCCTTGACAGAGGACCTCTGAAACTCTACCCACCAGGGTAGAGATATTGAGACACGTGGCCAAACTTTGGGCAGAGTGCCAGAATCCTTATGTAAAAGGAGATAGACAGACCAGGAGGGCACAGGAACTCCATAAGGAGAACAACAGAGCCAAAATACCTGGACCAAGGGAGGACCTACAGAGACTGATACTCCAACCAAGGACCATGCATGGAGAGGACCTACATCCCCTGCTCAAAAAAAAAAATCCCACAAGCTACTCAGTTTCCAAGTGGGTTCCTTAGTAAGGGGTACAGGATCTGTCTCTAACATGAATTCAGGGGCCATCTCTTTATCACCTCCCTTTGGGGGTGCAGCCTTGCCAGGCCACAGAGGAAGATAATATAGCCAGTCCTGATGAGGCCTGATAGGCTAGGGCCAGATGAAAGGGTAGGAAGGTCTCCCCTATCAGGGGACTGGGGAAAGGGCATAGCAGGAGAAGAGGGAGGGTGAGTTGTACTGGGAGGAGTCAAGGAAGGGTGCTGCAGTGGGGATACAAAGTGAATAAACTGTAATAAATACATGAATGAAATTAAATTAAAAAAAGAAAATATTGAAGCACAGGCTGAGACTCATAGCCAAAATTTGGGCAGAGTGCGTGGAATTTTATGAAAGAAGGAGTAAATAGAAAGACCCAGAGGGGACTGGAGCTCCACAAGGAGAGCAACAGAAGCAAAGAAAATCTGGGCACAGGGGTCATTTCTGAGACTAACATTCTAACCAAAGACCTAGAACCCCTGCCCAGAAGTAGCCCATGGCAGCTCATTATCCAAGTGAGTTCCCTAGTAAGGGGAACAGACACTGTCTCTACATGAACTCAATTGCTGGCTCTTTGATCACTTTCCCCTGAGAGGGGGTCAGCCTTACCAGGCCACAGAGGAAGACAATGCAAGCAGTCCTGAGGAGACCTGAAAGGCTAGTTTCAGAGGACAGGGAGGAGGACCTTAATTTAAGATCATGTTTCAGTGGCCTCAGTTTATGATAGTTTGTAAACAGTTGCTTATACCCCTGCAATGAGGCAGAGTAAAACTTGTTTTTGTATCAGTTAGGAAATACAAGATCAAAAGAGGAGGGGTAAGGGACCAAATATTTTCCTCAAAGCCATGTCTCCTCTTACTTGATGATCCGACTTCTTTCTAATAGTAGTTTCACCCAATAGCACCTTCATCTGAGGACAAAATCTTTAGACAATACTTTGAAGGACATACAAAATCCCAATCATAACCACCTCTTTGTCCTTAAACTCTAGTTAAGGTGAAATTTCTGACAGGATCTTCATCGTCCTTCTTTACTGAGAATTCTGAAGATGATTCTGTCTAGAATAATTTATGTATAGAAACTCTAAAAGCTGCACCAGATACTGTGACCTGCACCCTTCAAGAGTTAGCCTTACCACTTTCTCCATTCTGTTTCTAAGGATGATGTTTAGGGTACTGGAAACAAGGAGTGGTTAGCTAAGAAGAGCAGCTTTCATACTAAAACTCTCATGATTGTGTGTTTATTACTGGCAAAGTTATTATAGTAAACATTGCCACTAAGCAGTAAGCCATTTTTATTATCAGTCTGTCTTTCTGAGACCTAACTTTTGGTTTCTTACTGTCAAGGAATCAACAAATGGTCTGGTGACAGAAACATAGAAAAATTCCTTTTCATTTGTGTAAATAAATGCCCATGAAGAGAATAGCTATTTAAAACTAATAATGCATATCACCTACTGGATGCTTATTAAATACCATGTACTATTTTGAATCCTTAAATATTTTCCATACATTATCTTTATATGAATTACAAATACCCCTTGATTTAAGTACTAATTTTATCAAATTTCTTACAGATAATAAAAAGAACTAATGGGAGGGACATTGAATGGGGGAGAAAACAAGCAACAGGACAGGAGCATACCAAAGAGGACCTCTGAAAGAATCAGTATAGCAATGTATCAAAACAGATATTAAGACTCTCGGTTAAGCCCTTGGCAGAGGGCTGGAAGTAATAATAAATATAGGGGAAGTTAGTAAGACTTGGGGAGAACAAGAGCTCCACAAAGATCAAACTGAGCAGGGCACAAGGGTCTTATA
>CM053742.1:29315943-29335165 GCA_028658305.1 Pachyuromys duprasi | reverse complement strand
TGGAGGACATTGCAACCAGCCCTGAGGAGACAAGATGATCTGGGGTCAGATGGAAGGGGAGGAGATCCTCCCAGGTTGGTGGACTTGGAGGGGGAGGGGAGGAGATGAGGGAGGGTTGGGGAGGGTGGGAGGGAGTGAGGGGAGGGGGCTACACATGGGATGCAAAATACCTAACCTGTGATTGATATAAAAATAAATTTATTTAAAAAAACAAAACATAAAATAAAATAAAATAAAAAAAGAAACTAATTCAGTGACCCACAGTTAACATAATGAGAATCATATAGCAACTTAGGCTATTATCAACCTTGAATGCTTTCTGGGTAGCAATGTTAGTATAACAAAGACATTCTGATAGAGACAGCCATACAAGTATCAAAAACTTGCAAGGCAGTGAGATAAATTTCCATGTCTGATGGATATTAAAAAAAAAATCCTCCTTACTTTCATTTTTTTTTAATTTTTACTCTTTTCTTCACAATTTATTCATTATGTATTCCGAATGAAGCTCCCCCCCCTCAACTCTCCCAGTTATGCCCCCCTCCCTCTTCTGCCCATCCCCTCCCTTAGTCCACTGAAAGGGGGAGTTCTCCACTATTGCCATCTGCCCATAGCTTGTTAAATCTCATCAGGACTGCCTAGACCCTCTTCCTCTGTGGCCTGGCAAGGCTGCACCATGAGGGGTGAGTGATCAGAGAGCAGTCAACTGAGTTCAAGACAGAGGCAGCCCCTGCTCCTCTCACTCAGAGATCCACATGCAGACTGAACTGTCAATTGGCCACATCTGAGCAGGGGGTCTAGGTCACCTCAATGCATGGTCCTCACTAAGTGTATCAGTCTCTGCATGACTTCCTGGGCTCAGATCTTTTAGTTTTGTTGATCTTCTTGTAGGGCTCCTGTCCCCTCCAGGTCCCTCTATTCCCTTCCCTCTTGCTCCATAAGACTCCTTGAGTTTTACCTAAAGTTTGGCCCTGAGTCTTAGCATCTGCTTCAATCCCCAGTTGGGTGAATTCTTTCAGAGGACCCTCCATAATTAATTGTTTTTTTTTCTGTTAGTAACAAAAAATGATTTAAAATACATGAATCAAGGTAAAATCATCTTCTCATATTCCAGAAGTCCTGAAACAAGTATTTCTTGAATTCAGAATTTCTACATATCAATGAACCAAGCCTTCTTTATGGTCTGTTATTCACCACTCAGAGAATGAAGCAATGAAGTGCCACCTTAAAACCTGAAAGAGCCCTCATTAGATACCTAAACCTTCTGGTGTCTTCAATTTGGAATAGTCAACATCTTTCTGAATTATAAGAAACACACACAAACACATTTCTAGTCTCAAGTATTTTGTCACTGACCAGCACGGCATTGCCCGTGTTTCCTAAGTTGATTTTTGCTGAAACTATAATTCATCCCCTCAGAAAGAGAAAAAAAAAAATATTGCCTCAGCATGGTCTGGGGACTGAACCAGGTATTCGGGCATGTTAAGCATGTATTCTACCACTGAATTACATTCTCAAGTACATGGCTTTGTGAGACCAGATCTACGTGCAACAGGCTGTCTTCAATCATGTGATTCTCTTCTCTCAGCTACCAGCTGCCAATGCTCACTTTAAGGAGATACAGTATTGCACACTTGCAAACTGCCCTTTACGTGACTATTTTGTACAGTCTTGAAAATGAGGGCCTCCCAGGATTTTATGTGGTAATTTCCATAGGATAGCCTAGCTCTGGCCAAGATACTACCTACTTCCAATATCTGAACAAAATCAGAGCTTTTAGGACAATATAAGGAGGGAATATATAATGGTTTTTGAAATGATAATTGATGATTCACTGTCAGCTATAGTTAACTCCTGTCAACCATTGAGAATGGATATAAACCCAATTCGAACAGGAGTTTTACTCGGAGATCTTTACAGCTCTTCCTTGTTAAAAAGTATGGAGTATTTTATTATAAACTTTTAAATAAAATAACATTTACAGCCTAATCTGCTGTTAAAATGGACAAAAAGACAAGATATTGAGTCCACCAGAAGGAAAAGCCATTAAATCTTGAAACAATCCTTTTTCATCAATCCTTTGTCATCTCCACCATCATCTTTCACACCATGTCCACCCCTGTCACATACATACCCAAACAGTCATATATATGTCAGTAATATATAGTTTGAAAGAAAGACACTGTGAGGTGCCACATAGCTCACTCATATTTGGGACTGAAATGAATATTTCCTCAGAGTTTACAGGTTTTTGTAGTTGAAGACTGTTATCTGAGTCCATTTCCAAAAATTGCTCACACCTGAAAAGAGATGCCTCATCCCAAATCACATCCCCTTTGCTAGAACAGTCTTTATTCAATGGCTACATGGAAAAGAATAAGGGTAAATTGTAGGAGAAAGATTACAGGCCCTCACTTAAATCTGAGACCACTCTGCCGAGACATTTCAGATCCCAATTTTTCTTTGGGTTTGTGCGAGGATTTTCAATGGATGTAACAAGTACAACTTCTTCCTGAATTTCCTTAAAGTACTGATCCTGAGAATGGTCACCAGTAAAATCCCTGCATGCAATTCTGTAGTCCAGAGCTTAAATTTCAGCAAACACCAGCTCTGACAAGAAATACAAATCATATTTTTTTTTTCATGAAAGTTGGGAGCATATCTTTCCTCTTTCTTCCTTCCTTCCTTTTCACCTCCTCCTTCTCTGCTACCTCTTCCTCTTTCCTTCCTCTTCTTCCCCTTTCTATTTTTTGTGTTACAGAATTTTCATGAATATAACTTTTAAGTAAAATAACAGATACTAAACCCACATATTTTAGTGCATTTTTTGAACCAAAGAACAACAATATTAGGTTTAACTTGTTCAAACCAATGCTTAAAAACAAAGACACGTGGCATAAATATGAAACAATATTTTTCCTCTTTGTATTCACAATAAATTAACAGAATGGTTGAGGAAATAGGATCGAATATTCTGCTGCATCCATTCTGCGGCAACTTTGCAACAATGAAAGATAATACCTCGGAGTAAAGGGCTGGGAAAAGGCTTTTCGAGCAAAAAGACAAAGAAAACAAGCTGCAGTAGCAAACCTAATAACTAATAAAATAGGCTGTCGACCAAAATTAATCAAAAAAGATGAGAAGGGACACTTCATTCTCATCAAAGGAAAAATACACGAGGAAGATATCTCAATCCTGAACCTATATGCCCCAAATACAAGAACACCTGTATTTATAAATGAAACATTATTAAAGCTGAAAACCTTTATAGTGGGACATATAGATCCAAACACCGTAATAGTGGGAGACTTAAAACTCTACTTTCACCAAGAGACAGATTACCTAGACAAAAGATAAATAGATAAAAATTGACACAAGTTCCTAAATCAAATGGACATAATAGATGTCTACAAAACTTTTCACCCACATTCAAATTAGTTATACCCTCTTCTCAGGACCCCACAGAACCTTCTCCAAAGTTGAACTTATAGTCTGACAGAAAGAAAGCCCATACAGGTACAGGAAAATTGAAATTATCCCTTTTATCCTATCAGACTACCATGGCCTAAATACTTACAGAAATGCTCAATGCCCTTAGCCATCTGGGAGATGCAAATCAAAACGACCCTGAGATTCCACCTTATACCCATCAGAATGGTTAAGATAAAAAACTCAAGAGACAACACATGCAGAAGAGGTTATGGAGAAAGGGGAACCCTCCTCCAATGCTGATGAGAATGTAAACGTGTACAACCACTTTGGAAATCAATCTGGAGCTTTCTCAGACAATTAGGAATACTGTTATCTCAAGATCCAGCTATACAACTCCTAGGCATATATCCAAAATATGCTCAAGGACAAAACAAGGACATTTGTTCAACCATGTTTGTAGCAGCTTTATTCATAATAGCCAGAACCTTGAAACAACCCAGCTGTCCCTCAATGGAGGAATGGATACAGAAATTGTGGTACGTTTACATAATGGAATACTACTCAGCAATTAAAAACAAGAAAATCACGAAATTTTCAGCCAAATGGTGGGATCTAGAAAAGAACATCCTGAGTGAGGTATCCCAGAAGCAGAAAGACACACATGATATATACTCAGTTGTAAGTGGATATCAGACATATAATATAGGATAAACATATTAAAATCTGTACACCTAAAGAAGCTAAACAAGAAGGAAGGGAGGACCTGAGGTAAGATGATTAATCCTCACTTAGAAAGACAAATGGGATGGACATTGGAAGTAGGAGAGCACAAGAAATAGGACAGGAGCCTACCACAGAGGGCCTCTGAAAGATTTTACCTAGCAGTATAGCCAAGCAGATGCTGAGACTAATAACCAAGCCTTAGGCAGAGTACAGGGAATCATATGAAAGAAGGGTCAGTTATTAAGAGCTGGAGAGGACAGGAGCTCCAACGGACCAAGTATATCTGGGCACAGAGGTCTTTTCTGAGACTGATTCTCCAACCAAGGACCATACATGGATATAACTTGGAACCCCTCCTGCTCAGACATAGCCCATGGCAGCTCAGAATCTAAGAAGATTCCTCAGTAGGGGGAACAAGGACTATCTCTGACATGAACTCAGTGGTTTGCTCTTTGACTTTCTCCCCACCCAAGGGAGGAACAGTCTTGCTAGGCCACAGACAAAGATATTACAGCCATTCCTGATGAGACCTGATAAGCTAGGGTCAGATGGGAGTAAAGGAAGACCTCCTCTATCAGTGGACATAGAGAGGGGCAGGGACAAGATGAGGGAGGGATGGTGGGAATGGGAGAGAATGGGGGAGGGGGCTCTAACTGGGATACAAAGTAAATAAACTGTAATTTATATAAAATATTTTTTAAATCAAAGAAAAAAACTTTATATCTTTGAAAAAAGAATTTGAAGAACCTATCAGAAGATTGAAAGATCTCCCATGCTCATGGTTTGGTAGAATTAACATAGTTGAAAACTGCCATCCTACCAAAAGCAATTTATGGATTCAATGCAATTCTCATCAAAATACCAGAACAATTCTTTACAGAACTTGAAAGAACAATTCTCAATTTCCTATGGAAAAGCAAAACAACAAATTTCCTATGGAAACACAAAACAACAGAATTGCTAAAACAATCCTATACAATACCAGATCATCTGGAGGTATCTCCATCCCTGACCTCAATCTCTACTGTAGAGAAAAAGTAATAAAACAGCCTGGTACTGGCACAGAAACAGAACGGTGGATCAATGGAAAGAAATAGAAGGCCCATAATAAAACACAGACATCTATGAATATTGGACTTTTTGACAAAGAAGCTAAAACAGCACAGTGGAAAAAAGATAGCATATTCAACAACTGATTGTCTACTTGTAGAAAAATACAAATAGATCCTTATTTATCTAAAGTCCTAGTGGACCAAAGACCTCAAGATAAAACTAGACACATTAAACCTGTTAGAAGAAAAAGTGGGACAGAGCCTTGAACTCATTGGCACAAGAGACAACTTCCTGAACAGAACACCAACCACACGGGCTCTAAGATAAACAATTAATAAAGGGACCTGTTATAACTGCAAATCTTCTGTAATGCAAAGGACACTGTAGTCAGAATAAAATGACAGCCTATAGATTGGGAAAGGATCTTCACTAAACCTTTTTCTGCCAGACGACAAATGTACAGAATGTACTAGTAACTTAAGAAGCTAACACAACATCAGAAGAGCTAAGATCAAAAACTCAAGTGAGACAATACATACTGGAAAGGATGTGGAGAAAGTGGAACCCTCCTTCATTGCTGGTATAAATGTAACCTTGTACAACCACTTTGGAAATGAATCTGGTGCTTTCCAGAAAATTAAAAATAGTGCTTCCTCACAATCCAGCTATACCACCTTTAAGCATATATCCAAAATATGCTCAACTATACAACAAGGACATTTGCTCAATCATGTTCATAGCAGCTCTATTCTTAATAGCCAGAAGCTGAAAACAACCTAGATGTCCCTCAAGAGAGGAATTGATACAGAAATCATGGCACATTTACAGAATGGAATACTACTCAGCTATTAAAAACAAGGAAATCATGAAATTTACAGGCAAATTGTGGAACTAGAAAAGAATATCCTGAGTGAGGTATCCCAGAAGCAAAAAGACACACAATGTATATACTCACTTATAAGTAGATATTAGACATATGATATAGGATTAAAATACTAAAATCTGTACACCTAATGAAGCTAAGGAAGAAGGAAGACCCTGGGTAAGATGCTCAATCCTCACTCAAAAAGGCACACAAGAAGGACATTAGAGGAGGGAGGAAATAGGGATCAAGACAGGACCCTACCACAGAGGGTCTCTGAAAGACTCTACCCAGCAGGGTGTCAATGAAGATGCTGATACTCATAGCCAAACTTTGGGCAGAGTGCAGAGAATCTTATGGAAGAAGCAAGGAGATAGAAAAACCTGGAGGAGATAGGAGCTCTAAAAGGAGAGCAACAGAACCAAAAAATCTGGGCACAGGGGTCTTTTCTGAGATTGTTACTCCAACCAAGGAACATGCATGGAAATAACATTTAACCCCTGCAAAGATATAGACCTTGGCAGCTCAGTCTCCATGTGGATTTCCTAGTAATGGGAACAGCGCCTGTCTCTGACATGAATTCAGTGGCTGGCTCCTTGATCACCTACCCAGGAGGTAGGAGCAGTCTTACTGGGCCAAAGAAGAAGACATTGCAGCCAGTCCTGATGAGACCTGATGGGCTAGGATCAGAGGGAAGGAGAGGAGGACCTCTCTTATCATGGACTTGAGGAGGTGCATGGGAACAGATGAAGGAGGGTGGGATTTGGAGGAGACTGAGGAGGGGACTACAGTTGGTATACAATGTGAATAAATTGTAATTAATAAAAAATAAATTTTAGAAACAGGATAAATTAGCATACAGAATAGTAGAAATTAAGGTCCTTAAAGTTGAAGATATTATGCAGCTAACTAGTTTTCACAACACTGGAAAGATAACAATATTCATTTAAATTATAATTACAAGAAACATTATATTAACTGTAGTGTTTCCTTGAAATTTCAAATCATATTTACTTGAGGAGGAATCAATTTGTTCCCAGTGAGCTACAAGAATTAAAACAGATCACTCAAGTTCTATCCAGGTATGGTAATGAAAATATTTATGAGACTGAATAAGAATATCTTAGTCTCAAAGGGCTGCACAGAAAGACTGCCTCAAAGTACACACACACACACACACACACACACACACACACTATTAATTCACAAACATCAGTCTTTAGAGATTATTATTTGGTTAGAATCAGAAAACAGTATCATTTATAATATATGAATAAAAATCCTTTTAAATGCTATTTAGATAAATGGGTTGGACATTGAATATAGGAGAAAACAAGCAACAGGGCAGGAGCCTACCACAGAGGGCCTCTGAAAGACTTTAACTAGCAATGTTATCATAGCAGATATTAAAATTCACAACCAAACCTTCGGCAGAGTGCAGGGAATCATATGAAAGAAAGGGGAGTCAGTAAGACTTGGAGAGGACAAGAGCTCCACAAAGACTAAATAGATCAGGGCACAGGGGTCTTTTACTAGACTGTTTCTCCTACCAAGGACCATGTATGGATATAACCTAAAACCCCTGCTTGGATATAGGCCATGGTAGTTTAGTATCCAACTGGGTACCCTAGGAAGGGGAACAGGGACTATTTCTGTTATGAACTCAATAGCTGGCTCTTTGACTCCCATCCCCCACCCCCCGAGGAAGGAACAGCCTTGCTAGACCCCAGAAAAGGACATTGCAGACAGCCCTGAAGAGATCTAATAATCTAAGGTCAGATGGAAGGGGAGGAGGTCCTCCCCTATCAGAAGACTTGGAAAGGGGCAGGTAGGAGATGAGGGAAGGATGGGGAGAGTGAGAGGGAATGAGGGAGGGGGCTATGGCTGGGATACAAAGTACATAACATGTGATTAATATAAAAAGAAAAAGAAAAAAGAAAAAAATGGTGTTTTCACCTACAGACATTTCTAATGAATAAATTAACTTTTCAAATCACTGAAAATTCCAGTGATTTTTTTTTAATTTGAAGTTATTGGTGTTTACAAAAACCTTCAGGGTAATTTTTACTATTGCATCAGTCATCAGAATATAATGAAATCAGAATCTTTGATTACTCAGTGTCATTAGAGCTCAATTAAATACACAACAGTATCAAAAGTCTTGGCTGAATGTGGACAAAGCAAGAATTTAATAAGCCTGGGTACAGTAGTTAAACTTTCTTACACATGTTGTTGTGCCCTATCATAGCCTAAAATAATGTCATTTTCTCCTTGGGTGAAATTAAGTAGTAGAATATAAAACTGTGATTAAGAAAAAGATGTTGCTTTGAATATTTTAAAAGAAGCCTTACATTCAGAGTGTATCCATCTTTGAGTAGCTAAAGAAATTCAGAGCTATGTAGGACTCCATTTTCCAACGTATCCTGTAAAAACACCAAGTAACAATAAGTTAGAAGTAAGCTTTCCCAACACTAACGTAATTAGAAAGGCTGTGAAAAGGCTTAATCTAAAGGTACTGAGGAAAGCCTGCATGCATCTTTAGACTAAAAGTACTTAAAGAAAAAACTTATAGCAGCTTTATTTGTAATAACCAGAAGCTGGAAACAACCCAGATGCCCCTCAACTAAGGAATGGATACAGAAATTGTTGTACATCTACACAATGGAATATTACTCAGCAATAAAAAAAAACAAGGATATCATGAAATTTGCAGGTAAATGGTGGGAACTAGAAAGGATTATCCTGAGTGAGCTATCCCAGAAGCATAAAGACACACATGGTATATACTCACTCATGTAGACATATAATATAGGATGAACCTACTAAAATCTGTACTCCTAAAGAAACTAATAAAGAGGGAGGTCTCTTGCTAAAATGCCCAATCCCTATCCAGAAGGACAAAGGGGATGGACATCAGAAGAAGGAGAGGGTAGGGAACTGGTCAGGAGCCTGCCACAGAGGGCCTCAGATGGGCTCTGCCCTGCAGACTATCGAAGTAGATGCTGACACTTATGGCCAACACTTGGGCAGAGTGCAGGGAATCTTATGAGGGGAGTGGGATATAGTGGGATCTGGAGGGGACAGGAACTCCACACACAGAGCAACAGAATCAAGTGGTCTGAGCACAGGGGTCCTTCCTGGGACTGATGGTCCAACCAGGTACCATGCATGGAGGTAGCCTAGGACCCCTGCACAGGTGTGGCCCGTGGCAGTTCAGTGTCCAAGTGGGTTCCATAGTAATGGGAACAGGGACTGTCTCTGACATGAACTGATAGGCCTGATTTTCGATCACCAACCCCTGAGGGGGGAGTAGCCTTGCTGCGCCACAGAGGAAGACAATGCAGCCACTCCTGATGAGACCTGATGTACTGGGATCAGAGGGAGGGAAAGGAGGACCTCCTTTATCAGTGGTCTTGGGTAGGGACACGGGTACAGAGGGGAGAGGAAAGGAGGGGTTGGGATGGGAGGAGGGAGGGAACTATAGGGGTATATAAGTTGAATAAAGTATAATTAATAAAGAAAAAACAAAAAATAGAAATACAAAAAAAGAAAAAGTATGTTGAAAAATTAAAACAGTTTCATGGAAATGGAAAAATATTTTTTAAAGGCAGAAAAACCTTTCTTACAAAGGTAACAATGATAATACTGGAAGGAATACATTTTATTACAACAGAATATAACTGAAAGGAATTGAAAATAAAAAACAAATTACAAAAACAACAAAATGAGAGAAATACAAACCTTGACATAATTCTGATTCTTAATGGTCTCACATTCTAGTTAACAGACACGGACTTACAGATTCGATTATATAAAGGGGATCAAGCTATGTGTTACCTATAACAGATACACTTCAGTGAAAAACAGTAGGCTGAAAACTATGTGTGGAAACAAGCAATAATAATCATAATTATATTCCATGAAGTACACTTTAAACTTAAATCAGTAAAAGAGACAAGCAAGGTTACTACATAGTGATAAAGTGAGTCATCTAACAAAAAGTTACAAACAGGTATTCTTGTGCATTGGTGAACCCAATTTTATAAAACAAATACTACTAAACATAAGATAATAGATTATATTGAGTGACTTAAATACATGATTATCACCAGTAAATAAGTCATCCCAACAAAAGGAATACAAGGATGCAAATTGTATGCAAATAAATGGGCTGAAATGACATACATCCACGGAATATTACAAAGGAACAGCAGCAGAAAACATTTTTCTCAGCAGTCTAAGGAATTTTTTTTCAAAATCAGTTACACTTTCCTATATATTTTATTTCATTGTATTATTTTTTTAAAATTTATTCATTTTTTAACCCAATTGTAGGCCACTCTTTCATCTCCTCCTGATCCCACCCTTCCTTCCCTCTTCCCTCCATCCCTGCTCCATAGTCAACTGAAAAGAAGAGTTCTACTCCTCTGCCATCTGACCCTAGCTTATCAAGTCTCATCAGGAAGGCTTGGAGATGTAGCTGATAGGCAGCTCAGTCTCCATGTGTGCTACCGAGTTAGGGGAGCAAGGACTTCCTCTGTCTTGAACTCCGTTGCCTGTTCTTTGATCACTTCACACTGCCTTGACAGGCCACAGAAGAATAGGTCACATCTTATAAAAAGCAAGTCTTAGCAAACACAAGCTAACTTAAATAACATTTATCAGATCACAATATTTAGAAAGCAAAAGCCAGAACAAAGGCAAACTACGGAAAATGTTCAAACACATGGAGATTAGCAAAAGAAACATTTTGAATGATCAGAAAGTCACTAGAGAAACTGGGAGTGGGTTCAAAAGTTCTTAGACCCAAATATATTGGTGAGAATTAAGCTCAACATACTTGAATTGTATGAGAACATAATATAACAGAATGTTGGGAAATACAATGAATGTTGTTACAAGAGGAAAGTCTATTGATATGATAAATGTTTGCACTTAAAAATTAGGGAATGGTAGGTGGTACAGCAGGTAAAGGTGCTTGAAAACAAGTCGGAATTCCATTCCTGGGAAACAAGGTGGAAAAGGGAATGGACCCCAGGAAGAAATCCCATTCCACCATCCACAAGTGCATTATTATATGTGCACACCTGAGTGTATGCTATGTGAATGAATACACACACAAATAAATAAATGTTGCAAGAAAACTTCTAACACCTCCAGGTCTTAAAAAAAATGTCAGGCCCTAAATCAAATCATTAGTCAAAATGAAACAACAAAGAATGAGTTTTAAATCTTAAGCACTAGAGGACCAGAGAATACTGAGATGATACTAATAAAACCAAACCTGTACCAACAATACAAAAGGGCCAGTAAAACACTCAGTTTTCTAATCAAAATTGCTAGAGAAGGCACACCAAAATAACGACAGTACAACAATCCAGTGATATGCAAAGGAAAGGTACATGAAGAGGAATGGAAGGAAAAGAAAATGAAAGGGGGTGGAGAAAAGGGGAAAATGAGGAAGGGGTAGCAGGAAAATGGGGAGGAAACAGAAATGAGAAATTCAAAGGGATGGGGAGAAGAATTAGAAGAGGAGGAGGAAACAGAGTGAGGAAGGAAACAAAAGTTGAAGAGAAGGAAAGAGGGAGAAAAAAGAGCAGAGAGTGGAGGATATGAAAAGGAAGAAAGGGAAAAGACAGAGGGAGATGAATGAGAGGGTGATAACAAGGGAAATGGGTAGGGAAAATAAGGACAAAGAAAGAGAAAGGAAACAAAAGAAAAGTGAGAAGGAGAAAAGGAGTTGGAAGGAGAGAGGAAGATCAGAAATAAGTAAGAAATGGTAGAAGGGAGAAAATGGTAGACAATAAAAGAAAATTGAGGGAGAAGTGAGAAGAGGATAGGATGGAGAGGGAGAAGAAATAAGTATGATACAATATGAAAAAAGAAAAGGAATTAGAAATGAAGGACAGAGAAGAAAGAGAAAGAGAGGAAAAAGGGAAGGTTTAGGGACAGAATGGACAGAAGTACTATAGGGGAAAAAATGTAAGACAGAATCCTGGAGGGGTCAGGAACTCCGCAAGGAGACCAACAGAGCCAAAGTACCTGAGCCTGGAGGGTCCTGCAGAGATCAATACTCCAACAAAAGACCATGCACGGAGAAGACCTAGACCCCCTGCTCAGAAGAAGCCCATAGGCTGGCTTAGTTCCTAAGTATGTTATCTAGTAAGGGGATCAGGAGCTGTCTCTGACATGAACTCAGTAGCCAGCTTTTTGATCACACCCCATCCCTGGGGGCTCTGGCAGATGAGATGATGCAGCCAGTCCTGTTGAGACCTGATAAGCTAAGGTCAGATAGAAGGGGAGAAGGACCTCCCTTATCAGGGTACTAGAAAGAGGGCATAGGGAAAGAAGAGGGAGGATGGGTAGAACTATGAGGAGACCAGGGAGGGGCTACAGCAGGGATGCAAAGTGAATAAATTTTAATAAATAAATTCATTTTTAAAAATGAAAAAGAGGGAAAAATCTTATAGAAAAATAACACATGTAAGCCAGGCTTGGTGGCACATGACTTTAATCCCAGCAAGCAGATTTCTGTGAGTTCAAGGCCAGCCTGTGAGTCCAGGAGAACCAGGGTTGTTACATATAGAAAACCTGTCTCTAAAAACCAGAAATAAAAAATAATAACTCATGTGTAAATGTTAATAAACATATTGACAGAGCAAAACTAATGCAACTAAAAAGTGAAAAGACAATAATAACATGTCTAAGTTAAATAATAAAAATGATACCTGAAATTTGAATGAAAAGAGATGAATGAGTGGTTGAGAGTGCTTTTTCAGTGGATCAGGATGGGTTTGGTTCCCAGGTCTGGTTGCCTGTGTCTCAATCTCCAGGGTATCTTGCTGACTCTGAAGGTACCTGCATTCAAATACAAATACTTAAGACACAGATACACCTAATTTTACAGTCTTCAAAAAGAAAAATCATAAATGACACAAATTGGTAAATGAGATAATTTATCTCCATTGTCAGTTTCATTGGATTTAAAATTTCCCCAGACACAGAATTAGAGGCATGTCTATAAAGTCATTTCCAGAGATACTGAGGAAGGAAGATCTATCCTAAATGTAAATGGCCCCATTCCAGGGTTTTGAGGTCCCAAAGTGAATAAAAAATTGAAAGGATAGGGTTGGGAAGGTGGTAAAAGCACTTGCTATTCTAACATGAGGATATTTTGAGTTCAAATCCATACCACTCACATAAAATATTAGGAATGACTATACAAACCAGTAATCTCAGTACTGGGGACAGAGACTGGCAGATGCCAGGAGCTTGTTGAGCAGCTACCCTAGCTGGAACAGTAGATTTTTATTTCTACTTCAATGAGAACCCTATCTGAAAGGAAAAAGGAAGGTTTATAGTAATGAAGGAAGGTATTTCCACTGGCCTCTGCATGTGTGTACATGGGCTCATGCACTCACTCAGTAAATGCACCCTCCATATACACATGGATCTCATGCTTACAGACACCAAAACCAAAAATAAAGAACAAAAAAAATAATAATAGGATAAAAACAATGTTACCTTTCTGTGCTTCCTGATTGCAGATGCAATGTGACTGTCTATGTCATGAATTCTCCTGCTGCCATGCCTTCTCTGCTAGGTAGGACTACATTTTTCTGAACCTTTTCTAAATTTCTACTTCCTTGATTTGTTTTTTGTCAGGTATTTGGCAGCAGCAATGAGAGAAGTAACTAATATGGAAACACAAAACTGTTCTTATTTACAATGGCACAAATACAAATATAAGTCCTAAAATTAAAAAAAGCAAACTTTTCTAATATGTGTTTGAGCATGCACATGTGTGTGTAAAGACTGAAGACAATACAACTTAAAGATATATAAAGCAAATACAAGATAGCAATAAAAGACGAAGACAGCACTGAAAACACAGACTTAGTATAAACTGAAGAAAATGGGACTGATCTGATGTAAAATATTTCAAACATTACTCACACAGCAAAACCCAATTCTCCTTAATATGAAAAATATAACAAAGTAATTTTATTTATCAGAGCCGCCAAATTTTACAAATATAAAGGAAGGAAGTTGTACAAGGCAAAAATTAAGGAGTGTGGGAATTAAAATTTTCAATCACAGGACAGATTGCATATCCTCAGATCAGAATAAAAAAATCCAAGCTCCAAGACATACAAAACCAGGAAGAACAATTTCAGTATTATTTTTATTATCAGTATTATTTTATTTATTATTTATATATGTATAATATATAATATTATTTATTATTATTTTCAGTATTTTTTATTATCATACTGGATAGATGGTTCAGTGTATAAAGTTCAATCCCCAAAACCCACATAAAAATTCAGGCAATGTGGTGCAGAATTATTATCCCAACCCCGGGAAAACAGACACAGGACGGATCTTCCATTGCAAATTTACAAAGATTATATATTAAATTATAGAAATAAAAACTCAAAAGGGAAATATTTTAAGCGAAACTTATTTGGTCACCAAGTAAATAAGAAATGGTTAATAAAATCAAAATGCATTCTACTTGTCAGGCAAAGATTAAAAACTGCAATCCTTCCACAATTGGCCAATGATATTTTTAACAAAAATAAGTATACCTACCATGTGCTTGGGATAAGGTCTCAGAAATTATGCTTGGTCCCCTCTCAAAACGCAAAAAAAAAAAAAAATCTAGCAAATAAAAAGAAATAAACATTTCTCAATTAGATTTGCAACATATGTTAACTGCACATTATAATCCTGGAATCTATCCTGGAATTTAAATTTGCAGTGTTAAAGTATTTTCTAAATACTGAAAACATTCTTTTTCTTTATACCTCTCCATTTTACATGAGATTACACATTTCTACTAAAGGTAATATTACATAATACAACATATAGTTTTTCTTTCCTTGACAATTGCATCTCCGTCTGAAGGCCAGGACTGCCTAGATCATGACATCCTCCCACTGCCTCCTACAGAGGAAAAGAAATACAAAATGCAGCCTTGTGCCTTCAAGACCAGGATCCAATGCACCCTCCCTCCCTCTTTCCTTCCTCCCCCCTATTCTTTTCCCTCTTTTGTGACAAACCCATTATATGGCCAAAGCTTAGAGGCCTGTTATAATCATTCACCATGCTGCCCAGCAACCAATCCAGCTTTCTGACTAAACTCTTCTTTCCCCTCTTTTTATTTATTTATATCTTTTTTATAAAGTTTCCCAGGAAAATACCAATAAGAACACACTGTGCACCATCTTACCAGGTCACAAAGATCTGTTTCCTCCCTGTCTTCCAACTCCTGTCACCAGTTGTTTAGACAAAGTCCCTATATGCCAGTGCAAGCCTCAATCTCCCCATACTGGTATACTCATTTTTTTTCTAAAAATGAGTCCTTAGTTAACACTCCTATGGTTCCACACTGCCCACTTAATTATCATACCAGCTCATTACTTTTTTTTTCTGAGATATGTTCTCATAATAACCCAGACTTGACTCAAAGTTGCCATCTTCATGCTCTCTTCACATCTCCATTTCCCAGAGCTGGGATTACAATCCTCTGCCAACACTGGGCTTATGAAACAATGCCTAATTTACATTATTATTATTGTTTTAACAAGCACTCTATTATTTGACCCAAACTCAGAATTAACTCCATGTCTCTACATCCTAGTTAAGATACTGTTGTTGGACTGAACCTATACATTGTTGGTAATCTCACAAGGACAGTTTTACTTTTAATTTGTACTAAAAAGACCATCAGAGCCAATCAACCAGGGCTCAGAGAGGCCTACAGATTCTGAAACACTAGCAAAGGACAATGCATGGTCTGGGCCTAGGTCCTCTCCATATAAGTAGCCAATGGGCATCTTAGGCCTCATGAGTGCCCACTAGTTACAGGAGTGGGGGATATTTCTGACATGGACTATGTTGCCTGCTTTTTGACCACTTTCCCCTGATGAGACTATCCTACCAGGCCACAGGGAAGGAAACTGGTGTGTCTGGGTATGGAGGCACCCCTGTTCTAAGATATAGGGGAGGGGCAATGTGGGACAGAAGGTGGGACTGGGAGGAGGGAGGGGCTTATGACTGAGATATAAATTGAATTAATTTTTTTAAAAAAATCATAAAAAACTGTGTCTTTGCAGGACATGGTGCCATACTTTTAATCCCAGCACCCTGGAGGGAGGCAGAGGCAGGCAGATCTGAGGCCAGCCTGATCTACAAATTGAGTTTCAGGACTAAGGGCCCACAAGGAGAAACTTTGTTTCAAAAAAAAAAAAAAAGTCTTTCAACCATAGGGGTAGGGATCGATCTCGTTGTACACCCACGTACTTTTACTCTTTTTTTTTTAAGAGGCAGGAAAATGGTGTCTCTAACTATCACAGGCTGGTCTCAAACTCTATCCTCCTAAACATGTCCCCTTCCAGCCCTTCCCTTCTGCCTCCACACAGCTTTCCCCCACTTCCTTTTTTCCCTCTCCTGCCCCTCCCTCCCTGAGTTCTAATAGTACAAGCAGATATGCCAAACCAATTGCCAGCCACACTGCCAGGCACAATGCCAGATTTTCTCTAGTTTTTCTGTCTTTCCCACTCTCCCTTTCCCCCTCTCTCACTCTACTCTCCTTCTATTCTCCTCCCTCTACTCTCCTTTTTCTTCTTCCCTCCATTCCCCACTCTCCCTCTTCTCCACCCCATCCCCTTCTCTGTCCCTCTCTCTCAGTCCTGTCCCCTTCCTTCCCTTTCTTCCTCTTCCCTCCTGCCCCCTTCTTCCCTTGCTCCCTGTTCCCCTCGGCCCTTCTCCCTCCCTCTCTCCCTCTTCCCTCCTATCCAGGTGTGTCCCTTTTTCTCTTTCCCTCCCTCCTTCTTCTGTCCTCCCCCTCTCCTTTTTCTCTCCTGCCCTCCCTCCCTCTCTTCCTCACTTTTGAGGCACTATAACCCAGGCTGGGCTCAGATTTGAGAACCTCATGCCTTCTCATCTCTAGTTTCCAATATTGAAGTTACATGACTGTGACACCTAAGGAGCTACTTCCAGGCCACTGTGGCAGGCTCTACCAGGTTTAGTTTTGTTAAAAAAAAAACAAAAAGAGAATGGGTTTTTCTATCTTGCCCAGATAGGCCAAACTAAAACTCCTGAGCCTCGAAGTCTCCTCAGATCTCTCCGCCGTGCCGCCATTAAAGCCCTGCCTTGACTATACAGATGCTTACCCTCTCACTATGCCCGCTTTCGCTTTTAATTATTTTTGAGACAAACTAAAGAAAACCTGAAACACACAATTTTCCTCAAGCACCTACTTCATAAGGCCGGAATTCCAGAAAAACCGCCAACAGACTCAGCGCTTTCTCACGGCTTCACCCTCCGGCTTTTCCGAACCGTGTGAGAGAAAGAGGACGCGCTTCTCTATATATAGCCTAGGAGCAAGTCTCATCTCGCGATATTTGTGATCTTGTGTCTCCACCAATCAGCTTTGAACTAATGCTCTTGCGTCACCATGTTGCCTGCCATTTTAGGACTGAGTTTACAGATTTTTTTTTTTTTTCTTTTGAGGCAAGGCTTCTCTGTCTAACCCAGATAAGACTAAAATCTCGGTTTCTGGTTCCCTCCCCCTATTTGCACTTGTCCCTGCTAGGATTACAGTCTTGTGCCAAAACAGTGTCCACTAAACCACCATGCCATTTTTAATAGCAAGATATGTATATATCCTAGGTCGTACTTATACTTGCCATTATAGACCTTTCCTCGCTCCTCGTCAGAACACTGATAATTGTGTACGTATACACCACTAAACTGTCTGCCATTGTGACAGGTTTACTTTTTACATTTTAAAACAAGAAAAAGTTTTTCTTCGGTGCAGATTGAACATGTAATTCTCACGCCCTCCACATCTTAATGCAAGGATTACAGTCCTAAATTTACCCACCATAGCACTACTCCCCGTTTTGGTGGTGGTGTTTGTTTGCTTGTTTTGTTTTTATTTGGGGAGAGGGGTTGCTGCTGCTCTTGATTTTGGTTTCAGATTTTTTGGGGGGGGGGGTTGTTGCTGTTTTTGTTTTGTTTTTTGTTTTTTGTGTTTTTTTTTTTCATTTTTTTCCTTAGGATTTCTCTGTATAAATCAGGACTTGGAATCCTCCCTTCTGCCCGCATCCTCCTGTATTCTTTCATTCCAGAGCCCAAAACCCTGTATATTTGATGGAAAACTTTAAAATTTGGAAACTACTAGTTTTTCCTTAAGACAAGCGTTCTCTGTAGAGCTCAGAGATCAAACTTGGAATCCTCCCTTCCGCTTCCATCCCCCTGTGTTCTGCCTCTATTTGCAAATGCTCTGCCACTCCAGAGCACAGAAACATCTGCATTTCATAAAAAAAAACTTTAAAATTTGGAAAGTAGAAAGTTTTAATCTGAAATCTTGGGTTCATGCACAGCTTAGCATTTAGGTAGTAGGAGAACTAAATAAAGCGTAGGGAGAAGGTGTTAAACAATGTTTCTAAGGAAATTAGACCTGAAATTAGATAAAATCAGAAAACTCTGCTTTCAGGGACAATGGGGAATTCATATAAGGGAATAAAAAAAAAAGCCGAATAGAAAAAGTGTTTGAAAGATATATTGAAGACTTACAAACAAAGATAATTAGCTCCTGCCACGGAATCATCCTTTTCAACTTACCAAGACAAACTTCTTTCCACAGGTGGCCTCATGGTTGTCCAATACACTGAAGTCCCTCATGTATAATATTCAGAAACAAAGAGTTTCTTCAAGAACTACGAAGTCTAACAGTCTCATTAGGTGGATCTTAAGAACTCCTCCCCAAAATGAAAAACGAATTCTTTTCTCAGGAGTTAGGACCCAGGTTCTCAGCAAGATTACAGGCTCCTTGTCCTAGATTTACAGAAAGAACTGTGTATCCCCATCTACTCCTGACCTTCAAATATATCAATGGATTGAGATAGCCAGTGAAATGGGGAGGAAGAAGAAGCCTATCCAGATGTAAGTTGCTTATATTGTTTCAAATGTAGGGAACACATTCTACTTCATGTTTTTGCAGTGCTGGTTTTAAAGAGTACTACTGTCTTATAATATAACTAAGGGATATTATTTGACTCTCTCTCTCATTCTCTCTCTCTCTCTCTCTCTCTCTCTCTCTCTCTCTCTCTCTCTCTCTCTCTCTCTCTCTCTCTCTCT
>CM053742.1:29302498-29315843 GCA_028658305.1 Pachyuromys duprasi | reverse complement strand
TTTTGAGAACTTGGGTTTTAATTGAGGACATCAGGATGCTAAACAGGTAATTTATCACTGAGACATATCATCAGTTTTCTAACCATTTCCTTATACTACTTCTATCCCATTAATGTTAATAGCATCCAGGTTTTAGATTAGTTTCTGATACCTAAGGTCAGAGGACCTGAATATAGAACTAGATTTTGAAGGTGTTTTTTTTTTTTCCTTTAGTGACAGAACACTGTTTTAATAATTACTTCCATGGGAAGCAAGTGATGTAAATTGTTTATGATGTTTTATCTCCTTGCTTCATAAAGGCATAATAACAGAATGTGGAAAAGTGGACAATGATAACTAGGGAGGTTAAATTCTTCAACAAACATTTTAGATGTAATTTAAATGTGTTTCCAAGGACAACAGTGTATATATAAAAATTAAACTGTCTCATAACATATAGTATATAAACTACATAATAATTTATATGCCTTCTCCCGCATACTATATGAGTGCTATTAAGCATTTTAGCTATTTATTTTTGTGAATATTTATAACTACACACATATCTATATTACATATAGATAGTTGGATTTTTATGTAATAAAAAATAAATTTTGATAAAACAAAACCAAAGCATAAGAATTGGACAAAACAAACAGAAGGAAAAGAGCCCAAGAAAAGGCATAAGAAGCTGAAACCCACTCCTATACTCACTATTCACCAACAGCACTCTTTCCACCACCCCTTCCCTGAGCTCTGGGGTATGAATTTGATGGAGACACCCTGTTCACATCTGAGTGTTCTAAGGTCTCTCACTCTCTGAATAATGTCTGGCTGTGGAACTCTGTATTTGTTCTCATCTGCTTCAGGAGCAAGCATCTCTGATGATGGCTGAGGAAAGTAATGATCTATGAGTAGAGCAGAATGTCATCAGGAGTTATTTTATTGCTGCAGTTTATTTATTTATTTACTTTGTTTTGTGTTTGAAAAGTAGTATTTGGTTTTGACATAAGGCAATGGAATATCTAGTCTCAGGTTTTGGGCCACCTAAGCAGCATCAGATATGAGTTCCATCTTGTGAAGTAGGCCTTCAGTTAAATAAGATATTGGTCACTTACTCCCACAAGGTTTGTGCCACCATTTCCCTAGCATATTGGTCATGCAGAACACCACTGTAGAGAAAAAGGTTTTGTTGCTGGGTTGGTGCATAAGTTTTTACCTTTGTGGTGGGCAAAGTACCTTTCTGTACCAACAGTGATAAAATATAGTGTTGAATGTTCGATATAGGCACCAAATCAGCTTCTGTATGTTCAATGAGGTATGTGGGCATTGTCTTTGCTCTCAGTTAAGGGAGAGCAACTTCTATTATTGGTAATAGCTGTGTTGTTTGTAGATAAACATGGGAACCCATTCCTGTTACTAGAAAGCTCATTTGATGACAAGAGATGTCCCGTTGGGTCTGTGTGTTCCACATCATTTAGCATATTTATTTAGGATCCCTTCTTACACACACACACACACACACACACACACACATACACACACACACACACACACACACACACACACACACACACACAGGAAGCTTTTAGTGTATTAAATTTCCACACTAGCCTTCAAATGGTCCTTAATATTAGATGCCTCTTTCCATATTCGCTCAAATATCCCCCCTTCCCCTACTCTCAACATATCTTTTTATTCTAGCCTCCAATACACACACCTACAACTATCTATTGTATTTTCCTTTCCTAAAACAACCTATGTTTTCCCCACTAAAAACGTACTCTATAACATCTCTCTGGTTCTACAAATCATAGCTTGATTATCATTGACTTAAAATATAATATCCAAATATAAGCAAACATATACTACTTTTACCTTTCTGGGTTATCTCACTAAGGATGACTTCTTTTTAGTTCCATAACTTCAAATTTCACAATTTGTTTTTTTTAATGGTTTGGTAATAATATACTCCATGGTGTAAAAGCATCACATTATCTTTATCTATTCTTCTGTTGAGAGACATCTAGATTGTTTCTATTTTCTAGCTATTTTGACTTAAGCAGAAATGTACATGGTGGGAAAAGTGTCTTTTTTGGTAGGATGAAGCATCCTTTGGGTATAAACCCAAGCATGGTGTGGCTGGATTTTTGTGTAGATTAATTTTCATTTCCTAAGAAACTGCCACACCGATTCCCATATTGGCTGTACAAGTTTGCATTCCTGTCTCCTCTCTTTCATCCATATTTTCACCAGCATAAGTTTTCAGTTGTTTTCTTGAGTTCATCTCATCTCACAAGTGTAGGATGAAGTCTCGAAGTTTTGATTTGCATTTCCCTGACGAATAAGGATATTGAACATTACTTCCCTCTCAGACATTTGAATTTATTCTTTGAGAATTATTTGTTGATCTGTACCACATTATTTAAATTGTGCTATTTGATTCCTCGATATCTATTTTTTTTGAATTGGCTAATACCCAACTATGTATAGTTGGTGAAAATCTTTCCCCATTCTGTAAGATGCCACTTTGTCAGCCAATTTTCTATATAGAAGGTTCTTAGTTTCATGAGGTCCTTAATTTTTTACCTTAGTGGTGTTCTGTTCAGAAAGTCTTTTCCTGTGTCGCTGGGTTCAAGACTATTTCCCAATTTGTTTGTTTCTTTCTCTCTCTCTGCCTTTTAGTAAATTTGGGTAAATATTTGACAATAATACTAATTTCTCAAAAACTAATACTGTTTATTCTATTTTTGGTATTTTTGTTGTTTTCTCCCTTTTCCAATGTCTATCCTCTTTGCTTTTCTGAATGAGGACTAGGCATCTTACCCAGGGTCTTTGTTCTTGCTTAACTTCTTTAGGTGTACTAATTTTAATATTATTATTATTTCTGGTCTAATTTAGTAGGTGTTTTGTAGGCCTCTTGTATGTTTATAAGCCTCTCCTTTAAATTGGGGAAATTTTCTTCTCTGATTTTGTTGAAAATATTTCTGGGCCTTGGAGATGTGAATCTTCTTTTTCCTCTATTTCTATTATTCTTAGGTTTTGTCTTTTCATATTGTCTTGGGTTTCATGGATGGTTTGTGTTAGGAATTTTTTTAGATTTAACATTTTCTGTGATGGGTACATTGATTTCTTCCATTGTATCTTCCAAACCTGAGATTTTTCTTCCATCTGCTGTAGTCTGTAGGTTATACTTACTTCTGTTTTCTTCCTTAAATTCTTCCTTTTCATGATTCCCCTTGTTTGTGTGTTCTTTAATTTTTCCAATTCTGTCTTCAGATCATGAAATGTTTTGTTGATTTTCTTCATCTGTCTCACAGAATTTTCATGCTTTTCCTTCAATTTCTTCACCTGTTTGAACATTCTTCTGTTTCTATTATTTCTTTCAGTGATTTAATTATTTCCTCTCTGAAGTCCACAAACTCTTTGGCTGCATCTTCCTCTATTTCTTTAAGCATTTGTTTGTTTCCTCCATTGTCCTCTTCATAAGCATAGGTGTAAGTTCATCTTCTTGAATTTCACTTATGTTAGGGTGTCCAGGGCTTCCTGCCCCTGGATAACTGGGTTCGGGAGATACCAAGCTGCTTTGGAGGTTTTGGGTTGTACTTTTACATTGGCCTCTACACATCTAGCTGTCTCAGGTTTTGGCTGTTAGTTTCTGGTGTCTGCTGGAATCCTATGGTGTAGAGAATTCCCTTGACAGGAAGATGGCTGTTTCTGATGGAGGACTCCAATTTTTTTATTTTATTTTGAGTTACTCAGTTTCCATGAGCTTGTAAGCTTTCTGTGTTTCTATTGCTATTGATAATCAGTTTTATTCCATGGTGTTCAGATAGGATGGAGGGTGTTAGTACAATGTTCTAGCATCTGTTGAGATTTACTTTGTGTCTGAATATGTGGTCAGTTTTGGAGAAAATTCCATGAGGTGCTTGGAAGAATTTGTGTGTGTGTGTGTGTGTGTTTGTTATTGTGAGTGATATATTCTTTAATATATATTAAGTCTATTTGGCTTATAACATCAGTTAGCTCCAACATTTATCTGTTTCATTTTTGTCTAAATCATCTGTGTTTTGGTAAGAGAAGTTACTAAAGCATCTGACAGAGTGTTGGGGCCAATATCTGAATTACGTTGTGGTGGTATTTTGGCTGTTGGTTTTGTTTGTATTATAAACTTGGCTGCCCTTGTATTTGCTGTAGAGGTATTAAGTTTTGCAATGTCTTCATGGTGGATTTATTTTTTGTTTAATGATTATATTGTGTCTTTCCCCATCTCTTCTGATTTGTTTTGATTTGAATTCTATTTTATCAGGTATTAAAATGGCTACATCAGCTTGCTGCTTAGGTCCATTTGTTTGGCATATCTTTTTTTTTTCCTTTTACCCTGATATAATACCTATCCTTAATGTTGTGTTCTGTGATTTGGATACTGCAGAATCCTGTTTTTGCATCCATTGTATTAGTCTGTGTTTTTGTTGAGGAACTGAGCACATTAATGTTGAGGAATATGAATGAGCAGATTGCTGTTACTTTGTTGTTGTGTTTGTGTGTGTTTCTTGTCTTTTGATTTGTTTCTCTGGGATAATTTAACTTTTCTGTTTTCCTTGGTGTTTTTTAACTTTTCTAACTTAGAGTTTTTCCTGTGGTGCCTTTTGTAAGACTGAACTTGTAGAAAGATGTGGCTTAAATTAGGTTTGATTTCAGAATGTCTTATTTTCTCTATCTACTGTGATTGAAAGTTATGCTGGGTATAATATTCTGGGCTGGCATTTGTGGTCTCTTAGAGTCTGTAGAGCATCTGTTCAGTTCCTGGCATTCCTGGTGTTTGGTGGCTCCAATACGACTTTAAGAGACCTATGGACCTTCTGCAATTTCCTAAATGTTTCATCACCTTACAATAGTATTATCATAAGAACCAATCCCTTAACACACAGGCCTTTAGATCACTTGTCAGTCAAATCATAACAACCAGGTGAGGTGAATTGTTTATTTTGGACATTTCAGATTACGCTGCCTTTTGTTTCTGTCTTCCTTATCTTAGAATAATTTCACTGTTTATCCATCCCGCAGTATGTAATGATATATTTTTCCTTTTGTATATTGAATAACATATGTTTATAAGCATGTCAGTATTTTAGTTTTCTACATCAATTAATCTGTCCATTGATGGACTTTATGGACCTTCTACCTTTGCTGTCATGAATAATGTTTAATGTTTTTGTAAATACTTACTATATACTTCCATGAAGTGCATATATGATTCTCAATCTTTGGTTGTTTTGAAAAACTTTATGTGTATGACTGTTTTGCCTACATGCACATATGCATATCCTGTGCATGTGTAGTGTACATGGAGGTCAAAAGACAGCATCAGATTTTCTGGAACTGGAGTTTCAGATGTTTCTGTGCAACTTTATGGGTGTTGGGAACCAAACCTATGTCCTCTGAAAAAGGAACAAAATGCTGTTAACCACTAAGGAATTTCTCTATCTCTATTTTGTTTGATTTTTATAAAAAGACATTATCTGGATAGTTCTAATACAATAATATATCTCTCTTTCTCAGCCCAACAACTGTAAAGAAATAAATTCAACCAAGAAAGAAAATGGAATGAGAAACAGTCTTTCATTCAGAAACTACAAATGGGAACTCTGTTCTGCCTGCTAGACTTCTGAAGCACAGCACTAATATTTGGTTACTGTTGGTTTTGGTGGTAATAGTGTTAAGTACATGTTTTGTTCAGTATTGTTTTATAGCTAAATTTGCAGCAAAATGTTATTCTATGATATAAACACAGTCACTCCCTGATCCATGAATATTCTAACTATAATAATTTTGTCTTTACTATCAGGAAATTTAGAGTAAAATTTGTATCATGAATGTTAATAACTCTGAAGGTCTTTGCAGTCTTTATATGTATTTATATGTATTTTCAATTTAGAATCTCTTCCCATACTTTTTGTGTAGTTTATCTGATTTTTTGTCACTGTTAATTATCTTTAAGCATCCAATTTTATATAGTCTTTAAAATGTACTCATTATGTTTCCATATGGAGAGGCCTTCCCATCATGTGGTAGGCCCACAGTTGGAGCCAAGACTATGTGCAAGTGTCTGGTGGAAAGATTGGAAAGAAAGAGAAGCAGACACGTTTGAACACTATAAAGAGAGGTAGAACTAGAAATGTGAGGGTTGAGAGGAAGAGCCTGATGTGAATAGCCTTCCGTGCTATCTGAGGACATAGTGAAGTCCTGGCTCATGATGCTGCTGAGGGTTATGGCTGGGTTTGTGGCCATGCAAGAACCGGGGTCTGTGTTGATGTCCTCATGTCCTTGACTCATTACTACTGAAGACCATGTGGATATCCCTGGTCTGGGCTGCTGCCTGGGACATGTTGATCTCCAAGGGCTGTGCAAAGCCGGCCCCACCCCTCACTGGCTGCAACATTTAGGAAAGTTCTGCACCACCATTCCTGGTTTGCACAAAGAGTTGGTCCTGATAGCCAGAACACAGGTGAATTGGTGCCATCCCTCATCTGCCCTGTGGTGATGTAAGCAAGGGAGAAATGCCCTTCTCATTGCTCTTAATTTTCTGTGTCTAGCATGAGAGCTCATCCCAAGGTCATGAGAGCAGGAGAGCTGGCTCTGCCCCTTACAAGCTGCAGCACCCAGGAGACCAGGCCCTGTACCTTGCCTGGGCAGCACAGTACAGCTGGCCCTGGCTGAGGTGAGAAAGCCCCAAGGGCATGAGAGTGGGATAACTAGCTCTGCCTTTTGCAGGGTGTGCCATTGGGTGAGCTGGCTGAGTTGTGGTGTGTGTGTGTGTGTGTGTGTGTGTGTGTGTGTGTGTGTGTGTGAGCCACCCTGGCTCAGATCTGGGCCTTGATTAGACCCACCCCAACATCCACACTCTCTATGAAATGCTGGAGATTGTTAAGGGGCAGTCCTGCAGATCCGAAATTGCAGGATTTCTATGACACAGAACAACAGCAAGATATATGAGAGAGGTCCTTGTGAGGATAGTGTAGCAGAAGCCAGAGTCCTTGAACCAGACTGATGACTCATTGCAGTGAACATTTGCAATTAAAGATCTGTGGGGAAAAAGGGAACACTGTATGATACACTGTGATATACGGCATCTTCCACAAAGAGATTTTTTGTTTGTTTAGTTTTTATTTTATTTTTATTATTTTTATTTTCTTGCTGGGAGGTTGCAAGGTGAGAGAGTACATGTGAAGGAAAGGGGAGATTAGTGTTATTAGATGAGTGACATGAAATCATAAAGAATGAATAAAACAAAGAAAAAAGTATCCATAAAAGAAGTGTGTACTTATTTTTAGAAAACAAGGGGTAGGTCTCAAGTTCGGCCTGTCATTGGTTTGCCATTCCCTCAAACTTTGTTCTATCTTAACACCTACACTTCTAAGAAGCAAGACAAATTTTGAGTCAAAGATTTTATGCATGGTTGGCATCCTCTCCTGGTATTGGAAGGTGTACCTGGCTACAGGAGGTGGTGACTTCAGGTTGCTCCTTAACCCCCACTGATAGGAGTCTCAGCTTGGGTCACCCACAGAAGCCTCCCTTGTCCGAGATATTCCCCACTGATTTCTGTTCTCCTCACCTATCTCCATACCTTATTACCACCCCCATTTCCCTCCTCACTCTTTCTTCCACAGTTTCCTCTCTCTATCTACTTCAGGCCTATTTTATTTCCTTTACTACATGAGATTCAAGCATCCTCCCTTGGGTCCTCCTTGGCTTCTTTGGGTCTATGGATTGTAGCATGGTTGTCCTATAATTTATAGCTAATATCAGCTTATAAGTGTTTACAAAAAAAGTGTGTCTTTCTGGGTCTGGATTGCCTCAGTCAGGTCAATCTTTTCTAGTTCCAACCACTTGCCTGCAAATTTCATGTTATCTTTGTTTTTAATAGCTGAGTAGTATACTATTGTGTAAATATACCACACTTCCTTAATCTGTTCTTCAGTTGAGGGACACCTAGGTTTTTTCCATTTTCTGGATATTATGAATAAAGCTGCTATGAACATAGTTGAGCAAGTCTGTTTGCGGTATGGTATAGCATCTTTTGGGTGTATACCCAGGAGTGGTATAGCTGGGAGTGATCTGCTTCCTCCATATCCTCACCAGTATGTGTTGTCATTGAGTTTTTGATCTTAGCCATGCTGAAGCATGTAAGATGGAATCTCGGGATCATTTTGATTTGCATTTCCATGATTAATAAGGATGTTGAACATTTCCTTTTGTTATTACTAAAGATGTTGAACATTTCTTTTTGCTCTTCTGGGGCATTTGAGATTCCTTAGTTGAGAATTCTCAGTTTAGCTCTGTACCTTATTTTTAGTTGGGTTATTTGGTTTATTCGTGTTTAATTTCTTGAGTTTTATACATATTTTGGCTATTACCCCTCTGTCAGATGTAGGGTTGTTGAAGTCAACCCTTGGGAGAGAGTCAGCACCTGTCACTCAATGATACTCTGCTATGCTTGCAGACAGGAGTCTAGCATAACTATCTTCTGAAAGGCTTCATCCAGCAGCTGATGGAAAAAGATATAGAAACCCACAACCAAACAATAGGCCCAGCTTGGGGAGTTTTGTGGAAGAGTGGGAATAAGGATAGAGGGTGTCCGAGGGATCAAGGATACCATAAGAAGATTTACAGAATAAATTAACCTGGGCCCATGGGGGCACATAGAGACTGAACTACCAACCAAAGAACATGCATGGGCTGGGCCTAAAGCTACTACATATATGTAGCAGAGGCATGGATTGGTCAATATATGAGTACCAGTGGGAGTAGGTGCTGTCTCTGAATCTGTTGCCTGCCTTTTGATCCCTTCTTCCTAGCTGAGCTGCCTTGTCAAGCCTCAATGTGAGAGCATGTGCTTAGTCCTTCTGTGACTTGAGGGGCAAGGAAGGGTTGGTACCCCTTGGGGGCTTCTCCTTCTCTGAGAAGAAGGAAAGGGTGGAATGGGGGAAAATGAGTTTTGAGGGTAGGACAGGAAGAAGAGGAGGCAGGTACTAGGATCAGGCTGTAAAGTGATTGAATAGACAGACAGATTAGATAGATAGATAGACAGACAGACAGATAGACAGACAGATAGGTAGATAGATAGGAAATAAAAGAAAATACAGTTTGCAGGAAATAAGAAAAAATGATAAGAAAAGAAAAGGAAAAATGTGGGTTTAAGGTTTTGTGGTTGAGTTGGTATCCCATATGTGCTTAGGAAGTCTTCTTGTTTACCAGGAGTGAGAGAGAGAAACTAGGAAGAGAAGAGAAGAGAAAGGGGAAGTTCTCATGTGGATTTAATGTTAATGAATGAATTAATTAAACATTAAATAACAAAAAAGAAAAGACTAAGCAATAGTATTCTATTACTTCATATGGAGAAACCAAGTCAATGTATTGTTGTATTCATTCCTAACTTTTACCCTACTTCCCTGTGCATATTTTCACATAATGAGATAATATTCATATTGTAAGTGTATTATGTTAATAAACTATCTCAAAACCTTTGGGAAGAAAGATAAAATACAAACTATCATAATCTTTGTTGTAGGGGCATTTTGAACTGCTGAGTGTTTAAGTCGTTATTATATAAAGCTTTTTCCATTGGTTTCTCTCTGTTTCTGTGATTAAAAAAGTAAAAATCAACAAAGGAATAATGCTCATGGTAATATATTCTGAACTGAACAAAATATTTCAAAAGTGCTCTCCCAGGAGAGTGAGAAAGACATTCAATTCCTCCAACATGTATGAATGGTATTTATTAGAGAAGTTAATTATTAACTCAGAGTTGTCAAGAGTTCTATTAGGTTTTGGCAGCTCTGCATCCTTTGTCTCAGCTCTTGTAGAATTTCAAAACAAGCATTCGGCATAAATCATCCTGATTGCACAGCACTATGCATAAGTAGTCACTGTTCTTACTACCTGAATAATAGAAGCCCTTGAAAAATATAAGTTCCAAACTCTAGCTAATAACCAACTCTAATGTAGGTAGAGTATGGATGAAAATCAGTTTAACTTCTTTCTATATTTATTTATTTAACCATCTCCCTTTTCCTTCTCTTTTTTCTTTTTTTGTGTTTCTTAAACTCATTAAAAATCTACCACATTGAGAACTGATTATTAGTAGTATTAGCATTAGTAATATTAGTATTAGTATTATTACTTTTTGGGCATTGGTGTTTTGCCTGCATGTATGTCTGTGCAAGGGTTCCATATCCTCTGGAACTAGAGTTACAGACAATTTTGAGCTGCTGTGTGAGTTATGGGAAATGAACCCACAGTCCTCTGTGAAAACAGCCACTGCTTTTGAAAGACCCCCGCCTACTCTGACTTAGCTAAGGCAGCGCTATCTACAGAGAACCAAGCCGGAGACTGGAAAATTACTGAGGAACCCAGATATCCAACAACAGGATATCTGTGGTTGGGCACCTAAAAAACCCTGGGCACCCAAGATAAGAACAGAGTACGTGACTCAGCTCACATCTGCCTTCCTGCCCATTCTGTTCCGGTGGCTTGGTTCAAACCGCCCAATTAGCTCCCTGTAACTACGCATCTCGCTTCTGTAACCACGCCTTCTGCTCCCAAATCCTATATAAACCCGCCGCCCCAGCCGGAAGGCGCGCAAGTCCTCTGAAAGGCTTTGTCGCCCCGGGTACCCGTGTATCGAAATAAACCTCTTGCTGTTTGCATCGGAAAGACTGGTCTCGCTGATCCTTGGGGAGGGGTCTCCCTGACGGAAGATACCCTCCGGGGTGGTCTTTCATTTGGAGGCCCCAGCGAGATCTGAGGCCCCGCCCAGGGATCACAGACCCATCTTCGGGAGGTAAGCTGGCCAGCAGTCTCTGTATGTTTGTGAAGTTCGTCTCTGATTGTTCTCGTGGCATTTTGTGTTGTAGTCCAGTGGCAGTGGACGATCTGGGGTTTGGCCAAACCATCTGTATTTGGGCGGAAGCTAGAAGGAGCTGACGGGCTCGGAACTTCTCTTCCGTTACTCTTGAGAGACGTCTCTTGAGTGTTTTGGAGGGAGCCAGTTGCTGGCTCCCATTAGGTATCTGGAGACACGAGCCGGTTGAGACTTGGACTTTTTGGGGCTCAGCCCCTGTCCGAGGGCTATGTGTCTCATCTGGGAGACGAGGGATCCGGACCCTCTTCGCAGTCTCCATCTGAAGTTTTGCTTTCTGTTTGGCGCCGGAGTCGAGTCTTCCGTTTTGTCTGTTTGATGTGTGTTGGATTTGTGTCAGGCCTTACTATCTTTGAAAACATGGGACAGTCTCTAACCACCCCCTTAAGCCTTACTCTGCAGCATTTTAAAGAAGTCCGCACGGCAGCCCACAACAACTCGGTGGAAGTGCGGAAAGCCAAATGGGATACCTTCTGTTCATCTGAGTGGTCGACCTTTAACGTTGGGTGGCCACGAGGTGGCGCTTTTGATCTAGACCTTATTTTGCAGGTAAAGGCTAAGATCATGGATCCTGGACCCCATGGACACCCTGACCAAGTCCCCTATATCGTCACCTGGGAATCCTTGGTCACGAACCCCCCACCATGGGTGAAGCCTTTTCTTCCCCCTCGCCTTAAAGTTTTCCCATCCGCTCCTACCCTACCTCCCCCACTGACACCCTCTAATTCCGCCCTCTATACCGCCATCACCAAACAGGACCCAGGACGCCCTCCTAAAAAGGAGGCACCAACACCCCCGGTACTGCCGGCTGACGACTGCCCTTTACTGGACCTGCTAACTGAAGATCCTCCGCCCCCCTATGGGGGCCCCAATCAGGGGCCACAAGGGTCGGAGGCAGAAGCCGCTCCACCTCAGGCAGATCCAACCCCTTCCCCGATGGCGGGACAGCTATGAGGGCAGCGGGAGGTGCTCCCTGATTCCTCCTCTCAGGCCTTGCCCTTGAGAACAGGGGCTAACGGCCAACTTCAGTACTGGCCCTTTTCCGCCTCTGACTTATATAACTGGAAAAACAACAATCCCTCTTTCTCTAAAGATCCCTCTCTACTCACAGCTCTTATCGAGTCCATTTTAGTAACTCACCAGCCCACCTGGGACGACTGCCAGCAGCTGCTCCAAACCCTCCTAACCACGGAAGAAAAGCAGCGGGTCTCCAGGTGGCATCCAAACGCCCTACTAATTTGGCTCGGGTAAAGTTAGTAACCCAGAGACAGGAAGAGTCTCCCTCCGCCTTCTTGGAACTCCTTAAGGGGGGCTTATCGAATGTATACACCTTTTGATCCAGAGGATCCTAACCAGGCCACCAACTTGGCCATGTCCTTCATCTGGCAATCTGCGCCTGATATTAGAAAAATATTAGAAAAACTAGAGAACTTACGAGAGAATACAGTTCAGGACTTATTGAAAGAGGCGGAGCGAATTTTCAATAAAAGGGAGACTCAAGAAGAAAGGGATGAAAGGTTAAAGACAGAGACAGAGGAGAGAGAAAACATTAGAGACCATAAGAGATACAGGGAATTCAGTAAACTGCTGGCCACTGTAGTAACAGGACAGAGACAGGACAGGCAGGGTCTGGGAGACCGCAGGGGTCCTCGAGTAGACCAAGATCAATGCGCCTACTGCAAGGAAAAAGGACACTGGGTCCGAGACTGCCCAAAGAAACCAAAAGGACTGCGGGAGCCTAAGCACCAGGCCACCCTGTTAAACCTGGACGATTAGGGAAGTCGGGGTCAGGAGCCCCCCCCCCCCTGAACCCAGGATAACCCTCAACGTAGGGGGGCAACCCGTTACCTTCCTAGTGGATACCGGGTCCCAACATTCAGTGCTCACCACCTCACCGGGACCCTTAACCAACAAATCAGTCTGGGTCCAGGGGGCCACCGGAGGAAAACAATACCGATGGACAACAGAAAGAAAAGTACAACTCGCCACTGGTAAGGTGACTCATCCTTTTCTGCATGTTCCCGATTGCCCCTACCCCTTACTTGGGAGAGACTTGCTGACAAAGCTTAAAGCACAAATCCACTTTGAAGAGACTAAAGCCCACATTACAGGGCCCAGAGGGCAGCCATTACATGTGTTAACCTTAAGTCTAGAAGATGAGTATCGACTTCATGAAACTGAGAGGCCTTCCCCATGGGATATGTCTGACTGGCTAGACAGCTTTCCTTCTGCTTGGGCAGAGACGGGGGGAATGGGGCTGGCAACCCAACAGCCGCCTCTAATAATACCCCTTAAGGCCACCGCAGCCCCGGTTTCCATTAAACAGTACCCCATGTCTCAAGAGGCCTACCAAGGAATTCGGCCCCACATAAAAAGACTCTTGGACCAGGGGATCTTGACCCCGTGCCAGTCTCCCTGGAATACCCCTCTCCTTCCGGTCAAAAA
>CM053742.1:29263932-29296790 GCA_028658305.1 Pachyuromys duprasi | reverse complement strand
GTGAGGGAAACAGGGACTGTTTCAGTCTTGAACTTGATGGCTGACTCTTTGACCCTCCCCCATACATGCCAGGGAGTGACAGACTGGCTAGATCCCAGGGGAGGACATTGCAGCCAGCCCTGAGGGGACAGGATGAGCTGGGGTTGGATGGAAGGAGAGGAGGTCCTCCCCTGTTGGTGGTCTTGGAGGGGGCGGGGAGGAGATTGGGGAGGGTTGGGAAGGGTGGGAGGGAATGAGGGAGGGGGCTACGCTTGGGATGCAAAGTACCTAACCTGTGATTGATATAAAAATAAATAAATTAATAAAATTAAAAAAAATTCCTATAGCCACGGCTTTCTATTGTACCCCTGAAGAAGAGGCTTGCCTTTACTGTGAAATGCATTTATATCTCAAGAGAGAGGAAGAGAAGTACAAAATTTGAACTTTCTTTGGAATAAATCTTGGCATGCCCTAGCTTTAGGGTGAGTTACATTTGGGAGCATCCTATCAGATACCAAGGCTTTCAAATTTCAGATTGGCCAGGTAAAGCAACAAACTCATTTCCCATTGCTTTTGTATCTATAATAGCAATATCTCATTTCTAAAGAACTTCTGGGTTGCTTTGTCCTCTTGTATTATGCTCCTATATATAAATCTACCCTATTCTACATCAATCACCCAATTATTCATAAGTAGTGCACATTGCAATTTTGCATTTCCAATTAATAGCCTCTCCTGTAGGAGAGATGGGAAATCGCCTCAGTACCCAGCAAGCAAGTATTCTAATTCTCAGCACAGCACCTGTCTTGGAGCTGAAACAAATAAATAGCTAAATGTGACTGAGGCTAGATTACTAACTCAATCATCCATTCTCCAATGGAGAAAAAGGTGTAACCTTTAAAATGAGTAGCCTGTTTTTTTTAATTTATTTATTTTTATATCAATCACAGGTTAGGTACTTTGCATCCCAGGCATAGCCTCCTCCCTCATTCCCTCCCATCCCCCCCACTCCCTCCCTCATCTCCCTCCTCCCCGCCCCCTCCAAGTCCACCAACAGGGGAGGACCTCCTCCCCTTCCATCCAACCACAGCTCTAACCTGTGATTGATATAAAAATAAATAAATTTAAAAAAATGAGTAGCCTGTTTTCGACCTTCCCCCACCCCACCCCCTGCCCCAGGGGAAGAGCAGCCTAGCTCCTCCCCTATCAGTGGACTTAGAAAGGGGCACAGAGGAGATGAGGGAGGGATGGGGAGAGTGGGAGGGAATGAAGGAGGGGGAGACAGCTGCGATGCAATGTACATAACCTGTGATTAAATTAAAAATAAACAAATTACTTAAAAAAATGAGTAGCCTGCTGAATAAGTGTGGGAGGTATCTTGCTGACAGGAAAAAAAAATCTGCCAAGAAAGGGAAATTTTGGTCTTGGGGAGTGATTTTGGTTTTATTTTTTTTTTCAGTTTTACTTTAGTTAGAATTATTTTCTTTTTAGTTCCTGATCCTGTATTAGAAATTGATGTTATATGGAGCTTACATTAAAAGTCTCCTTTCACTTCATGTAGTGTTGTAAAAATAATAAACTTGATTTTGCTATAGAATTTTGAGGACTAAGATATATTGTCCCTCAAATAGATAACACTGTTTTTATAATGGTTTGAATGAAAGATGTCTGCCATAGGCTTTTGTACTGAACAGTTGGTCTTCAGTTGTTGTCAGTATTTGGGGGAGGTTGTAGCATCTTTAGGACATATAGACTTGCTAGAGGAAGTATGTCAGTGGAGGAGCAGTTTGAAGGCTTATATCCTCACCCCACTATTAGTTCCCTCTCTGTATTTTCTGTGTGTGTGGCAGCCTTTTCCCTGCCATGATGGACTCTTATCCCTCTGGAACTATAACCCAAAGTATACTCTTTAATAGATTTGATTTTGAAAATAATGTTATATCACAGTGGTGGGAAGAAAAAAGAAACTAACACAGTTACCTTTGAAGAATCCAACAGATTCCAGTGCTATCTGGTTCAAGAAATACTGAATTAAAGCGAAGAGCTCAAAGTGGTAAGGCAACTCTGATTCCTCATTATATGCTAGAATCATCTGGAGAGCTTTTCGAAACAACTGATTTTGCCTGAAGCCCATTAACAGAGATTCTTATTTAATTGGACTGGGGCAAGAAGGAAGTGTTTTAATAAAAGTTCCTGCTGTCTGGTTGGGAAACATTGCCTTAAAGAGATAAAATAGCTTGAAGGCTTCAGGACCAAAGGGTGTGCCTTTCAAAGGAGTTGGGAACGTGGTTAAATAAGAAGGCTTTGGAGAAAAGCACGCCTTTGAGCAACTTTCTAATCATCCATTTAAAAAGCCCATCCATCTTTTTTTTTAAATTTTTGTTTCTGTTCTTTTTTTCCCTTTCTTTCCAGCCTATTTTCTATCTGAAATATAGACACCATGAGAGTAGATTTCTTAAATATAATCTTCAAATGTCAATATGCATAGGAATCATCCAGGGGGCTTGTTAAGCTGTAGATTTTGACTTTGTCTGGGTACACATTTGTTTGAATTTCTAGCATACTCTCCTATGGATCTCTCCTTGAGTAGTTACCTTAATTTTCCATTTTTTAGTTTATATTGTATATAATATTTATATGTACATTCAGAAGCATGCAGATGCTCATGAAGGCCAGAAGATAGCATCAGATCATTTTGAATTAGGTTAACAGTGGTCATGATCTGCCTAATGTAGATACCCAGAACAGAACTCTGGTCCTCTTCAAGAGCAGCAAGCAGTCTTAAACACTGAAGCATTTCCTCAGGCCTTCAACTGAACTTTTTACAGTAAAGAAATGTCCTAAAATCTGCACAACACCAACATGGTAGCTACTGGCTACTTGTGGCTCTTGATCACTAGAATATGTGGCTAGCATAACTAGAGAACTAAAGTTTTAATAAAAATTAAATCAGTTTAAATTTTAATAGGCACATGCCACTTCTGTGGCCTAGCAAGGCTGCTCCTCCCTCGGGGGAGGAGGGGGGTCGAAGAGCCACCATTGAGTTCATGTCCAAAATAGTCCCTGTTCCCCTTACTAGGGTACCCACTTGAGTTACCATTTGCTACATTCAAGCAGGAGTTCTAGGTTTTATCCATACATGGTCCTTGTTTGGAGAAACAGTCTCAAAAAAGACCCCAGTGCCCTTATATATTTGGTCCTTGCTGAGCTCCTGTCCTCTCCAGGTCATACTAACTCCCCCTTCTTTCATATGATTTCCTGCACTCTGCCAAAGGGTTGGTTATGTGTCTTAATATTTGCCTTGATACACTGCTAGGTAGAGTCTTTCAGAGGCCCTCTGTGGTAGGCTTTTGTCCTGTTACTTGTTTACTCTTACAACCAATGTCCATCCCATTTGTCTTTCTAAGTGAGGATTAATCCTCTTGCCCAGGTCCTCTTTCTTGTTTATCTTCTTTAGGTGTGTAGATTTCTGTATGTTTATCCTATCTTATAAACATATAAGATATGTTCATAGGATAAGGTCTTATAGACTTATAAGATAAGGTCTATATAAGTGAGTATATACCATATGTGTCTTTCTGCTTTTGGAATACCTCACTCAGGACGATGTTTCCAGGTCCCACCATTTGCCTGCAAATTTCATGATTCCTCCTTTTTAATTGCTGAGTAGTATTCAATTGTGTAAGAGTACCACGATTTCTGTATCCATTCCTCAACTGAGGGACATCTGGGTTGTTTCCAGGTTCTGGTTATTACAAATAAAGCAGCTATGAACATAGTTGAGCAAATGTCCTTGTTGTGTACTTGAGAATCTCTTGGATATATGCCTAGGAGTGGTATAGCTGGATCTTGAGGAATCACTATTCTTCATTGTCTAAGAAAGCAGCAAAATGATTTCTAGAGTGGTTGTACAAGTTTACATTCCAACCAGCAATGGAGAAGGGTTCCTCTTTCTCCACATCCTCTCTAGCATGTGTTGTCACTTGAGTTTTTGATCTTAGCCATTCTGACAGGTGTGTGGTGAAATCTCAGGGTGGTTTTGATTTGCATCTCCCTGATGGCTAAGGATGTTAAGCAGTTGGAATAGCGATCATAGTGTCTAATAAAATAGACTTTCAACCAAAACTAATCAAAAAAAGATGAGGAAGGGCACTTCCTTCTACCAAAGGAAAATTCCAACAGGTGGACATCATAATTTTGAATATCTATGCCCCAAATACAAAACCACCTACATTTGTAAATGAAACATTAGTAAAGCTGAAATCTCACATTGATCCCAACACCTTAATAGTGGGAGACTTCAACACTCCACTCTCACCAAGGGTCAGATCATCCACTCAGAAGCAAAACAGGAAAACATGGGCACTCAGCGAGACCCTAAATCAAATGGACCTTATAGATGTCTACAGAACTTTTCATCTAAAATCAAAAGAGTATACCTTTTTTTCCAGAACCTCATGGAGCCTTCTCTAAAATAGACCATATAGTTGGTCACAAAGTAAGCCTCAGCAGATATAAGAAGTTTGAAACTGTTTTTAAAATAACTTAAAGCCTGTTGTTCAGACTAAAGCCCATGAATTTATTGAACTATGATATATACTGCATAAAACATTAGTTTTGCTTTTAAATATTTATTTTTAACCATGTATGTATGTGTGGTGGTGTGCATATGTGCATTTCTTTGCATGTCCCCGTTATTGCAGGAGATATACATTTTCCTGTTGAAGATATTACAGGCAGTTGTAAAGTACCTGATATTGGTGCTAGAACCGAGCATTCTCTTAAATGCAGAGACAAGTTTTCAATTCCTAGCTTTGCCTTTAATTCAATAAAATATGAAAATTGTCTTTTAAAAAGTAAAATCAGCAATTAAAAACAAGGAAATCAAGAAATTTGCAGCCAAATGGTAGAATCTTGAAAAGATCATCCCGAGTGAAGTATCCCAGGAGCAGAAAGACAACACGGTATATACTCATTTATAAGTGGATATTAGACATAATATGGAATAAACATACTAAAATCTGTACACCTAAAGAAGCTAAGCAGGAAGGAGAAGCATGGGTAAGATGATCAGTCCTCACTCAGAAAGGCAATTGGGAAGAACATTGGAAGAGGGAAAAAACAGGAAACAAGACAGGAGCCTACCACAGAGGGCCTTTGAAAGACTTTACCCAGCAGTGTATTAAATGAGATGCTGAGGCTCATAACCAAACGTTGGGCAGAGTTCAAGGAATCCTATGAAAGAATGGGGGGATATTGGGACCTGGAAAAGATGGGATCTCCACAAGGAGAGCAACAGAACCAAAATGTTTGGGCACAGGTGTCTTTTCTGAGACTGATACTCCAACCAAGGAATATTCATGGAGATAACCTAGAACCCCTGCACAGATGCAGCCCATGGCAGCTCGGTATCCAAGTGGGTTCCCTAGTAAGAGGAAGAGGGACTGTCTCTAAATTCATTGGCCTGCTCTTTGATCAGCTCCCCCTGATGGGGGATCAGCCTTACCAAGCCACAGAGGAAGACAATGTAGCCAATCCTGATGAGGCTGGATAGGCTAGGCTCAGATGGAAGGAGAAGCGGACCTCCCCTATCAGTGGACTTGGAGAGGGGCAAGGGAGGAGATGAGGGAAAGAGGGTGAGATTAGGAGGGAATGAAGAAGGAGGGTACAGCCTGGATACAAAGTGAATAAACTCTAATTAATATAAAAAAATAAAAAAGTAAAACCAAATATTTTATGTAATTATATATAATTAGTGCCCGTGACAGAGATTTATTTCTGTCATTCTATTGGATACCTGTTTTACACACATGCACACATGCATGCATGCACATGTGCACACACACACACACACACACACACACACACACACACGTAGGCATGCCCGAGTACTCACACTTTATTTAACATGCTTCTTTCAATCACTTTACAGCCTACTCTTTAATGCCCCTCTCCAGGCATTTTTGCCCTTGCCCCTTTTATCCCCACTTTTACATCTCCTTTGTACTTCTTTTCTTAATACAATTTTTTAAAATTGTAATTCATATCATACAAGTCATCTCTGTGTTCTGCAATGAAATAATATTTTTGAAATAGAAAGAGTTTAATTTGGTTAATGGGGTAGTCATGTTATTTTATTTTAGCATGTGTATGCTAGAAACACAAGGAAATATGTAAATTAGTCTCTAATGATTAATTTTTGTTATTTTTCATAACCCCTGCTTATACTAATTGTATGTACATTTTATTAAATTGGCATTATTTTCCCTGTTATCTATCTATCTTGAAATGATGGATGTCATGCTAGGACATTATTAATTTACATCATTAACCATTAGAAACAATGGGGAGTTGTATAATAATCCTGCATTGTACTAAGCACAAAGTGATTTCTCTAAAATGAGCATTTTATGGATATAAATGATTTCAGATTCCTTATGACTATAATCTGAGTGTAAAGATCATTATTGTGCCATTTTAACCATCCATCATTGTGAAATAGCTATAAATATGTTGATGAAAATGATAAACATTAATGAAAAACTAGACAGAAGCTAATATTTCTTGGTAAGGAGCACTAGGGAACAGTGGTACAACCAAAATGGCTTTGGATAAGGAACATAGTAAGATGTCACAGTATAGGATATACCAAATAAGTTCAAACAGATGAAGGAAATGGTGCAAGACATGAAAACAGAATTAGAATCAATAAAGAAATCACAAACAGAGAAAACCCTGGAGCTGGAGAACTTAGAAAAAAAGATCAGGAACCACAAAGGAAAGCATCCCCAACAGAATACAAGAGATGAAAGAGGGAATCTCAGGAGCTGAAAACACACTTGCAGAAATTGATACATCTCTCAAAGAAGAAGCAAAATTGGAAAAGTTACAAACACAAAACATCCAAAAAATTAAGTATGCCGTGAAAAGACTAAATCAAAGAATAATAGGAATAGATGAAAAAGAAGATTCCAGGGTCCAAAGTAAAGAAAATGATTTCAAGAAAATCAAAGAAGAAAATTTTCCCAACTTAAAGAAAGATATCCATAAACATAGAAGAAGCCTACAGAACACCAAATAGACTAGACCAGAAAAGAAACTCCTCATGTCACAACATAGTCAAACAATAAATCTACAGAACAAAGAAAAAATATTAAAAGCAGCAAAGGAAAAAAGTCAAGTTATATATAAAGATAAAACCTATCAGAATCATATCATATTTCTCAACAGAAATTATGAAAGCCAGAAGGACCTGAACAGATGTCAAACAGACTCTAAGGAAACACAGATGCCAACCCAGACTACAATGCCAGCATAGCTTTCAATCAACATAGATGGAGAAAACAAAATATTCTATGACAAACTTAAACTTCACCAATATCTACACAGCAACCCAGCCCTACAAAAGATGTTAGAAGGAAAACTCCAATCCAACAAAAACAACTACCCCCAAGAAAACACAGGACGAAGATAACTTCACAACAAAAAATAAAAGAAAACATGCATTGAAACACAGTAACAGCACCAACTCCACAATAAAAGTAACTAATATTCATTAGTCACTATTATCTATCATCATCAAGAGTCTCAACTCTCCAATAAAAAGACAAAGACTAACATAATGCTGTAAGAAGCAAGATCCAACATTCTGCTTCATCCAAGAAACACACATCTGCAACAAAGATAAACATTACCTCAGAGTAAAGGGCTGGGAAAAATGTTTTACAAGCAAATGGACTCAGAAAACAAGCTGGAGTACTGATCCTAATATCTAATAAGATAGACTTTCAACCAAAATTAATAAAAAATGATGAGGAGGTACACTTCATTCTCATCAAAGGAAAATACCACCAGGAGGACATCACAATCCTGAACATCTAAGTTTCAAATACAAGAGCACCTACATTTGTAAATGAAATATTATTGAAGCTTAAATCACACTGGTCCCAACACCTTAACAATGGGAGACTTCAACACTCCTCTCTCACCAATGGACAGATCATCTAGATAGAGGCTAAATAGGGAAATAATGACAGTTTTAGAAGTCCTAAATCAAATGTACCTAATAGATGTCTACAGAACTTTTCACACTGCCTCAAAAGAGTATATATTCTTTTCAACAACTTAGGGAACCTTCTCCAAAAATGACCATATATTCAGGCACAAAGCAAGCCTCAACAGATACAAGATAATAGAAATATTCCCTAGTATCCTATCAGACCGCCGTGGCCTAAAACTAGACCTGAACAACAACAAAAATAACAAGAAGCCTACATAGATATGGACACTAAATAACTCTCTTCTCAGTGAAATTTTGTTCAGGGAAGAAAGAAAAAAATAGAGACTTCTTAAAATTCACTGAAAATGAATGCACAAATTACCCAAACTTAAGGGGCACAATGAAAGCAGTATTAAGTGGAAATTTCATAGCAATAAGTGCCTTCAGAAAGAAGTTTGAGTTACCTCATACAAGCAATGTAAAGGAACACCTAAAATTCCTAGAAAAAATGAATCAGACATACACAAGAGGCATAGAAGAATGGAAATAATCAAATTCAGAGCTGAAATCAATTAATTAGAAGCAAACAAACAAACAAAAAACAATTCAAAGAATCAATGAGACCAAGAGCTCTTTGAGAAAATCAACAAGGTAGATAAAACTGTAGCCAAACTAATTAAAAGGCAGAGAGAAACTACCCAAATCAGAAAAATGAGAAATGAATATGAGGACTTAACAGACATTGAGGAAATACAAACAATCATTATATTTACATCTTACTACAGAAGCCACAAAATTTGAAAGTCTAAATAAAATGGACAACATTATTAACAGATTCCATTTACCAAAATTACATCAAGTTCAGGTAAAGAGATTGAATAGTCCTATATCAACCAAGGAAATAGAAGCAGTCATCAAAATTTCCCTTCCAAAAAACTCCCAGGAACAGAGAGTTTGAAGGGAAGAATTATACCAGCCCTTCAAAGAAGGGATAACTCCAATTCTCTTCAAACTATTCCACAAAATGGAAACAGAAGGAACATTAACAAACTCATTCTATGAAGCCACACCTTGATACCTAAACCACACAAAGCCCAAACCAAAAGAGAGAGAGAGAGAGAGAGAGAGAGAGAGAGAGAGAGAGAGAGAGAGAGAGAGAGAGAGAGAGAGAGAGAGAGAGAGAGAGAGAGAGAACTTCAGGCCCTTCTCTCATGAACATTGATACAAAAATACTCAATTAAATACTTGGAAACAGATTCCAAGAATATATAAAAGATACCAACCACCGTGACCAAGTTTACTTCTTCCCAGGCATGCATGAGTGGTTCAACATACAGAAATCCATCAATGTAATCCACCATATAAACAAACAGAAGGAGAAAAATCACATTATTACAGCCTTAGATGATGAAAAATCATTTGACAAAATCAAACACCCATTCATGTTTAAAGTCATGGAGAGATCAGGGATATAAGGCACCTACCTAAAAATTATGAAGACAATATAAAGCAAGCCTATAGGGAACATCAAACTAAAGAGAGAGAAACTTACATCAATCCCAGCAAAATCAGGGCAAGACAAAGCTGCCCACTCTCTCCCTGTCTCTTCAGCATAATACTTGAAATCCTAGCTAGAGCAATAAGACAACTAAAGGAGACCAAGGGGATAGAAATTGGAGAGGGAGAAGTCAAAGTATCACTAATTGCAGATGATATGATAGTATACACAAGTGACCACAAAAATTGAAACAGAGAACTATTTCATCTAATAAAAACCTTCATCAAAGTGGCTGGTTACAAAATAAAATAAAGTAAAAATTAGTAGCTCTCCTGTATATGAAAGACAAAAGGTCTGAGAAAGAAATTAAGGAAATTACACCCTTCATTATAGTCACAAATAGCATGAAGTACTTTGGTGTGACTCTACCAAGGAAGAGAAAGACCTGTTTGAAAAATAAAACAAAACAACAAAAAAAAATACTTCTAGTCCCTTAAGAAAGAAATTGAAGAAGATATCAGAGGATAGAAATATCACCCATGCTCATGGAGGTAGGATTAATATAATGAAACTGGGCATCCAGCCAAAAGCAATCTATACTTTCAATAAAATTCCCAACAAGTAACAACACAATTCTTTACAGATCTTGAAAGAACAATTCTCAACTTCATTTGGAAAAACAAAATTCCAGAGTTAACAAAAAAAAATCCTGTACAATAACAGATCATCTGGAGACATCTCCATTTCTTATTTCAAGCTGTACTACAGACCAATAGTAATAAAAACTGCATGATACTGGCATAGAAACAGAATGGTGGATAAATAGAATAGAATAGAAGACACAGAAATAAACCCACACACCTAGGAATACTTGATTGTTGACAAACAATTGAAAACAATACACTGGGAAAAAAGACAGCCTCTTCAACAAATGGTGCTGTTCTAACTGGATGTCTATATGTAGAAAATGCAAATAGATCCATATTTATGACCCTACACAAAACTGAAGTCCAAGTAGATCAAAGACCTCAACATAAAACTAGACACACTAAATCTGTTAGAAAAAAAAATTGAGGAAGAGCCTTTAACTCATAGGTACAAAAGAAAACTTCTAGAACAGAACACCAACAGCACAGGCTGTAAGATCAACAACTAGTAAATGGGACCTAATGAAACTGAAAAGCTTCTGTAAAGCAAAGGACAATGTCACCAGAACAAAACCACAACCTACAGAATGGGAAAGAATCTTCACCAATCCTATATCTGACAGAGGGATAATACCCAGAATATATAAAGAACTCAAGAAGTTAAAAAGCAACAAATCAAGTAATCAATTAAAAAATGGGGTACAGAGGCAAACAGAGAATTCTCTATAGAGGAATATCAAATGGCAGAGAAACACTTAAAAGAATTGCTCAACATCTTTAGTTATCAGGGAAATGCAAATCAAAACGACCTTGAGATTTCACCTTACACCCCTCAGAATTGCTAAGATCAAAGCTCAAGTGACAATACAGGATAAAAAGGATGTGGAGAAAGGGGAACCCTCCTCCATTGCTGGTGGGAATGTAAACTTACACAAAGTCTTTGAAAATCAATCAGGCGCTTCCTCAGACAGTTATAATGCTTCCTCAAGATACAGCTATATCACTCCTAGGCATATATCCAAAATATGCTCAAGTACACAGCAACCAGTTTCATACCAGCTTTATTTGTAATAGCGAGAACCTGGAAACAACCCAGATGTCCCTCAGTGGAGGAATGGATACAGAAATTGTTGGACATTTACACAATGGAATACTACTCAGCAATTAAAATCAAGGAAATCATGACATTTGCATGCAATTGGTAGGAAGTAGAAAAGATCATACTGAGTGAGGTATCACAGAAGCAGAAAGACACACACGGTATATACTCACTTCTAAGTGGATACTAGACATATTATAAAGGATAAGCATACTAAAATCTGTACACCTAAAGAAGCTAGGCAAGAAGGAGGTCCCTGGGTAAGATTGTCAATCCTCACTCAGAAATGCAAACAAGATGGATATCAGAAGAGGGAGAAAACAAGAAACAGGATAAGATCCTACCACAGAATGCCTCTGAAAGATTCTACACAGCAGGGTATCAATGCAGAATCTGAGAGACTCATATCCAAACTTTGGGCAGAGTGCAGGGAATCTTAAGAAAGAAGGGGGAGATGAAAAACCTGTAGGGGACAGAAGCTCCACAAGGAGAGTGACAGAATCAAGAAATCTGGGCCCATGGGTCTTTTTTGAGACTGATACTCCAACTAAAGACCATGAGTAATGATAACCTGGAAATCCTGCCTAGATGTAGCTTACGGCAGCTAAGTCTCTAAGCAGTTTCCCTAGTAAGGGGAACATGGACTGTCTCTGACATGAACTCTGTGGCTGGCCCTGTGATCACACCCTTGATGGGGTAGCAGCCTTGCCAGGCCACAGAGGAAGACAGTGTAGCCAGTCCTGATAAGACATGATAGGCTAGGGTCAAATGGAAGGGAAGGAGGACCTCCCTATCAGTGGACTTGGAAAGGGGCATGGGAAGAGATGGGGGAACGAGTGTTTGATTGGGAGGGAATTAGGGAGATCACTATAGCTGTGATACAAGGTGAATAAACTCTAGTGTAAAAAATTAAAAAATAAAAATGTGCTACTTTTCTCATTTCTGTATTCTCTGTGCCTAGCCCAATCCTTAGCATGAAGAAGATGTCAATAAAGCAGAAAAATGCACTTAGATTAAATAGCCAAATGCAAATGACAGTTATTTGTACATAATATTATGAAAGAGATTAGCAGGGAAAGTGGCAAAATATGTTAATACGAGGAATAAATATAATCAAAGTACATTACATACATGCATGAGAATATAGTAATGTATCAAGTCATTTTATAAGATTACTAAAGGAAGAGCCATTTAATTTAAATATATTTTCAAAATACATGTAGTGAATAGATACATGAAAGTTTTCTACACACAGCAGCTCATCTTATTTTCACTTATATATCATGAGTATTTAATCATTTCACAACACAAGAAAATGTAATTTGATAATTGTTTAAATAAAGCTCTTAAGCATTCAACACATTCATTTTTTTTTTTTTACTGGCTACATTTACTAGCCCTATTCTTGTCAGGTAGTACTTTACAATTACTTCTCCCAGTGAGCATCAGCATCGTGGACAAACACTATTTCTTGGCATGTGGAAGAGTTGGCATGTGCCACCATTGATTTCATTCATTTCTGACGAGAGACAATGGTCGAGCACGCTGTGGCAGAATTTTCCTCAGCCTCTGTGTTTGAGTGGCCGTATGGAGGTAGGACATCTGTTATCCCCAGTTTTAGTGAGAGAAAGGGGTACACATAAACCTTTCTTTTTATAAATAATTACAATTTTGATGTAAATTTTCATATAGCTATAAATTTTGTTCCAACTTCAGAAAAAAGAATACATATGTATTTCAATTGTTGCTGTTGTTTTTGATGACTATCACTATGTATATCTTTCTGAAAACTCATGATATTCTTCTTAAGGAAAATTCCTACAATTTAAATTAGAGAAATTTTCATGTTTAATATCTTAAAAATTTTCTTTCCAGAAAGGTAGCATCAATTTAAAGTCACATTAGAAAACACACACATACACATACACACACACAATCTTTGACAAGATAATAAACTCGGTATATGTGGTTCTGTAATGTATTAGTATATCTGGTAGGTAAAAGTACACAGGTTCAAAATATGACTTATTTTATTAAAAAGATGAATCAAACATTGCCATTATTAGTATTCTTAAAATATCATATTTCATGGTCTGAACCTTAGTTTAATATATGCCTATTCAGTATCATAACTTTTGGAAGCACAGCAGAGAATATTCTGTTAATATATATTTTATCCTAAAGAACTATGTAAAGCTTACAGTAAGACAATTGAATTACTATCTTTTCCTGTACATTCTTTTGATGTATCCAGATATTTTATACTGTGAGAAAACAATAATACTTGATAGATGATTTTCCTAAAACACTGTAACCATTTTTGAGAGCTCATTGCTTTATCCTCTGCTGATGAAAAATAGAGTATGTCTGATTCCCTACCACAACCTACAGAAGTGAGTCAAGGAATAGTATTTTTAGAATTGGTAAAGCAAAGAATTCATATATTAATTAACCATTAAGAAACAAGTTCTAAAATGCCTCTGTACTCATCAAAATTCCATGAGTGGATAGAAACAGATGAAGTATGAACAGTAAAAAGGAGAGTTGAATGTAATATGATGCCAGGTTCTGGCTACTATGAATAAAGCTGCTATGAACATGTTTGAACAGATGTTCTTATTGTGTACTTGAGCATATTTTGGATATAAGCCAAGCAGTGGTATAGCTGGATCATGAAGTAGCAATATTCCTAATTGTCTGAGAAAGCACCTGATTGATTTCCAAAGTGTTTGTAAAAGGTTACACTTCCACCAGCAATGGAGGAGTGTTCCCCGTTCTCCACATGCTGTCCAGTATGTATTGTCACTTGAATTTTTGATCTTAGCCTTTATGATGAGTATAAGTGAAATCTCAGGGTTGTTTTGATTTGCATCTCCCTGATGACTAAGAACACTGAGGATTTCTTTAAGTGTTTCTCTGCTATTCTATATTCAGCTACAGAGAATTCTCTGTTTAGCTCTGTACCACATTTTTAATTGGATTACTTGAGTTGTTGTTTTTTAACTTCTTGAGTTATTTATTTATCTATCTATCTATTTATTTATTTATTTTTATATCAATCGCAGGTTAGGTACTTTGCATCCCCAGCGTAGCCCCCTCTCTCATTCCCTCCCACTCTCCCCATCCCTCTGTCATCTCCTCCCCGCCAGTCCAAGTGGACCTACAGGGAAGGATCTCCTCCCCTTCCATCCAAACCCAGTTCATCTTGTCTCTTCAGGGCTGGCTACAATGTCCTCCCCTGGGATCTAGCCAGTCTGTCACTCCCCGGCTTGTATGGGGGAGGGTCAAAGAGTCAGCCATCAAGATCATGACTGAAACAGTCCCTGTTCCCCTTACTAGGGTCTTCAGTTGGACACCGAGCTATCATGGGCCACTTCCGTGCGGGGGTTCTAGGCCATACCCATATATGGTCTTCAGTTGGAGAAACTGTCTCATAAAAGACCCCTGTACCCTGCTCAGTTTGGTCTTTGTGGAGCTCTTGTTCTCCACAAGTCTTACTAACTTCCCCTATTTTCATTATTATTTCCCGCCCTCTGCGGAAGGCTTGGTTGTGAGTCTTAATATGTGCTTTGATACATTGCTATATTCTTTCAGAGGCCCTCTTTGGTATGCTCCTATCCTGTTGCTTGTTTTTTCCTCCATTCAATGTCCATTCCATTTGTTCATCTACATGAGCATTGACCATACCAACCTGGGTCCTCCTTCTTGTATGTCTTCCCTAGGTGTATAGATTTCAGCATGAACTTCCTATCCTATAGGTCTATATAAGTGAGTATATACCATATGTTTCTTTCTGCTTTTGGGATACCTCACTCAGGATGATCGTTTCCAGGTCCCACCATTTGCCTGCGAATTTCATGATTTCCTCCTTTTTAACTGCCGAGTAGTATTCCATTGTGTAAAAGTACCATAATTTCTGTATCCATTCCTCAACTGAGGGACATCTGGGTTGTTTCCAGGTTCTGGCTATTACAAATAAATCAGCTAGGAATATATTTGAGCAAATGTCCTTGTTGTGTACTTGAGCATCTTTTGATATATGCCTAAGAGTGGTATATGCCAATAAGTCAGTTCTCTTTTTAGCTCCATACCCCAGTTTTTAATTGGATTACTTGATTTCTTGCTTTTTAACTTCTTGAGTTCTTTATATATGCTGGATATTAGCCCTCTGTCTGAAGTAGGATTGGTAATGATCCTTTTTCAATCTGTTAGCTGTCGTTCCGTTCAGATGACAGTATCTTTTGCTTTACAGAAGCTTTTCAGTTTCATGAAGTCCCATATATTGATTGTTGATCTTAGAGCCTGTGCTGTTGGTGTTCTATTCAGGAAGTAGTCTCCTGTGCCAATGAGTTCTAGGGTCTTCCCCACTTTTTCTCCTAACTGGTTTAGTGTGTCTGGTTTTATGTTGAGGTCTTTGATCCACTTGGACTTTAGCTTTGTTCAAGGTGATAAGTATGGATCTATTTTCATTTTTCTGCATACAGATATCCAGTTGGACCAGAACCATTTGTTGAAGATGCTGTCTTTTTTCTATTGAATTGTTTTGGCTTCTTTGTCAAAAATCAAGTTTCCATAGGTGCGTGGGTTCATTTCTGGGTCTTCTATTCGGTTCCATTGATCCACTATTCTGTTTCTATGCCAATACCATGAAGTTTTTATTACTATTGCTCTGTAGTACAGCCTGATGTCAGGGATGGAGATACCTCCAGATGATATGTTGTTGTAGAGGATTGTTTTGGAGATTCTGAGTATTTTGTTTCTCCTGTTCTTTATGTATTCTGGATATTAGTCCTGTGTCAGATATAAGGTCAGTGAAGATCCTTCCCTAGTCTGTAGGCTCTCGTTTTGTTCTGATGACTGTATCTTTTGCTTTACAGAAGCTTTTCAGTTTCATGAGGTCCCATTGATTGATTGTTGTTCTTAGAGCCTGTGCTGTTGGTGTTCTGTTCAGGAAGTTGTCTTCTGTGCAAATGAGTTCTAGGCTCTTCCCCCCTTTCCTTCTAAATGACTTATTGTGTCAGGTTTTATGTTGAGGTCTTTGATCCACTTGGACTTTTAGTTTGTGCAGGGTGACAAATATGGAAATATTTGCATTTTATATGTAGACAAACAGTTAGAACACCACCATTTGTCATTGTATGGTAGCAGCTTTATTTGTAATAGCCAGAGCCTGGAAACAACTCAGTCCATCAATGGAGGAATGGATACAGAAATTGTGGTACTTATACACAATGGAATACTACTCAGCAATTAAAAACTAGGAAATCATGAAATTTCCAAATGGTGGGATCTAGAAAAGATCATTCTGAGTGAGGTATCCCAGAAGCAGAAAGACACATATGGTATATACTCTCTTATAAATGGATACTGGACCTATAAGTTAGGATAAACATACTAAAATCTGTACACCAAAGAAGCTAAGCAGGAACTATATCCCTGGATAAGACTGTCAATCCTTACTCAAAAAGACAAATGAAGTGGACACTGGAAGAAGGAGAAAAAGGGATCCAGGTCAGGATCTTACAACAGAGGGTCTCTGAAAGACTCTCTCCAGCATTGTATCAAAGCAGATGCTGAGCCTTTTAACAAAACTTTGGGTAGAGTGCAAGGAATCCTATGAAAGAGGGAGATATATTGGGACCTGGAGAACACAGCACCTCCACAAGGAGAGCAACAGAACAAAAAAAGTCTGGGCACAGGGTTGTTTTCTGAGACTGATACTCCAACCAACTACCATTCCCAGATATAACCTAGAACCCCTGCTCAGATGTTTCCATAGCAGCTCAGTATCCAAGCAGATTCCTTAGTAAGGGGAACAGGAACTGTCTCTGACATGAACTCATTGGCTTGCTCTTTGACCACCCCCCTGGTGGGGGGGAGAGCAGTCTTGCCCGGCCACAGGTGAGGACAATGTAGCCAGTCCTAATGAGACCTGATAAGCTCAGGTCAGCTGAAGGGGGAGGAGGACCACCCTTCTCAGTGGACTTGGAGAGGGGTATGGGATGAGTTGAGGCAGGGAGGGTGGGACTGGGAGGGAATAAAGGAGGGAGCTGGAGCTGGGATACATTGTGAATAAAGTATAATTAACATAAAAAATAAAAATTTAATAAAATATAATATGATATCAATTTAGAAAAATAAGGAACACAGACATCAACCTATCAAATTTCTTCATTTTGAAATGAACTCAACACATTGAAAAAATAAAGTGATTTGCTTAACATCGATGAAAAAATGTACTCAAAGTAATACAATAGATATAATGAAATAGGTTGCATAAGATTTCAAGCCCAGGGATTTTAGTCTCTGTCCAATTCTTTGATCACATTAAATATCTAGTTGTTAGTCTTCTTCAATCTAAGTAAATTTGGCTGAGAATCATTTATTTAATATTTACTAAGCATCTGCATTCAGGATTAGAAGATGGGAGATGCTACAAAACCACTGCAACAGAACAATTCAGCAGGGAAGTCAGAGGTGAAACCAAATAAAATCTTTGATACAGTGCTGTTAAAGATTATTAGACATACAATATGGGATAAACATACTAAACTCTGTACACCTAAGGAAGCTAATCAAGAAGGAGTACCCTGGCTATGATCCTCAATCCGCATTCAGAAAGGCAAAGAGGATGGACCTTGGAAGAAGGAGAAAACAGGGAACAAGACAGGAGCTTACCACAGAGGGCCTCTGAAAGGCTCTACCCTGCAGGGTATTGAGGCAGATGCTTAGACTTATGGCTAACTTTTGGGCAGAGTGCATGGAATCTTATGAAAGAATTGGGAGATAGTAAGTCCTTTAGAGGACAGGAGCTCCACAAGGACAGCAACAGATCCAAAAATTCTGGGCAAAGGGGTTTTGTCCAAGACTGATACCCCAGCCAAGGATTACTCATGGAGATGGTTTGGAACCCCTGCACAGAGGTAGCCAATGGCAGTTCAGCATCCAAGTGGGTTCCATAGAAATGGGAACAGGGACAGTCTCTGACAGGAACTGATTGGCCTGCTCTTAGTCATCGTCCCCTAAGGAGAGAGAAGCCTTACCAGGACACAGAAGAAAATTGCAGCCACTCCTGGTGAGACCTGACAGACTAGGATCAGAGAGAAGGGGAGGAGGACCTCCCTTATCAGTGGACTCGGGGAGGGGCACAGGTGGGGAAGAGGGAGGGAGTGACAGGGGAAGATACAAAGTGAATAAACTTTAATAAATTAAAAAAAAAAAAAGATTATGTCAAAACAGCCAAGGGAGTCAACAAGCATTCACACTTAGGCATTAGGGGAAGCTTCTTTGATGTACTGGCTTTTGTATTACTTTTCCAAAGATAAGATTTTGATAGCAACAGGAAGCAGAAAATATTCTACTGCTAGCTACCCTCTCTCTGTCTTTATCTCTCTCTTCCTCTGTCTCTGTTTCTGTCTCTCTCTCTCTCTCTGTCTCTGTTTCTGTCTCTCTCTCTCTCTCTCTCTCGTGTGTGTGTGTGTTTCTGAGACTCATCAAAATTTTTTTACCTCAAAAGAGACTTAAAATATGCTTTTAAAGAATTTTTGACTACATAGTTGTGGCACATGACTTTAATCCCAGCACTCAGGAAGCAAATGCAGGCAAATATCTGAATACAAGCCTAGCTTGTTCTACAGAGCAAGTTCTAGGACTGCCAGGGCCATGTAGAGAAACCTTGTCTCAAAAATAAAATAAAAAGGACTTTTTTGGAAAGATCAAGTGAATTAATATGTAGATAGAGTGAGCACTGTTGATACTTAGCTTACCTTTATTTCTGAGTGCTTTAAAATTTTGAGAAAATTCTCTTTAGGTGTTTTAGCTACATAGTCATTAAAAGAGTTAGAAGTACTTGCATAGTTTTGCCTCTTCTTTTGTGAATAGCAGAAAGGTAAGGCCTGCTAGCATGAGAGGTTTAAAGCAGAGCTTATTTGCTGAATATGAGGAAAACACTATTATAATTTATTCTGCATTTTCTTCTAAGCAACATTATTGAAGTTCAGACTTCATCATAAATTACTGTTAACCTTCTCACTCTGCTTCACCTATTCCTTTACCTTTTTCTCTTGTGAGTAAAATATCTTCAGTATCTTCTGGGAAACTCTAACCTAAGATAGTACATGAATAGGATTACTTTATAAACTTGAAATAGGGTGGCTGTATGATTTGGTTTGTCTCTGACAGTCTTTCTATATGTGTGTTTTTCTGATGTACTTATTAATCATGTATGCTTTCATTTATATCAAAAAAGTTATCATTACCTTCAATATAAAGTACTTTAGAGATAAAGAATAAATAAGAAAAAATAAAAATGATAATGATTAAAGTTGGTCAAGCAACTAATTTATCTAATTTATCCTAAATCAGTGAAGCAATTGATCAAATTTGTATTCCAATTTCAAGATGAGATCTGTAGCTATTTTATTTTTCCTTTTCTTTTAGTTGAAAATATATTCTATGTCATATAACATATCCTAACCACAATTTTTCCTTCCTCCACTTATCCCAGCTCTGTCCCACATCACATCTCCTATAATTCTCAGATCCATTCCCCTTGCCATTCCTCTTCAGAAAAGAACAGGCCTCCAAGAGGTTATAGCCAAACACAATAAAATAAGATACAGTAAGACAAGAAAAGGCAGAATATTGAGGCTGGACAAGGCAAAAAAAAAAAAAAGAAAAAAAAAGAAAAAAAAAGGAAAAGGTTCTCCAGAGAAGGCAAACAAATCAGAGATACAAACCCACCCACTGTTACTGATTCTTAAAAATAATATAAAAACTTTGATTCATATTTTGCTGTGTGGATAAAAAATGTGATTTAGAAACTACTATTACCTTGTATCCTATTAGACCGTTATGGCCTAACAAGATACCTCAACACCAAAAAAAAAAAAAAAATTAATTTAAATAATGCCTACATACAAATGGCAAATAAACAACTCTCTACCCATTGACAGCGTGGTCAGTGAAGAAATGAAAAAAGAAAAGAAAAGAAATTAGAGACTTCCTAAAATTCAATGAAAATGAAGGCAAAATTCACCCAAACTTATGGGACACAATGAAAGCAGAGTTAAGAGGAAAGTTCATAGCAAAAAATGCCTCCAGAAAGAACTAAAAGCCCAAGCAGGGGGAAAAAAAGAAGCACACACACACACAAGTAGAACAGATTATCAGAAATAATCAAACTCAGACGTGAAATAAAGAAAATAGAAAAAAGAGAACAATTCAAGGAATCAATGTGATCAAGAGCTGGTTCTTTGAGAAAACAAACAAGGTAGACAAACCCTTAGCCAAACTAACTAAAAGGCAGAGAGACACCATCAAAATAAACAAAATCAGAAATGAGAATGGGGATATAACCACAGACACTGAGAAAACCAAACAATTATTAGGTTGGACAACAAAAGCCTATGTGCCGCAAAATTTGAAAATCTAAATGAAATGGACAGTTATCTTAATAGAATCCATTTACTAAAATTAAATCAAATCAGGTAAATAAATTAAATAGTCCAATTTCTCAAGGAAACAGAATGAGTCATCAAAAGTGTTCCTTCTAAAAAAAACCCAAGGCCAGATGGTTTTATCTCATAATTCTACCAGACATTCGAAGGAGAGATAAATCCAATTCTTTTCAAACTATTCCACAAAAGAGAAACAAAAGGAGCATTACCAATATCATTCTTTGAGGTCACCATCATCTTGACACCTAAACCACTCAAAGACCCAACAAAAAAAGAGAATTTCAGGCCTGTTTCTCTTATAAACATTGATGAAAAAAATTCTCAAAAAGTACTTGCAAACTGAATCCAAGAAAACATAAAAGATATCATTCCAGGCATGCAGGGAAAGTTTAATATACAGAAATCCATCAATGTAATCCACTGTATAAACAATCTGAAGGAGAAAAAAACACAGGATCATTTGTTAGTTCCAGAAAAATCATTTGACAAAATTTAACAACCATTCATGTTCAAAGTTTTGGAGAGATCAGGGACACAAGGCACTTACCTAAACACAGTAAAGACAAGATACAGCAAGCTTATAGCCAACATTAAACTAAAGTGAAAGAAACTTTCATCAATCATACTGAAATCAGGGACAAGGCAAGGCTGCCCACTCTCTCGGTATCTCTTTAACATAATATTTGAAGTCCTAGCCAGATCAATAAGGCAACTAAAGTTCAAAGGGATATAAATCTGAAAGGAAGAAGCCAAAGTATCACTGTTTACAGGTGATGCAATAGTATACGTGAGAGGTCCCAAAAATTCAACCAGAGAACTCCTTTAGCTGATAAACACCTTCAGCTTCAGGATAAAAATTACCTCAAAAAATCAATAGCACCCTTGTATACAAAAGACAAAAGGGCTGAGAAAGAAATTAGAGAAACTACAACCTTCACAATAGCCACAAATAACATAAAATACCTTGATGTGACTCTAACCAAGCAAGTAAAACACCTGTTTGAAAAAACTCCATTTTCTGAAGAAAAATTGTAGAAGGTATCAGAAGATGGAAAGATCTCCTATGCTCCTGAATACATAGCATTAACATAGTGAAAATGGCCATCCTGCTAAAAGGACTCTATGCATTCAATGCAATTCTCAGCAAGCAACAACACAATTCTTTAGAGACCTTTAAAGAACAATTCTCTACTTCATATAGAAAACCAAAATTCCAGTATTACCAAAAACATCCTGTACAACAGATCATCTGGAGGCATCTCCATTCCTGATCTCAAGCTGTACTACAAAGCAATAGTAATAAAAACTGCATGATACTGGCATAGAAAAAGAATGGTGGATCAATGGAGTTGAATAGAAGATACAGAAATAACCCACATACCTAGGAATACTTGATTTTTGACAAGGAAACCAAAACCATAAAATGGAAAATAGACAGCCTCTTCAACAAATGGTACTGGTCTAACTGGATGTCTACATGTAGAAAAATGGAAATAGATCCATATTTATCACCCTGCACAAAACTAAAGTCCAAGTGGATCAAAGACCTCAACATAAAACCAGATTCACTGAATAGATTAGGAGAAAAATTGGGGAAGAGACTTGAACTCATTGGCACAGGAGACAACTTCCTGAACATAACACCAACAGCACAGGCCCTAAGATCAACAATCAATAATGGGACCTCATGAAACTGAAAAGCTTCTGTAAAGCAAATGACACTGTCACCAGAATAAAACAACAGCCTACAGACTGGGAAAAGATATTCACCAACCCTATATCTGATAGAGGGCTAATATCCAGAATATATAAACAGTTCAAGAAGTTAAACAGCAAAAAATAAACAATCCAATTAAAAATGGGGTACAGAACTAAACAGAGAATTTTCTGTAGAGGAATATAGAATGGCAGAAAAACACATAAAGAAATGCTCAAAGTCATTATTCGCCAGGGAAATGAAATCAAAACAACCCTGAGATTTCACCTTACATCCCTCAGAATGGCTAAGATCAAAAACTCAAGTGACAATACATGCTGAAGAGGATGTGGAGAAAGAGAAACCCTCCTCCATTGCTGGTGGAAATATAAACTTGTACAACCATTTGGAAATCAATCATGTGCTTTCTCATACAATTAGGAATAGTGTTTCCTCAAGGTCCAGCTATACCACTCCTAGGCATATATTGAAAACATGCTCAAGTACAACAAGGACATTAGCACAGCTATATTTGTAGCAACCTTATTTGTAATAGCCACAATCTGGAAACAACCCAGATGTCCCTCACCTGTGGAATGGATACAGAAATTGTGGCACATTTACACAATGGAATACTACTCAGCAATTAAAAAGAAGGAAATCATGAAATTTGCAGACAAAAGGTAGGATCTAGATAAGATCATCCTCAGTGAGTTATTCCAGAAGCAGAATGATATACATGGTATATACTCACTTATAAGTGGATATTAGATGTAAAATTTAGGATAAGCATACCAAAATCTGCACACCTAAAGAAGCTAAGAAAGAAGGATGACCTTGGGTCAGACATTCCACACTCACTCAGAAAGGCAAAAAGGATTGATATCAGAAGAGGGAAAATACAGGGAACAAAACAGGTATCTTATGAAAGGAGGTGGAGATAGAAAGCCCTGGACAGGACAAGAGCTCCACAAGGAGAAAAACAGAACCAAGAAAGGTGGGCTCAGGGGTATTTTCTGAGACTGATACTCCAACCAAGGATCATGCATGGAGATGACCTAGAACACTGGCTGAGAGGTAGCCCATGGCAGCTCAGTATTCAAATGGGTTCCCTAGTAAGGAGAACAGGGACTGTTTCTAACATGGGCTCAGTGGCTGGGTCTTTCACCTCCCTTGATGAGGGAGGAAGCTTACTAGGCCACAGAGGAGGACAATGCAGCCAGTCCTAATGAGTCCTGATAGGCGGGGTAAGATGGAAGGAGAGGAGGACCTCCCCTATCAGTGAACTTGGAGAGGGGCTGGAAGGAGATGAGGGAGGATGGATGACATTGGGTGGGAATGATGCAGAGGGCTACAGCTGGGATACAAAGTGAATAAACTGTAATTCATATTTAAAAAGTAAACATTAAAAAAATAGAATTACTATTGGTGAAATTGATTAATAATATATTAACAAAAATTTAGAAGAAGCATATTAATATTACTTATCACAAAAACACATTATCTGTTAAATAATATCTCTAAAAAAGGAAAACAATTAGCAATGTTATTAACAGCTTTGGTAAATATTTTTATTCTCATGATTTTTAAAATTTACCTGAAATTTCTCCCCTGATACTAGAATAATGTGGTTCTTTATCTCAGCAGAAAGAAAGCACAATTGTGAATCAAGACAGTGTCTAAATATCCATGACCGTTCTTTGCCTAATCTGAGAAGTAAAATTGGATGATGGAAACTTACCAGTATTTAAGATAGGCTTTTATTTATATGGTGGATTTCACTGATGGATTTCCATATACTGAACCACCCCTATATGTCTGGGATGAAGCCTACTTGGTCATGGTGGATGATATCTTTCATGTGTTCTTGGATTTGGTTTGCCAGTATTTTATCGAGTATTTTTGCATCAATGATCATGAGAAAGACAATATACAGCAACCCTTAGCCAACCCCAAACTAACCAGAGAGAAACATTTTAAATAAATCCCACTGAAATCAAGAAAAAGGAAAGGCTGCTTGCTTTCTCTGTATATCTTCAAAATTGTAGTTGAGGAGATCAAGGTGATACAAATCGGAAAGGAAGAAGTCAAAGTATCATGAATTGCAGATGCTATGATAGCATACTTGAAGGACCCCCAAAATTCAACCAGATAAAACCTTCAGCAAAGTGGCTGGATACAAAATTACCTCAAGAAAATCTGTATCTCTCCTGTATATCAAAGACAAAAGGGTCAAGAAATTAGGGAAATTGCACCCTTCACAATAGCCGCAAATAACATAAAGCTCTTTGGCGTGACTCTAACCAAGCAAGTGACAGATGTGTTTGAATAAAACTTCAAGTCTCTGAAGAAAGAAATTGAAGAACATATCAGAAGATGGAAAGATCTCCCGTGCTCATAGATCCATAGGATTAACATAGTGAAAATGGCCACCCTGCCAAAAGCAATCTACATATTCAATGCAATTCCCATCACAATGCCAACACAATTCTTTATAGACCAGAAAAGAACAATTCTCAACTTCATATGGAAAAACAAAACATCAGTTGCAAAAAAAACAATCCTGTACAACAACAGATCATCTGGAGGTATCTCCATCTGTGATCTCAAGCTGTACTACAGAGCAATAGTAATAAAAACTGCATGTTACTGGCAGAGAAACAGAATGGCAGATCAATAGAATCAAATAGATGACCCAGAAATAAACCAACACATCTGGGGATATTGATTGTTGACAAAGAACCCTAAACCATAAAATGGAAAAAAGACAGCCTCTTCAACAGATGATATTCCTCTAACTTGATGGCTACATGTAGTAAAATGCAAATAGATCCATATCTATCACCCAGCACAAAACTAAAGTGTAATAAGGGGATCAAAGAGCTCAAAATATAAACAAACCCACTAAATCTGTCAGAAGAAAAAATGGGTAAAAACCAGGAACTCATTGAGAGAGGAGAACAACCTGAACAGAACACCAACAGCACAGGCTCTCAGAACAAAAATCAATAAATGGGACCTCATGAAACTGAAAAGCTTCTGTAAAGCAAAGGACACTGTCATCAGAACAAAATGACAGCCTATAGACTGGGAAAATATCTTCACCAACCCTATATCTGACAGAGGGCTAATTTCCAGAATATATAAAAACTCAAGAAGTTAAATAACAACAAATCAAGTAATCCAATTTAAAAAATGGGGAATATAGAGCTATACAGAAAATTCTCAATAAAGGAATATCAAATGGCAGAGAAATACTTAAAGAGATGCTCAACATCCTTAGTTATCAGTGAAATACAAATCAAAGCAACCCTGAGATTTCACCTTACACCCATCAGAATGGCTAAGATCAAAAACTCAAGTGACAGTATATGCTGGAGGGGATTTTGAGAAAAGGGAATCCTCTATTGCTGGTGGGGATGTAAACTTGTACAACCACTTTAGCAATCTATCTGGTACTTTCTCAGACAATTAGGAATAGTGTTACCTCAAGATCCAGTTACACCACTCCTTGGTAAACATCCAAAATATGCTCAACTATACAATAAGGACATTTGCTCAAACGAGTTTATAGCAGCTTTATTTGTAATAGTCAGAATCTGGAAACAACCCAGATGTCCCTTAACTGAGGAATGGATTGAGAAATTATGGGACATTTACACAATGGACTGCTACTCAGCAATTAAAAACAAGGAAATCATGAAATTTGCAGGCAAATGGTGGGAACTAGAACAGATCATCCTGAGTGAGGTATCCCAGAAGCAGAAACACACACTTGGTATGTACTCACTTATAAGTACATACTAGACATATAGTATAGGGTAAACATAATAAAATCTGTACCTCTAAGGAAGCTAAGCAAGAAATAGGACCCTGGGTAAGATCATCAATCCTCACTCAGAAATACAAACAGGATGGCCATCAGAAGAGGGAAAAAACAGGAAACAGGACAGGACCCTACCACAGAGGGCCTCTGAAAGACTCTACCCAGCAAGGTATCACAGCAGATGCTGAGACTCATAGGCAAATTTTGGGTAGAGTGCAGGAAATCTTATGAAAAAAAGGTGGGCATGGAAGTCCTAGAGGTGACAGGAGTTCCACAAAGAGAGCATCAGAACCAAAAAATCTGGACACAGTGGTCTTTTCTGAGACTGATACTCCAAATAAGGACCATACAAGGAGATAACCTAGAACACCTGCTGAGATGTTGCCCACGGCAGCTCAGTCTCTAAGTGGGTTCACTAGTAATGGGAACAGGCACTGTCTGACTTGAACTCTGTGCCTGGTTCATTGATCACCTGCCCCTGAGGGGAGAGCAGTCATACCAAGTCACGGAGGAAGACAATGCAGCCGTTCCTGATGAGACCTGAAAGGCTTGGGTCAGAGGGAAAGGGGAGAGGACTTCTTCTATCAATTGACTTGGAGAGGGTAACTGGAGGAGATGAGGGTTGGAGGGTGGGATTGGGAGGGAATGACACAGTGGGCTCCAGCTGTGATACAAATTGAATAAAGTATAGTTAATAAAAACATTTTGTTTCAAAAAGACAGGATCTTATTAAACAGACATGAGGGTACAAATTTTAGATAAAGGAATTTCCTCTTTTACCAGATATAGCTATATCACATGGAAAATAAAGATTTAATCTCTGTTGGAGGTGTTTATGTTCTCAAAACTACATGGATCGGTGGTCTTGAAACAGTTGAGGAATGAGATTAGAAACTTGGATTATGTCCTATCCATTCAATTGAAAACTCAAGCACTTGCTGAGCAGATATTTCAAATTCTACCTTGTGAGGATTTATATAAGCCCACTCACATCTGAGCTGTATATAACATTAAATAATTTCTTCTTCAAAGTTTAATTTTCCTAGAAGTGACACGTTGCATTGTTACATAAGTTGTTATGTGTTCGATTGTGTTGTATTTTCTCATCAATTGTTTGAATAAAAGGTTTCTTTCAAATTTTGTTAAATGCATCACAGGGAGTGATTGAATTTCCTCTAACTTAGCTGTGATTTTGTCAATTACATTAAAGCAGTCTGCTTATGTCTTCTTTTTATAGCTTAGAAATTTGAGGTATTTTTAAGAAAATTTTTAGAGTTATGTTTTAAAAAGAAACTTTATCTTCTTTAGATATTATTGAATTCTAGATACTTAAAATTGTGACTGAAAGATGAAGTATATTTTTATTCAAAGCAGTTCTTCAATATTTATGTAATAGACATCTACTTTAAGCTTACTAAGATGTTGAGGATAGAGCATAAGAGAGATTTTGTCCTCATCTTCATGAGAATATGTTTGAAAATAATAATATTCTGTATTTATTCCTTGCAAAATAATATATTTATAGAATTTTTATATTAGTATTTTTTTCACTGGGATAAAATACATGAGATAAACTACCTAAGGGAAGAACAATTTATTTTGGTTTAAGGATTCAGAAGTTTTAGTTCATGTTTGGTTACTTCCATTTTTTTTTTTCAGAAGAAACGCAGAAACATTGTGCTGTAAAGTCAAAATGGAGGACTGTTGCACCCAAGATATAGAAAGATGAAAAAGGACTACAGCAAGATACAATGTTCAAAGGCCTGCCTATAGTAACTGCTGTTTCCAAGTAGAAGATGCTTCTTAACAGTCACTTCAACTAACAACTAAAGGAATGCTAAATCCACTGATAAATCAACACTTTCTTGATTCAATAATCTATTAATAATGTTACTAACTGGAAAACAAGCATTCAATACTGTACGAGTATGCTTTCCATGTTGTGAAGAGACACCATTACCAAGGCAACTTTGATAAAGAAAAACATTTAACTGAGGCTGGCTTACATTTTCAGAAGTTTAGTCCATTATCATTATGGTGGGAAGCATGGCAGTGTGCATGCAGACATGATGCTGGAGAAGGAGCTGAGAGTTCTACATCTTGATCCCAAGACAGTAGAAGGAGAGTGTGTGCTATACTGGCTATAGCTTGGGCACGTAAAACTTCAAATTATACCTTCACCATGACAAATATCCTCCAGCAAGGCCATATTTCCTAATGTTGTCACTCTCTATGGGCCAAGACTTCACACATATGAGTCTATGGGGGCCATACCTATTCAAAGCACCATAAAAACATTAACTGTATTAATGGATACTTCATAACTAAACCAATACAGCTTTTATCTTGAAACTAGGACTCTCTTATCTTTGACCTATATGTGAAAATGTTTAATGTCACAATATTAAGAATAAATATGATATGATCATAAATGATTGTAATGCTATCATGTGAGTGACTAAAGCAGGAGGATATCAAACTTGAGAACAACTTGGTATACATAGTATGACCCTATCTCAGAAAAATATAATCTAGGATAAAATTATTATCGTGACATTTAAAAAAATTAAACAGGATAGCTATTGGAAAAGGCTGAAAACAACGAACAAGACAGGAGCCTATCACAGAGGGCCACCTGGAGAGGACTGGAGCTCCATTAGGGGAGCAACAACACCAAGATATGTGGGTAAAGGGGTCTCTTCTGAGACTGATACTCTAACCAAGGACCATTCATGGATATAACCTAGAACCCTTGTACAGATGTAGCCCATGGCAGCTCAGTCTCCAAGAGGTTTCTCTAGTAATGGGAACAGGACCTGTCTCTGACATGAACACAGTGGCTGGCTCTTTGATCACCTCCCCCTTGAGGAGGGGCAGCCTTGCCAGGCCACAGAGGAAGACAATGCAGACAGTCCTGATGAGAACTGATAGGCTAGGGTCAGATGGGAGGGGAGGACCACATTCCTTATCAGTGGACAGTGGAAGGGACACAGGAGGAGAAAAGGGAGGGAGGGTGAGATTGGGAGGGAATAAGGAAGGGTGCTAAGAGCTGGGATACAAAATGAAAAACAATTAATGAATTAAAAAGAAAAAAATCATCTTTGCTTCCTTGATAACATGACAATATAGTACTTACATTTTTGCTCTTTCAAAATATTGCTACTAAGGAATATAGGAAAAGATGATGCAAACCCATCTGAATATCTTTTACGTTGACATACGAACAACCAATTATTTTAAAATGACAACACATCCTGGAGAGGTTGTGGAGAAAGGGGAACCCTCCTCCATTGCTGGTGGGAATGTAAACTTGTACAACCACTTTGGAAATCCATCTGGAACTTTCTCAGACAACTAGGAATAGTGCTTCCTCAAGATCCAGCTATACCATTTCTAGGCATATATCCAAAAGATGCTCAAGAACACAGCAAGGACATTTGTTCAATGATGTTCGTAGTAGCTTTATTTGTAATAGCCAGAACCTTGAAACAACCCATATATCCCTCAACAGAGGAATGGATACAAAAATTGCGTTACATTTACACAATGGAATACTACTCAGCAATTAAAAACAAGAAAATCATGAAATTTGTAGGCAAATGGTGGGATCTAGAAAAGATCATACTGAGTGAGGTATCCCAGAAGCAGAAAGACACACACAGTATATACTCACTTATAAGTGGATACTAAACACGAAAATCTGTACACCTAAAGAAGCTAAGCAAGAAGGAGGACCGAAGGTAAGATGATCAATCCTCACTTAGAAAGACAAATGGGATGGACATTGGAAGTAGGAGAAAACAAGAAACAGGACAGGAGCCTACCATGGAAGACTTCTGAAATACTCTACCTAGCAATATATCAAAGCAATTGCTGAGACTAATAACCAAACCTTGGGCAGAGTGCAGGGAATCATATGAAAGAAGGGGGAGTTAGTATGACCTGGAGAGGACTGGAGCTCCACAAGGACCAAATATCTCTGGGCACAGGGGTCTTTTGTGAGACTGATTCTCCAACCTAGGACCATGTATGGATATATTCTAGAACCTCTGCTCTGACATAAACCATGTCAGCTCAGTATCCAAAAATTTATTGGACATTCATGATCTTTTTTTAAATTAAAATTTTATATTAATTTTAGTTTATTCACTTTGTATCCCAGCTGTACCCCCCCCATTCTCTCTCAATCCCGCCCTCCCTCCTTCAGCTCCTACCATGCCCCTCTTCAAGTCCACTGATAGGGGAGGTCCTCCTCCCCTTCCACCTGACCTTATCTTATCAGGTCTCATCAGGACTGTCTGCAATGTCTACCTCTGTGGTCTAGCTAGGCTTCTCCTCCCTCCGGGCACAGGGAGGTCAAAGAGCCAGCTATTGTGTTCATGTCAGAAATAGTCCTTGTTCCTTTTACTAGGGTGCCCATTTGGATACTGAGCTACCATGGGCTATATCTGAGTAGGAGTTCTAGGTTATATCCATGTATGGTCCTTGGTTGAAGAAACAGTCTCATAAAAGACCCCTGTGCCCTGATATATTTGGTCCTTGTGGAGCTCCTGTCCTCTCTAGATCATACCAACTTCCTCTTCTTTCATATGATTCCCTGCACTATGCTGGAACTTTTAGATCTATAGGAAAATGAAAACAAAAGAACAGGCTTAGATTTCCACAGCCATTATGAACTAATGAGAATATGTCAATTCTATTGTTTCTGACACAGTTATCTGTTTTATAGTTCTCTCACAGGAATTGTTCATTTTAAGGAGATACATAAATTAAAGTGCCTTTAATATTAGAATTAAAAGTAATTTTAGTACTATAGTCTAATTAAATGATTTAACGTAAAGCTGTTAGTCTTTAATTTCATTAATGCCTGAAGAGAAATAATTTCCCTAGACATAAATACAATGAATATTACATGATGTGTTTCTCACACATAGAAGTACTCTTATTCCTTGTATTTTAATTTTATTACATGAGTGGCAGACACCTTAATTTGAATGAGAAGCAAAAAGAAAATAAAGTTATATTTGTAAATTGAACAATGGCCCATCACTTATCCTAACGACATTAGTTGTTGGACTGTGCTAACTCAAATTTCCCTTATAAATTGTTGGATGACTGTCCTTTTTCACTTAGAAGTTTTCCTCTTGGGAGTTTTCTTTCTATAGTACACAGTTGTCAGACTGAGGAGTGGGATGTCATAACTAAGAGCCTCTTTCTGTCGATATTCTGAAGCAGAAATATAATTATGATTTAAAAATACAGACAAAACTCTATACAAAACTGATCACATTTTAAGTATCTTAAACACTTAATTTACACTTAGTGAGACAGTTTCTGTAAGGAATTACATTTTATCTATCTGTATGTGAAAGTATCTGGAAATATGATAGGACTATCTTAAAGAACTAAACTGTACTTTTTATTCTTCCGAAGTAAGACTCGAGTTGGCTTCACTTTTTCTTTTTCAAAAATTGCTTTAGTTAGCTGCAGCGATTTATTACATGCAACGGGATACTTAAAACTAAATTTCAATCAAAATTTCTCTGATGCTTTTTCCTTCCATCTTGCTCAGTCCTAGCCTCCACTATACTGAAATTTTCTCTTGAATTATATAGCTAAATAATATCCATTAAGTTAATTAAGTAGAACCTTTCACCAGGATATTTCACTTGCACTAGAGAGAACAGTTTTAAGCACTCACAAATACAGTAAAAGTAAACTAATGTAATATTCACTGTTGAATATAAACCTAATATGAAGACCTTCTATATACAACCTGGTTTCTCTAGGTTGATGACTTTAGAGGGAACAACATCCTGGTAGTTGGCTTCTTCTTATTTTTACCTACCTAAAGACAATCTTCCCTTTTAGCTCTCTGTATAACCCAAGCTGTCCTGGAACTATGTAGACCAGGCTGGCTAAGAACTCAAAAAAATCTACCTGCCTCTGCCTCCAAAGGCTGGGATTAAGAATGTGTATTACCATGCCTGCTTTCTATTTTTTTTTGTGTGTGTGTGTGTGTGTTTTTTAAATTTATTTATTTTTATCTCAATCACAGGTTAGGTACTTTGAATCCCAGGTGTAGCTCCCTCCCCCATTCCCTCCTACCCTCCCACTCCCTCCCTCATCTCCTTCTTCTCTGCCCGCTCCAAGTCCACCAACAGGGGAGGACCTCCTTCCCTTACATCCAACCCCAGCCAGGGCTGGCTGCAAAGTCCTCCCCTGGGATCTAGCCAGTCTGTCACTCCCCGGCTTATATGGGGGAGGGTCAAAGAGTCAGCCATCAAGATCATGACTGAAACAGTCCCTGTTTCCCTGAATAGGGTCTTCAGCCCTACACCAAGTTATCATGGGCCCCATGTGTGCAGGGGTTCCAGTCCACAACCACACATGGTCCTTGATTGTAGAAACCGTCTCTTACAAGACCCCTGTGCCCTGCTCAGTTTGGTCTTTGTGGAGCTCTTGTTCTCCCCAAGTCTCAACAACCTCCCCCAGATCTATCATTACTCTCGCCCTTTGTCAGAGGCTTGATCGCGAGTTTTAATATCCGCTCTGATACATCGCTACATTGACCACCCCCCCATAGGTCCTCTTTGGCATGCTCCTGTTCTGTTGCTTGTTTTCTCCTCCACTCAATGTCCATCCCATTTGTTCAT
>CM053742.1:29242925-29263432 GCA_028658305.1 Pachyuromys duprasi | reverse complement strand
CTGAGGAGACATGATAAGTCGTGGTTGGATGGAAGGGAAGGAGGTCCTCCCCTCTTGGTGGACTTGGAGGGGGCGGGGAAGAAGGAGATGAGGGAGGGAGTGGGAGGGTAGGAGGGAATGGGGGAGGGGGATACGCCTGGGATTCAAAGTACCCAACCTGTGATTGAGATAAAAATAAATAAATTAAAAAAAAAAAGAAAAGAAAAACGGAAAAAAAAAAAAGAAAAAAATTTCAAATCTCTGAAGAAAGAAATTGAAGAAGATCTTAGAAGGTGGAAAGACCTCCTGTGCTCATGGGTTGGTAGAATTAATATACTGCTTTCTATTTTAATTTCAAATTGAAGAGTCCCCTTTACTGTCCTGTGGGGTGCACTCCAGGGAACAAGTATGAACATGTCTACTTCAAAAAATGTGCTTTTTTTTTTTTTAGATTAAGAAACATACTTTAGCAATGAAGAGGGAGTGGGCATATTTCACAGCTTCTTTTTTAATTTTTAATTTGTTTGTTTGTTTGTTTGTTTTTACCTTGGACTGTTTTTTTCTATTAATTACACTTTATTCACTTTGTATCCCCCTATAAACCCCTCCCTCCTCCCCTCCCAATCTCAACTTTCCTCCCCCTTCTCCATGCATGTACCTCCCCAAGTCTGCTGATAGGGGAGGTCTTCCTCTCCTTCCTTCTGATCCTAGTCTATCAGCTCTCATGAGGAGTGGCTGGCTGCCTTGTAAGCTCTGTGGCCTGGTAAGACTGCTCCAGTTTATTCACTTTGTATCCCAGCTGTTGCCCCTTCCTTCATTCCTTCCCCATTACACCCTCCTTCCCCCATCACCTCCCATGCCCCTCCTGTTGTCCACTGATAGGGGAGGTCCTCCTCCTCTTCCTTCTGAACATAGCCTATCAGATCACATCAGGACTTGCTGCATTGTCTTCCTCTGTGGCCTGGTAAAGCTGTCCCCCTCATGGGGAGGTGATCAAAGCCAGCCACTGAATTGATGTTAGAGACAGTCCCTGTTCCACTTACTAGGGAACCCACTTGGATATTGACCTGCCATGGGCAACATCTGTGCAGAGGTTCTATGTTATATCCATGAATGGTTCTTGGATGGAGTAACAGTCTCAGAAAAACCCCTGTGCCCAGAATTTTTGGTTCTGTTGCCCTTCTTGTGGGGCCCCTTTGCATATCCAGGTCTTACTATCTCCGCCTTCTTTCAGAAGATTCTAATACTATCCAGACTAGGTCTTTGGGATCTTGTATGTTCATATGTTTTATACTAGAGCTTAAATTTTTAATTTTGCTATTACATATTTTAACTACTGTTTTGATCAAGTGCATATTAACACCAAGGCCTACAGGGAACAGGCAAGACACATGAATGAAGACAGTGACATGACAAACTTTAAAACTTCACCAGTTCTGTGAGAGACAACTGCTACTTCACTGCTGCAGACTCTGATGCCAGGTCATCTGGTTTCTTAAGCACAAAGCAGTAATTTTCAGATGAAATTATTATTTTTAAAAACCAGTGACAGTAAGATAATAAAGGTTACATCTGCAGGCAGTGTATCCTTTGAATGCCTATCAATGTTAGGTTTTTCAACTCAGTACTCCATCCTGCTTGGTGATCTCTGGTGTTGCCAGTTAGTAGTGTGCTGTCCTTACCCCCGAGGAATTAGTTATGCAGGCCAGAGTGCCAAGAAGAAAAGGCCTTAGTGTGGCCTGCAGTTCATGAGTGACAGTATCTCCTCACATGGTGGCCAGAAAGCAAAAATCAGTAAAATCTAGCGCCTAGTCTATACTTCAAAGCCCTATCACAAATTTCTACTTCTGCAAGTGAGGGCCTACCTTCTACTCTTAAGCCTACTTCTAAACACCACCCCATCTAGAGAACAAGTATTCAAAACATGAGTTATATACTAATTTCCTTGACTTCTAAGGTTATTCCAAATATAGTAAACAAATCTGAAGATTCGAAATGGCAGTGGAATAAAATGTAAAGGGAACAGAAAAAGTTAAATGAGGTGGAAAGTGGGAGAACAGTGTAATGGAGGGATTAGAGCAAGGCAAAATTAACACTAAAGTTATATTTAAAAAGTCGTAAGTAATGTAGCCCATGATAGTTCAGTGTCCAAGGGGGTTCCATAGTAATATGGACAGGGACTGTCTCTGACATGAACTGATTGGCCTGCTCTTTGATCACCTCCCCCTCAGGGTTGTGCAGCCTTACCAGGCCATATAGGAAGACAATGCAGCCACTCCTTATGAGACCTGATAGCCTAGGATCAGAAGGAAGGGGGGGGAGTCCTCCCCAATCAGTGGACTGGGGAAGGGGCATGGGAAGAGAAGAGGGAGGGAGCATTGAATTGTGAGGGGTGGGGTGGAAGGAGCTTCAGGTGGGTTACAAAGTGAATAAACTGCAATTAATATAAATAAAATAAATAGCCATAAGGAAATGTATTACTACAGAAGTTTTCTAGAATACATACATAAACACATATAAAAAGAGGTAAAATAGACTTACCACATAACAGGAATTCAATGCCTCTTGCAGATACCATAGGCTACCAAATAAAAAGTCCAGAGCCAGGAATGAGTTACTTCTTTTGGAATGATTGTCTGGTGATGTTCCATAAAATCCTAAACATTACAAGTTATTGACATGCTCCTTTCCCTAAGTATTTGATGCTAAGACTTCATTGTTGAAGATACCACATACTCATATGATAAAGTGTAGAAAAATCTAGCTGGAAGTCAATTGGAAACCTCATCCTTACTGGTTAGCTTTCATTTTGCTAGAAGGTGTTATGGCATGCTACCTGAGAAGATTGATGATGGCTTGAACATCAGTCTTAGCCACCAGTGAAACCTGTGAGCTACAACAATGGCTGACGTGGGATAATATTTTCATATTATTTCATATATTCATATATTTTCAATGTCAGCATGAATATCATGGAACTAATATCAGGGCTATGAATCTGTGGCTATATAGATCATGGGGCCTAGGGAAGAACATACTAGCATTATTCTGCTAAATAGATGTAGTATTAAACTGATCCCTAAAGGATTATTGTTCTATATATAGATCAATGCCCCTCTTAGCACACATCAGAAAGTTTCTTTTTGTAGTAGATGATTAATACAGAAACTCATCACTGTTCAAGGTACTGTTAAAGAATGAGAGACTGAAATGCTCAGCCTTTAATAGACATCTATGTCACATTTGCTTTCTCTCATGGCTCAGGGATCATGGTGAAGGAGGTGGCAGAGGGATTCTAAGAATCATAGGTTCTATATAACTACAGAAGAACTGTTTTCTGGACATAGTATAGGAGTCTCACATATAACTTTACATAGGTTTGAGACATCATGCATTAAACACATTTAAGATCAAGCTTGTCCAAATCACAATATGTAAGGGGTAGTTGAGACAAAGTCTTATCCCAAGATAAAGAGCTATTGACAGTTAGTGGATTGTGACTGGTGTAAAAAGGAATCTTTTTTTAAAATTTATTTTATTAATATATTTTATTCACTTTGTATCCTCTCACAACCCCCCCCCTTGCCTCCCAATCCCACCTTCCTTCCCACCTCTCCACACATGCCCCTCCCCAAGTCCACTGATAGGGGAGGTCATCCTTTCCTTCCTGTAAGAAGAAGGAATCTCAGAGTTGTTTTGATATGCATTTCCCTGATGACTTAGGAATTTGAACATTTATTTATGTGCTTCTCAGCCTCTGTTAAGAATTCTCTGTTTGAGCAATAGTAATAAAAACTGCATGGTACTGGAATAGAAACAGAATGGTGGATCAGTGGAATTGAATAGAGGACCCATAAATAAACCCACACTGCTATGGATACTTGATTTTTGACAAAGAAGCCAAAACCATACAGTGGAAAAAGGACAGCATCTTTAACAAATGGTACTGGTCTAACTGTATGTGTTTCCATGTGGAAAAATGAAAATAGAACCATATTTATCACCCTGCACAAAACTAAAGTCAATATGGATGAAAGACCTCAACATAATACCATATACACTAAATCTGTTAGAAGAAAAATTGGGGAAAAATATTGAGCTCATTGGACAGGAGACAACTTCCAGAAGAGAACACCAGCAACACAGGCTCCAAGATCAACAATCAATAAATGGGACCTCATGAAACTGAAAATCTTCTGTTAAGCAAAGGACACTGTCACCAGAACAAAACAACAACCTACAGAGAGGGAAAGGATCTTCACCAACCCTATATCTGACAGAGGTTAATATACAGAATATATAAAAAACTCAAGAAGTTAAACAGCAAGAAAATCAAGTAATGCAATTTAATAATGGGTTACAGAGCTAAACAGAGAATTCTCCATAGAGGAACATTGAATGGCAGAGAAACACTTAAAGAAATGCTCAACATTCTTAGTCATCAGGGAAATGCAAATCAAAATGACCTTGATACATCACCTTACACCTTCAGAATGGTTATGATCAAAACCTCAAGTGAGAACACATGCTGGGGAGGATGTGGAGAAAGGGAATCCTTCTCCATTGCTGGTGGGAATGTAAATTTGTGCGATGACTTTCAAAATCAATCATGTGCTTTCTCACACAATTAAGAATAGTGTTTCCTCAAGATTCAGGTATAACACTCTTAGGCGTATGCCCAAAACATGGTCAAGTATACAACAAGGACATTTGCTCATGTTCATAGCAGCTTTATTTGCTATAGCCAGACTCTAGAAACAACCCTGATATCCCTCAACTGAAGAATGGATACTGAAATTGTGGTACATTTACATAATGGAATACTAGTCAGCAATTAAAAACAAGGACATCATGAAATTTACAGGCACAGTGGAATATAGAAAATATCATCCTGAGTGAGATATCCCAGAAGCAGAAAGACACACATGGTATATATTCACTTATAAGTGGATACTAGACATATAATATAAGATAATCATACTAAAATCTGTACACCTGAAGATGCCAATCAAGAAGAACCCTGGGGAAGATGATCAATCCTCATCCAGAAAGGCAAAGTGGATGGACATCAAAAGAGGGAAAAAACAGGCAACAGGACAGGAGCCAACTATAGAGGGCCCCTGAAAGACTCTACCCAGAAAGGCATCAAAGGAGATCCTGAGACTCATAGCCAAACTTTGGGCATAGTGCAGGGAATCTTATGAAAGAAGGAAGAGATAGTGAGACCTGGAGGGGATAGGAGCTCCTCAAGGAGAGCAACAGATCAAAAAATTCTAGGCACAGGGGTCTTTTCTGAAACTGATACCCTAACCAAGGGCTATGCTTGGAGATAAACTAGAACCCCTAGAATTCCTGCACAGATTGTAGCCCATGGCAGCTCAGTCTCTAAGTGGTTTTCCTAGTCATGGGAACAGGGACTGTCTCTGACATTAACTCAGTAGCTGGATCTTTGATCAGCTCCCCCTGATGTGGGAGCAGCCTTACCAGGCCTCAGAGGAAGACAATGCAATCACTCCTGATGAGATTTCAAAGGCTAGTGTCAGATAGAAGGGGATTAGAACCCTCCCCATCAATGGACTTGGGGAGAGGCATGGGAGGAGATGAAGGAGGAGGGTGAGATTAGGAGGTTATGAGGGAGGGTACTAGGGGATATAAAGTGAATAAACTGTAATTTATAAAATAGAAATAAGTATTAAAAATGAAAAAAACAATGGCAGAACAAATCCTGAAAGAGAGGGGCAAATATAAAATATATTTGTACAAAATTCTCAATAAAGTAATAAATTCAAGGGGCAATCATAAGGATTTGTAGCAGAAGGAAGCATTCCTATTAATATTGAAAGAATTATAAAAATTCTATGTTTGTGCTTGTGTGTGTATGTGTGTTTGTGTGTGTTTGTGTATGTGTGATATCAAGAACAGGGGAAGGAAGATAGAATTGATGGGAGGACATGCCTTGAACGAATATAGTTTTAGAGCTAATAATTTTGTGTCTCTATGACTTCACCATTTTTTGCTTTAAGTATGAAGATATATGGGGTGAGAGATAACAAGAAATTATCTCATCCATTTAGAGGAAAATAGAAGGCTACCTTCACTAACTATAATAAATGGTACATATTTGAAATTATAGGAACTGCCTGCTATTGTCATTTGTAGGTTACAGTGAAGTAAATAAAAACAATAACTAATATTTTCTGAACATTGCCACCCTCTGACATAAAACCTTTATAAGTATCATCTTTAATCAGTTTCACTACTTGGTGAGGCTCAACTAAACAAGAAAAGTTGTGGGTGTGGAATATACACATACGCTTTACAGGGCTGTTGCAATAGTTTATCCTCATAACCACTCCATTCTTCCTCTTGTAAGGGACTTGCCAACATTTTAAATATACAAGTATGAAGATTAATATTCTGAGTTTAAGAATTTACTAATATTACTCAATATGTAAAACTGGATTTAATTTTGCCTGACTTCAGAGAGCACTTTTCTTTCATTACAGCTTCATTTACAAAGTCAAATAATATTCATCTGCTGTCTAGAGCATACTAGGCCCTAACCTAGGCACAGTTCATACTTTCTATTTTTAGATAAACATCTCTGTCTACTTTTGTAAATTTATCATTGGCTCCTAGGAAGTTAAGGCTAAAAAGGTTTTTTTCCCCCACAGATTTCTCCCTCTCCTCTCTCTCTCTGTTTCTCTCTGTGTGTGAGAGTGTGTGTTTTAGTGTGTTTGCTTGCACATCTGTCCTTCAAATAGCCTTAATGTTATTCATTACCCCTCCTCCCCTTTCCTTCTGTGCTATCTTCCCTCCTGCTTCTCCAGTTGTTTACCCCACTAGTTTTTCCACAGTTTTGCCTTCATACCATCCTTCATAGCATCTCTATCCTTCCACTCACATTCTAGAACTTCTACTTTTCACCTACCTTGTCATGGTCCCTTTTCACTTTTGGGGAACCTAAAGAAACTCCAGGTTATATATATTTATTATCCAAAGTTTTAAGCTAGGATCCCAAATGTAAGAGAAACATGCTGAATTTGTCTTTCGAGGTTGAGATTATCTCAACTCAGTATAATATGTTCATGTTTTATTAATTTATCTACAAATTTTGCAATTTCATTCATTAGGCTAAATAGTATTTCATAGTATATCTGCACCATATTTTTTATTATCCATTAATCAGTTAAAGGATATTTAAACTTTTACTTTGCCTAGCTATTGTGGCTGAAAAATATCTGTGGAGTAAGATGTACAGTCCTTTGGGCATATGCTAAAGAGTGGTATAGCTGGGTCATATGGTAGGTTTATTTTTATCTTATTTTGAGAATTCTCCATGCTCCTTTTAAAATGGCACACAACTTTGTAATCATCATGACAGAGAAGGAAGATTCTCCTTTCCCTATATCCCAATCAACATTTGTTTTCACTTTTATTGTTTTGAGCTTCGACATTCTAAATGGGGTAAAATGAAATCTATGTGCATATATAGTCTTGATAAGCATTTTTCAGAAAATATAAACAACTACTGATAGTCTCTGTTTTCATAGCCTCTTGTAAAATTGAGATGTACAAACAGAAAAATACTGTTCTTGATGTTGTTTCTTCAAAGGCACAAGGCAACTTTCTTCTCAGAGAACCAAAAAAGAAAGAGTGGTAGAAGTGGAGGAGGAGAGAATAATATTTTTATTGGATTTTTTGTTGTTTCTTTTGAAAACTTAAAAAAGTTTACAGACCAATTGATCATACTATCACTTCCTTCATTATTTTATTGTTGCTGTTTTTTTTTTATTGTTAGAGAGGGAGAGTCAGTCATATGTAATTTAAGACAGTGGTATGGAGACCTTAGTAAACCTGCATATTTGTTCAATTTAAGAAACTAAGGTTACTGATATTTGAGAAGGAGTTGATTCCTGTGGAATAATAGGGATTGTGGAAAAATAAACGGAAAAGTGACTGAGGTTGAAATAAAAGATTTGTTTGGATAAACACAAATAGCCACCCTTTATAATTAACTAGGGACAATATTAAGTCACCAAGTCCACAGATGTGGGTGTTTGAATAAATGGCAATTCATTTAGGTAACCCTGAGTTTAGCTATGCATTTCATTTACAGTTCAAATATATGATATGTTTATTTTGGAGGTTATAAAATATGAACAAGAACAGAATCTGTTATAATGGACAGACCATAAGGTGTTATATAATGACTTCAACTCTATGTTTTATATCATCATAATCATATCCCCTGAGTGCGGGCAATATCAGTGACTAAAATTTAGTTTATGGCAAGATTAAGGGATTTTATACATAAAATTATAGTCCAGAATTCACTTAGACTTAATAAAAGGGGAGATTAATTAAGGTTGCCTGGAATTAACCAGACAAAGTCCTTTACAGGAGGACTTGAAATTTCCCTGAGTCAGAAAAACTCCTTGTAGGGCTGACCTTCAAGAAAGAAGCTGTCAAGTTGCTAGAGAGCTGAGAGTCATGGGCAAAGATAGTTCAGGTATCTTTTAAGAGCTAAGTAAAGTTTGTGCCATGATCACTTTTGGTCGACAGACAGGAAGATAATGGGACATTTTGTCCTATAATAACAGCATACCACATCCAAGTTGAGCTTCTAATAAGATCACAGCCGTTACTTCTAGCTTGATTGCAAACTGATCAAAACCAGTAGTAGCTGACCTAGCTAAATTGTGCCAAATCAAAATTTAACACATAAAAACTCAAATAAAACCACTATGTTGTGGTTATTTTTTTAGTTAGTAACAGAAAACTGAAACACTTCAAGGGCATATATGGAGACTTCATAGTTCTCCATTTTGCAAGGCCATTTGCTGTTATAATATAAAGAAATGATGGTTGAATAAATGTGCTCATGAGAGGAACTTGGCAATTACTACAGAGGATACATGTTGTACATGGAACTTGTTCATGTATTGTTTTATTTCTAAATCAAAAAACAACCTACTCTGTTGTGGTTTACAGTGACTAGTTTGTAGTTGCAATTTAATTGTTACTAAGTTGTTTACAGTAGAAATTCAACTTTTATTCTATAGTAATTCTGTATATAGCCCAGATAACTCCAATTGTTCAAAATATCTTTAAAATTTATTTTTCTATATATCTTTCTATTTATTTATTATGATTTATTCACTTTTTATCCTGGCTGTAGACCCCTCCCTCATGTCCTCCCAGTCTCACCCACCCTCCTTCTTCTCCCACTATGCCCCTTTCCTTGTCCACTGATAGGGGAAAACTTCCTCCTCTTCTATTTTACCCTAGCCTATGGGGTCTCATCAGGGCTGGCTACATTATCTTCCTCTGTGGCCTGGCAAGGCTGCATCTCCCAGGGAGAGGTAATCAGAGAGCCAGCAACTGAGTTCATGTTAAAGACAGCACCTGCTCCCCTTACTAGGATACCCATTTGGAAAATGAGGAGCTTCTTTTGAACAGGGGTCTAGGTCCTCTCCATGCATGGACCTTGGTTAGAGTATCTGTCTCTGCAGGCTCCCCTAGGCTCAGATTTTTGGCCTTGTTGGTCTCCTTGTGGAGATCCTGTTCCCTCCAGATGTTTCTATCTCCCTATTCTTCCATAAGGTTTCCTGCACTCTGCTCAGAGTTTGGCTAGGAGTCTCAGTATCTCCTTCGATGCCCTGAGGGGTAGAATTTTTCAGAAGACCCCTGTGGAAGGCTCCCTGTCCTGTTTTTTCTCTTCTCCTGCTTCCAATGTCTATCCTGTTTGCCCTTCTGAGTGAGATTTCAGCCTCTTCCCTAGGGTACTTCTTTTCAAGAACTGATGAGCAATTGTTCTTCCTCTGCTCTCTGCCATATTTTCTGGCAATTTTTTTTATCCTCTCCTGCCTTTGTGACTTATGTTCCCACTTCTCCATCATCTCTGTACTGTCATTCACATTGCAGATTTTGTTTGACTTTAACCTTTGTCTGTGGACTACCTTCCCTTCCACAGCTTCTTGAGTCCCTTGAATCATATTATAGTTTTTTTTTATTACCTGCATGCTCTCTCTTCTCATCCTTCCATGACATGTGGCTCCTTTTCAGGCAATGTTGAGAATCTTTTCATTTCCTCCATTTGAGAATTTGGTGGTAATGCTTTCAGACATTTCTCCCTTCTCATATCTACTTTCAGGTCTTTGTTCTGTGTCTTTTTCCTCCTCTTTGCTGATTGCCCCTTGAAGCTCCACCCCTGAAGGTGAAGCTGATTACTACTTACTCTCACCCCTCAGAACAGTAAGTTCTCATTCCATAACAAGCCGTTACTGTGAATAATAATCATTTGTTTCTATATCAGAGTTACTGTGCCTCCCACTGACTGAATCCATCAGCAGTACAAATCTTATCTTGCTCATCTTTGGATTTTATGTACCTGAGCACAGACAAAAAAAAGGCAAAAGTAGAATTTTCATTGTGCCTAAGTAGCTGACTGAATGAAAAACAGCTTGTGGAGCATTTAATTATACGGTTTAGGGGTGCCTAGGTGAATCTTTAAAATTTCACTATGAATGCCTGGCTCTTAAAATTCTGAAAGCTTAGGAATCACTAGAAATAAGAACAATAGATTTCACTAAAATTTTCCTGAAAATTTCATTGTGCTACTCTCTGGCTACTATCCCTATTTCAGTAATAAAAGAAATAAAATGGGAGGAATTTTGGTGGTAAAATTGGAGAGGAATCACTAATTTTGATCCTGATACATTGATCTAAGCTTTGGTATAATCTCCAAACTCTTTCATTTTCTCTGATACCAAAGGTCCCCTACTAAGATGGACAAATATAGTTTTATTTTATGGTTTATCTTATTAAGTGATGGGCACTGTTTACCTTCAAAAAATTACAACAAATTTGTCCCTGCTACTGGAAAATTCAAGTGCTCTCTTCTGTGTTATTTGGGATAAAATACTATCTGAAACTTTACAAAGCATAAGGGAGCTTTTAGCTTTTAGTTTATTATCTAGTACAATTACATGGTGAGCACCATGGATGGCTCCAGGGATGCAAAAAATGAATATGATACAGTCTACAAGTTAAGAGCATCTGTACATTAATGGGAAGAGAGTAAAAAAGTGATGAATATTTTCAACATAAGGTGCTATATGCTGTGTTTGAATTAACTGTAGCCCAGTTGAAAGGCTTGGTATACATACTGGATTAGGCAAGAAAGTTCAAAAAAGTCAAGCAGTTGAGCTTCAAAGAAGAAAACAATTTTTATGTGTTCTCTTGGTATAGGAATGACAGTTATTTTGGAATCAATTCTCAGGTTCACATTGATTATCTTCATTATCATAGGAAGCTTCAGTGTGTGATTCTGTAACTCTTTTGTAGTAGACTGGTCACTGTAACTATGGATACAAACTATAACCCCTGCTCGAATGTGGCCCATGGGAGCTCAGTACCCAACTGGGAACACTAGAAAGGGGAACAGGGACTATTTCGGTCATGAACTTAATGGCTGGCTTGTCAACTCCCCCCAACCCGAGGGAGAAGCAGCCTAACTAGATCCCAGAAGAGGACATTGCAGCCAGCCCTGAAGAGACACAATAAGCTAGGGTCAGATGGAAGGGGAGGAGGTCCTCCCCTATCAGTGGACTTGGAGGGGGGCAGGGAGAAGGTGAGAGAGGGGTGGGGAGAGTGGGAGGGAATGAGAGAGGGGGCTATGGCCAGGATACAAAGTATATAACCTGTGATTAATATAAAATAAATAAATTACTAAAAAAGTAACTATGGAATTATATGTAAATAAGTTTAGCACAACTATAGAACTTCTGGCACTTAGATGCCTTAGGAATGAAAACTTGTAATTCAAATAGTATATTACTAGTCTACTGCTATTAGACTTAACCAATTATTATCACAAACCCCTAGAAAACAATGCTCTGCACTTGAGTCTGAATAGATGCATTTAGTTTTAAGAAAATTCAGCAAATAATAATTGGAATCCTGAAGGAAAATAAAAGGACAATGCAACCACTCCTGATGAGAGGTGATAGACTAGGATCAGAAGGAAGGAAAGGAAGACCTCCCCTATCGGTGGACTTTGGGAGGAGCATTGTGGAGAAGGGGGAGAGAAGGTGGGATTGGGAGGGGAGGCGGGAGGGGTTTATTGGGAGATACAAAGTGAATAAAGTGTAATTAATTAAAAAGATTAATTAGTAAAATTTTATAGAGAGGGCCTCATTAGCTCCAATTTCCCTCTTTCTGCAGCATGAATATCTAGGATGACAAGCAAAGTTATGTAGTCAAAGAAGAGAAGTCCAAAGCAAAAGTCACAGGCCTTAGTCAGGACTGGATTTAAATACAAAACATGGTATTTCCTAGCAGTGTTGTCTTAAGTTAGTTATTCAGTCTCTCTGTGTGTCACATACTTTGTCTCTAAGTTAGGAAAAATGATAACATATGTCTTAGAAATTTGTGAAGATATGTATAAGGCTTCTAGTGAACAAGTAGGCACTAAATTCATTGCAATTATTTGGCACTTTTACCATTATATACATCTGGCACTTATATGTGTGGTCTTGTATAAGTTACATTTATTCTTTTGGTCTCTTCTTCCTACGTGATCAAATAAATAAGTTGAAGTAGATGATTTTTAGAAGACCTTCTCCTGTTTGCTATTCTAATATCCTAGTGTTTAAATACTCATTGTATCTTTATATCTCTGATTTCTTTGTTTTGGGTATTATTGCATTTAAGGAAAATGGGTGGATATTAGTCTTCAGAGGCAAAGAAAGACAAACTTTTATTTGGTACATGGGAAGTAGATATGTTCTCCAAATGAAGCTCCTCTTGTGAAGATAAAAGAAACTATGGCCCAAGGCCCAATGGGGTGACCTAATTAATCAAGAAAGTTAAAGCTGTCCCAGCATATACTGCTCACTGCATGTCACAAGGAAGCTTAATTTTCTTGCATTAATTATGAGAGCAAGTTTGTACACTTCAATATCTGAGTGATATGCATCTATTATTTCATAGACTCCTTACCTCAGGTGTATGGAATTTTCTTATATCTATACGCTAAGAAGTCGTGCTCTATAGACAGGTTAAGTGACTTATTTTTTTAAGTAATTTATGTATTTTATATTAATCACCGGTTATGTACTTTATATCCCAGCCGTAGCCCCCTCCTTCATTCCCTCCCACTCTCCACATCCCTCCCTCATCTCCTCCCTGCCCCCTCCAAGTCCACTGATAGGGGAGGACCTCCTATCCTATTTTATCATGTCTCTTCAGGGCTGGTTGCAATGTCCTCCTCTGGGAACTAGCTAGGCTGCTCCTCCCTCCGGATGAAAGTAGCATATCTTAGAATTGGCACAAAATGAAACTAAAGACACAAGGAGCCAAGTGCTGACACGCAGTGTAGAGGCAAATGGTGATGGATTGTTGAATCATTAGGAAATGTGATTAAAAAAAGTTTCACTTACTAAGGTAATATTTGTTTAATGTCTTAAAATAATAATTATGGAATGTGTATGAAAACATGGAGAAAAAAGAGTAATAAAAAAGAACATTGCCAATATAGAAATCATGAAGTTTAAGTTTTAAAAGCTATCCTTTCTCAGTATCACTGTCTACACCAGAAGAGGAATAGACGTTTAAATCTTTTCTTTAGCTTTAATGCAAGTACAAATTACCCAAGCAACTTCTTAAAATGTAAGAAAAAAAAGTGCAGCATGTCTGGGGAGGCCTTTGGTATTCAGAATTCTATTGGCCTCTCACATGATCAAAACACTGATGATATAATGACCAGGCTTTGAAGGACTAGATCACCTCATATTCAACTTTAAGGCCAGCTATGCAGTAAATATCAAATTGTCTCAAGCACAGTCCATTTCTCCAAGATATAGACACTGTAGGCATTGACGTTGCTCAAGTGGGACTGTCTTAGATGTGGGAGTGCATAACTGACCTAAAATACAAATAACTGTGTGCACTGTGAAGGTCCCAGATGCCCTAGTATGGGCATTATGCTCTGTTTGGATTTACTACTCCAAACTAAACTCTTTCTATGACATTATGAGCCACAGCTAGATGTGATATTAGCTGACCCTCACCTACAACTGACAAGGAGGAAAAAGTCAGTTTCTGCTTTCCCTGTGGAAATCAAACATGTCATTCTGCCACTTGTTCAGCTGGCACAGTCAGAAAACAATGCTCAGGTCCCATTTCTCTAGAAAGCTTCAGTGCAGTGAACTATGTAGCCCTCAATTCCAATCCTCAGACTAAGTTTTTTCTTTCTCCCTGTTTTCAGGTCATTGAAATATCTACCAAGGAAATAAGATTTATGTCAATGTAAGGGTAATTATTTTGGAAATCTCATATCTGAAAAATCTTAGGGATATTTTCATGTAATTAACCTCCAAATCCCACAGTGGTATGAATAAATGTTTAGTAGAGCTCAAATTGGCTTGTTAAATCCTGCTCTTGTTTTCTTTCAATTCATTGGTATAATTTCTTTTAGGCCTGTTTTCAATTTTGACTTTTTTCTTTAATATTATTCTGAGTAAAGTTTTTTTTTAATTTGCTCCCATAACTTCTTGTATCTGTCACAGATATAGCAATGTGCATACTTTAAGTGAACCTTCCTCCTTCCTCATGGGTGCCACAAAAAATGCACAGCTTTCTGGTCGTTGAACTTGTCTTAAGAAACTGCTCCAATGGAGCATAGAAACCTCTCTATACAGTTTAGGATAGGCTTGCTGAGGGCTGCTCTCTGCAAATAAAGCTTAGAGTGGAAGTCTTCAAAACACCCTCTTGCCTTCATGAAAGTTAAGTTATTCTGGGAACTCATGAGAAAAGTAAAGCTAATTAAAGAATCAAATTGTCTTCTTGGAGTGTGGGCATAGTGTAGACTATGTCTGGTATTCCTGTCTCAGTTGAATCCTGATAGCTTTCACTGGCTCTTATCAGTGGTAGCTTCTCATTGAACCATATTCATCTAGACTTTAAGCTATTTCTGCCTCATAGGAAACTAATAGCTTTTTCACTATAATATCAGAAAATATAGAGTAGTATTTTAGTTTCTAATTAATGCTATGACATTACCAGAAGCATGAAAATGAAAACTTATAATTTTACAGCCTCATTCACCTCAAAGCAAGGTGTTGTCAGGCCCATATCTTGGAGAAATGAACTGTGCTTAAGACAATTTGGTATTTACTGTATAGCTGGCCTTAAAGTTGAATATGAGGTGATCTAGTCCTTCAAAGCCTGGTCATTATATCATCAGTGTTTTGATCATGTGAGAGGCCAATAGAATTCTGAATACCAAAGATCTCCCCAGACATGCTGCACTTTTTTCAGTCTATCTGAAAACTCTTGGATAAGATTTTCCACCTAGCATCCTAATAGCTGGCCTGTGTGCATTTCCTGCATTATGGCCCTTTGAGCTATCTTCAAAATTCACAATAGAAAATCAAAACATTATTATTCTTTATTCTAATTTTATCTTATTCCTCTGTTTTCCACATGAAATGATTATTTTAATTACACTGAAATTACACTGGAGCCATATGGACAGTCCAAGTCAGTTTTCCACCTCAAGGACTCTGAGCAAAGTCATTAACTTAATCCCATCTGCATAATGTCATAAAAATAGCATAGTACCAGGCTTTAGAGAATAGGATGTAAACATGTTTGGGAAAGCCCTTTTTTATTTGTATCTCTAAATATTTCAAACTTGAGAACTCTTAGCACATAATATTTACCCATCATTCATTTTCACTCCCAGAAAATACATTCTCTGCTGGTCCAGTCTTAATGCATTGAGCATAAATAGTCCTAAATAGCTGATTACTTGTTTTAGATTCAGTCCATCTAGTACACAGTTTTCTTTTGACTAAAAATATTGCTGAAGGCGTGGAAATAACAATTTAGAGAGAAAAGTCAGAATGACTACTAATATTTTCACCTGAAAATGATGAAACAGAGTTGATTGGGCCTTTTGATCTCTGGAAGTACTTGCTTCTGATATGGAAGCTCTTGCTATTTACCATGGTTCCCTTATAAATATGAAACTTTCCAGTAGTCAGTGTTTTCTTGTTGCAGGCAATCTTGGACATTCTGACTGACTGTGTAATCTTGTATCCTTGTAACTCCAAAGCTATCCTCTGACTGAAAAATGAAAAGAAGAAGAAGAAGAAGAAGTTGTTTAGTGAGATAATGTCTCTTTCCCAAGTCAAGATGAAAATCCAGCATAACTGGTGAACGGCTTTCTTTGCAACAACTCATTAGGACCTCAGTATTAGAAGATATTTCACAGTTTCCTTAGAAGCACTTATTTAAGATAATGAATTTATATCTTAAGGGTTGGAGAAATGGCTCAATGGTTAAAAGTTCCTATAAGGTGATGCACAGATGTATTTAATCCTTTCAATTTCGAAGGTTCTGTTGTCCTCTTCCGGCCTTTGTAAACACCAGGAACACACATGGTATGCAGACATAGATGCAGGTAAAATACTGTTATATATTAAATTAACATTAAAAATCTCTAACTAAATTTTAAAACATTTCTACTTCTATAAAATTGTTACAAGATAATTACTATCTGATTTTCTAATATAGACCCTCATTGTCATGATTCCCTTGTGACAAAATTTTCTTTGAAGTTATGTGTCTATCAATTCAATTATAATTAATATTAATAACATGGAGTATCTACCTTAATCTCTGTTGATCACCTGATTTTATTAAATTGCAAAATATATAATTTATGTGTATACAATTTATTATTATATGAACATATAATTTATATGTAATGAATTAACAGGGTCTATTGGAAAATGTCTGATCATGAATAAGAAGTATTACTGGACATTTGTAAGTTCTCCTTTAAGTTAGTAAATAACTTCCACACATTGTTGTGCTAAATCAGATTATTTACTGTGGCATATGAGTAGCTGACTCTAGAATTCATTTTCCCCAAAGAAACAACATTTAAAAAATTATTTCCAGTTTTCACAAGTTTTACTTATTTTGGAATATTTTATTTTTGATACATGTATACAATGTGTTTTAATGAAATCTACTTCACCTATCCCGTCAATATTTTCCCCTCCCAATTTCATATGTGTTTTTTTTTAACCCATTGAGTTCACTTAAACTTGCCTACATGTTTGTTCATGGAGGCAAACCAACCTAAAGGAGCTTTTCAGAGAACACATTACTGAAGAAAACTAATTCTTTCTCCTCTAGCAGCTATCCATTGCTAATAGTTCTTCAGCTAAAGATGGGACTTCATGAAATCTCCCCCTAATCCGTATACAGATTAGGATTGGCTTGATCTGCTATGGACTATCACCTGACTTTTGATCCCATTGTTTTAAAAAGAACAATTTATAAAAGACAAACACTTTGTCTTACTTTCATCTTTGTAGTTATCTTTGCTAAGTGGTGTTCTCAAGTACTGATGTCATCAGGGCTCATTACTGAAGGAACTGATTTGAAGAAAACATATCAAGTGTCTATGTTTTGAGAGTCAAATACATTCTGTTGAGTGAAGAAGAGTGGCACTGCCTTGATCAGAAAATTCTCTCAACACAGTCCACATACCACAGAATAGATAGATGTGGTTTGGATGAAAATAACCTTTGTAAGCTCATATATTTGAATGTTTGGTCCCCAGATAACAGGATTGTTGGGGAGGATAAGGGATGTGCTCTTAATGGAGATGTGTCACTGGAGCTGGCTTTGAGGTTTCAAAAGTCCACATCATTTCCAGTTAGTTCTCTCTCTGCTTCATGTTAATGTCTCAAGATATGAGCTCTTAGCTGGTACTTCTGTGACATGCCTACCTGCTTTCTAGCTTTCTAACATGCTTTCCATCAATTTTTATCTTATATATTTTTAATTTAATTTTACTTTTATTAATTACAGTTTATTCACTTTTTATTCCCGCTGTAGCCCCTCCCCCTCCCAATCCTATCGTCCCTCGCTCTTTTCCTATGCCCTTCCCCAGGCCAATGATAGGGGAGTTCCTCCTCCCTTTCCATCTGACCCTAGTCTATCAGGTCTCATCGAGACTGGCTGCATTGTTTTCTTCTGTGGACTGGTAAGGCTGTTACCCCCTCAGGTGGTGGTGATCAAAGAGCAGGTTAATCAGTTCTTGTCAGAGACATTCCGTATACCCATTACTAGGGAACCCAATTAAAGACTGAGCTGCCATGGGCTACATCTGTGCCAGGGTTCTAGGTTATCTCCATGCATAGTCCTTGTTTGGAGTATCAGACTCAGAAAGGATCCCTAGGCCCAGTTTTCTTAGTTCTGTTGCTCTCTGGAGCTCCAGGCCCCTTCAGGTCTTTCTATCTACCCCCTTTTTCATAAGATTCCCTGCACTCTGCCCAAAGTTTGACTGAGTCTCAGCATCTGCTTCTATACCCTGCTAGGCAGAGTCTTTCAGAGGCCCTCTGTGGTTAGCTCCTATTCTGTTGCCTGTTTTCTCCCTCTTCCAATATCCATCCCATTTACCTTTCTAAATGAAGATTGAGCATCTTACCCAGGGTCCTCCTTCTTAGTTAGCTTCTTTAGGTTACAGACTTTATTATGATTATCCTATGTTATATGTCTAATATCCACTTATAAGTGAGCATATACCACATGTGTCTTTCTGCTTCTGGGATACTTCACCCAGGATGATCTTTTCTAGATGCCACCATTTACCTGCAAATTCCATGATTTCCTTGTTTTTAATTGCTGAGTAATATTACATTGTGTAAATGTACCACATGATGGTCATGGACTGGAACCATATACTAGATGGTCCAGCCTCTGAAACTGTAAGCCCTCAGTAAGCCCTTTCTTTTATAATTTGCCTTGGTTATACTGTCTTACCATGGTGTCTTATCACAGTGTTGTATCTTTTGTTGTTGCACCTTTCTGTACTTCAGTTAAACCTTATGTAAATACAGTCTAGGAGAGCAGGACAGGTAACAACTTGAAGCAGTTAAGTTCTCTCCTTTCACTACAAGGATGCCAGTGATAAAACTCAGGCACAAGTGGACATAGTAAATAGCTGCTAGCTTGTTATGAGTCATATGAAACAGAACACAAGCTCTTGAGTATGATAGGCAAGATCAGTGCATCCGATCCTATTGTTCACTTTGCTAATTTCTAAATCTAATAATTAATTTTTATTTTTCCTGAATCTAGTTGAATCAGTTCCAAAATGGAACAGGCTTCTTAGGGTCTTGTTTACTTCTTCCCAGTCTTGTAGAGGAATTTTAATCCAGTAACATTATTACTCTGGCAAGGGATCACATCCAAAGACCTACATCTTATGATCTGGCTGGAATACAAACATGCCAGCACTTAGAACACACTCTTAATTTCTCTGGCTGGAACATAGACATGCCTTTAATACACACCTTTAATCCGAAAAAAAGGCAATTGATTGAAGGGCAGACAAAGTGATAACTCAGAGAATGATTTGACAAAATGAGTCAGAGATGGGTTATGCCCAACTCTCAGGAGAACAGAAAGGAAAGGAGAGGCTACATAAGACCAGTGCAATAAGACAGAAGAGAGTTTGGTGCAGTTTAATTGAAAGTAGTTGAGTGCATTTGATTACTATTCAGTTCTGTTCAGTTCATGCAATCAGTGAAATTCAGTTTAGGCTGTTCAGAAGCAGTTTTTCCAAGCACAGCGATTCAGTCAGAAGCCAAGAAAAGATAATGTGAATCACTCAGGTTGGAGAGAAGTTTTGGGCCAGAAGAGTTGAGTTGAATCATCTAGCCCGAGTTCACAAAGCACTATAAATGATGAGTTTATTCATCAGTAAGTCTCAGAGGCTGAAAATATTCTATAGTCTGGTTAGCAGACAGAGGCTGGAAATTGAAGCCTTCAAGGTCCGGGTCTGCAAGAGATTAGTTTACAAGAAGGCCAGAAGTTTCCAGGCTTATTCCTAAGGATAGATAGAACAGAGAAACAAATGCTCTGGGCTTAGCCCAAACCATGAAGTCATAAAGCATGTGCATGGCTTTCATCTAATCCCATCAACTGAGGAAATAAAAACAGCAATTACCTGTGTCTCCGCTGAATTAAAAACTCCACTGCTTTTGGGTGTTTCCGGTGGGGCCATGGTGTCCTGATTTTTGTTGGGTGAGTTCTTTTGCTGATTTCTGGGCATTTGTTTATATATAATCAGGGAGCTGTTTGTGCTTTAAGGGTTGTACTTCAGTCTGAATCTGTCAATCTCTTGTGACCGGAGTATTCTTCAAGAAGATCAGGGATTTCCGGTGGTTTGTGGTGTGTGTTTTGTCTCAGTTGAACTTTGTTGTGGGCTCTGTGTGCCCAGCTTCCTGCTCTGTGCTAGAAGCTGTGAGAACTGGTGGACTTGGAGGGGGCGGGGAGGAGGGAGATGAGGGAAGGAGTGGGAGGGTAGGAGGGAATGAGGGAGGGGGCTACGCTTGGGATTCAAAGTACCTAACCTGTGATTGAGATAAAAATAAATAAATTAAAAAAAACAGGAGTAGAAGTGAAAGATGGAAACAAATATATTATCATAAATTCTA
>CM053742.1:29200251-29227140 GCA_028658305.1 Pachyuromys duprasi | reverse complement strand
GTTTCTTTCTGCTTTTTGGATACCTCACTCAGGATGATCATTTCCAGGTCTCACCATTTGCCTGTGAATTTCATGATTTCCTCCTTTTAAATTGCCTAGTAGTATTCCATTGTGTAAAAGTACCATAATTTCTGTATCCATTCCTCAACTGTGGGACATCTAGGTTGTTTCCAGGTTCTGGCTATTACAAATAAATCAGCTATAAACACACTTGAGCAAATGTCCTTGTTGTGTACTTGAGCATCTTTTGGATATATGCCTAAGACTGGTATAGCTGGGTCTTGAGGAATCACTATTCCTAATTGTTTAAATTAATTTTGGAGAAGAAAACCTTATCTTCTAGAAAGAAATTTTAAAATCTTTTATGATTCAAGTCCTTTGTTTAAGTAAGTAATTGAAATTATTTATTAATACTTGTATCTGGGGAATATGATACCTAGGAAGATAAAGTGATATATACATGATATCATAGTCAGTTGATTTTAGTGCCAAGACTTAAAGCCAGTATTCCTGTTTTTCCCTCTGGGATTATTTTAATAATAGAACTCTCAGAATTGTAATATTTAAATTTATTTACCTCCTCAAAATTCTGCCAAAATCTAACTGTATAAGTAGTTGAAATGCAAAAATTATCTGATTATTTGGAAGCCATTAATGTCAGTGTTTCTTCAACTTGACAAGACATTATTCTTCTGGTGATACCTTCAACAAATGTATTCTCTGTCCTGTTAAAAATAGAATGATAGATTTAATTTATGAAACTGTTTCAGTTTTGAGGTCCCATTTACACAGTGTGCACCATCTGTGAAGTGTTTTCTGAATGAATGAACAAAGGCATGGTATATTTTTTTATATTACTTTCAGAGTTGACAAATGATTTTCAGAGCTCTCACACATTCCATTTTTATAACAAATATGTGCTTCCTCCCATTCCTATCTATCTCTGGAGTAAGGATATCACAAAACTAATGCCACCTTAGTATCCTAACTTTTGAAGGAGATTGCAGTAAGTTAGAGCATGTAGAAAAGAGAGACCATGATGGCAGAAGAGATATAAAATATTAGATAAACGGACAAGGCTGTTTAAACCAGAGAATAACAACAAAGTCAGACAAAATATTAATGTTGTATAAACATGTCCATGTGAGGAAAAGGTATTATACACATCCAAAAGGCAAAATAAGAGCTACCATGTAACATTTTAAGGAAATGTGTTTCATTATGGTAAAAGTAATGTACCCATGATTTAGGGGTTTACAGTATACATAAGAAGATAGTGGCGGAAAACACAGAAGCCTATGTCCCAAGATTTAGTATGAATTTTGTCTTTTTTTTAGTGTGAAAATGGTCATGTCATTCGAAGACTGCAGCAAATGACCTACTTAATACTCCACTTTAAAGCTTCATGTTTTAAATGGTTAGCCTTCAACACCAGGTGCTATTTTAAGAGGTACTGTTTGAGAGGCTTTGAAGGTTATGCCATTTTCACTTTCTATTTCATGCTCTTTTTCATGTGCAGTAACATGATCTGCTTCTACCACATGCTTTTGAGACCATAATCTGAACATCACCTATGACTTCCCTAATGAAAATGTGAGCCAAAATAAATATTTTCTCCTTTAAATTGCTTGTGTCAGGTTCTGTGATCACAAAGATGATGAAAAATATAACAAAGAGCTCTATGTTGATTTTAGACCAAATTAATTGTTGGTTATAGTAAACATCCATCCATCTATAAATATTGATTATTTTTCTGAGTTTAACAATATTTCATGTCAATAGGTACATCTCAACATCTCTATTATTCTCAAGCAGTTCATTTTAGCTGGTTTAAATATATACAATTGTATATTTTCCTGATTCTCCATTGACCCTTCTAATTTCTATTTATTTTTAAAGGTAGCCATTCAGTATTCACAAAATACAATTATGATGTGGATATTGGTCTAAAACAAAGTTGGTTCATTTTGGTCTTGTTTTTGAGGAATCATAATACTGACTTTAATGGCTAGTACCAATTTGTATTTATATTAGCAGTGTATAAGGTTTCCATTCCTCTCTGTATCCTTGTTAACATTTGCTGTTTTTCTATTGTTTTGATGGCAATCATTCAGCCTCGAGTGTGATGAAATTTCAGTGTAGTTTTAATTTACATTTCTTTAATAGCTATAAATGTATAATGTTTAAATCAAATTTATTAGTCACTTTTCTTCATTTGAAATGTGTATTCAGTTTATTTAAAAATTTATTGAATGAATTAGCTTTCCTTTTAAAATTTAGCTTTTTTAATTCTGAATTTTAATGGATAATAATCTTCCATGAGATTACTCTCTGGTAATTATTTTGTTCGATTTTTATATGCTATTTCTTCATTCTCCTGAATATGTCCTTAGTTGTGCATATACATTTAAATTGATGCAATTCTATTTATGAAATATTTCTATTATTTTATTTTTGTCTCATTTATTTATTTTATTCACTTTATATCTTTGTAGCCCCTTCTCTCCTCCCCTCCAAGCTTTATACTTTCTCTCTCCCTCCTTCCTCCTCCCTCCTACCCATTTCCCGTCCACAGAGCTCCTAAGTTTAGTCAGGGCTGAGCATGACCTCATCTCCTGTGGTCTGGCAGGTCAGGCCCACCAGAGGAAAATGATTTAAAGGCCTACAAGTGAGTACATTTCCAGTGCAGGCCCCACTTCCCTTACAGGAGTACCTATTTGAAGCCTAATCTTCCCATCTGCTATATCTTTGTAGGGGTCTTAGGTCCAATTCATGCATGGTCCTTGGTTGGTGCTTCAGTCTCAGTAAACCCCTCTGGGCCTTGGTTAGCTGGCTCTGTTGCTTTTCTTGTGGCACTTCTGTAACTCCTGGGTCATTTTCTCTTTCCTCCCACTATTCCCCAAGACTCTCTACTTACCAACCAATGTTTGGTTATAAGTCTCAATCTTTTTGAGGCACTGCCAGCTAGAGTCTCTCAGAGGACATTTCTGACAAGCTTCTGTATGCAAGCTTAGCAAAGTATCTTTCATAGTGTCAGGGTTGGCATTCTCCCATAGGGTGGGTCTTTAGTTGGGCCAGGCACTGGTTGGACATCCTCTCAATCTGTGCTTTATATGCTCTGTCTTTATCCCTGCACATGTCGTAGGAAGGATAAATTTTGGGTCAAAGGTTTGTGGGTGTGTTGGTGTTGCCAACCCTTTACGAGAAAGCTAGTCTAGGTAGAAGATATCCTATTCAGTCTCTATGGTCTCTGATACTAGGACTCTCTACTTGAATTCCCTTCATTTCCTCCCAGGAACCTACCCAAACCTAGGTCTCCAGCTTGTCACAGAGATGTCCCCACCCCAGTTTCTCTTTTCTCCTTTCATCCTGTCTCTTTGCTCTCCTAAGGTCTGATCTATACCCGTTTAACACTCTGTGGCACGCTCCTACCTTGTTCCTTCTGTTCAACCATTACCTCTATCTATTTTGTCTCCCTTTCTAAGTGAGATTTATGCATCCTTACTTGGAACTTCCTTATTACTTACCTTTTTTGGGTCTGTGCATCTTAGTATGCTTATCTTGTAAGTATGCTTATCTTGTATTATATGGATAAAACCCACTTATAAGTTAGCACATATCATGTGCATCTTTCCAGTTGGAAAAAGGCACTGCAACAAGTTAATTTTTTTTTCAGTTTCAAATGGGCATAATGTAGCAATCAATGTGGGTTACCTTACTCAGGAAGTTCTTGTCTAGTTCCATCCATTTGCTTGCAAATTTTAATATTTCTTTATTTTTAATAGCTGAGTAGTATTCCACTTGTAAATGTACCACAATTTCTGTATAAATTCTTTGTTGAGGGACATCTAGGTTGTTTCGAGATTCTGGCTATTACAAATAAAGCTGCTGTGAACATAATTGAGTAAGTGTCTCTGTTGTATGGCAGAGCATATTTTGATTATATATACCCAGTTGTATAGTTGGATCTTGAGGTAAAATTATTTCCAGATTTCTAAGAAATTGCCAAATTGCTTTTCAAAGTGGTTGTACAAGTTTACATTCCCACCAGCAATGGAGGAATATTTCTTTTCTCCACACCTTCCCCATCATGTGCTGTCCCTTGAGATTTTGATCTTAGCTATTCTGACTGGTATAAAAAGGAATCTCAGAGTTCTTTTGATTTACATTTCCCTGATGACTTAGGAAGTTGAACATTTCTTTATGTGCTTCTCAGCCTCTGTTAAGAATTCTGTTTGAGCAATAGTAATAAAAACTGCATGGTACTGGCATAGAAACAGAATGGTGGATCAATGGAATTGAATAGAATACCCATAAATAAACCCACACACCTATGGATACTTGATTTTTGATAAAGAAGCCCAAACAATACAATGGAAAAAAGAAAGCATCTTCAACAAATGGTGCTAGTCCAACTGGATGTCTACGTGTAGAAAAATGCAGATAGATCCATAGTTATCACCCTGCACAAAACTAAAGTCCAAGTGGATCAAAGATCTCAACATAAAACCAGACACACTAAATTGGTTAGAAGAAAAATTGGAGAAGAACCTAGAACTCATTGGCACAGGAGACAAATTCTTGAACAGAGGACCAGCAACACAAGCTTTAAGATCATCAAATGGGACCTCATGAATCTGGTAAGCTTCTGTAAAGCAAAAAACACTATTGTCAGGACAAAATGACAGCCTATGGATTGAGAAAGGAACTCCTCCAACCCTATATCTGACAGAGAGCTAATCCAGTATATATAAAAAACTAAAGTTAAAAAAATTCATTATTTCCTTGATTTTAATTCGTGAGTAGTATTCCATTGTGTAAATGTGCCACATCTGTATCCATTCTTCAGTTGAGGGACATGTATGTTATTTCTAGATTTTGGCTATTACAAATAAAGCTGCTATGAACATAGTTGAACAAATTCCATTGCTGAGTGATGGAGCATCTTTAGGGTATATGCCCAGGAGTGGTACAGCTGGGTCTTGAGGTAATACTATTCAGATCATCCTTAATAAGGTAATCCAGAAGCAGAAGGACACACATGGTAAATAATCACTTATAAGTGGATATTAGCCATATACTATAGAATATATATACTAAACTCTGTAGTCCTAAAGAAGCTCCACAACAAGGAGGACCCTAGGGAAGATGCTTAATCCTCATTCAGAAGGGAAAACAGGATAGACATCAGATGTGGGAGAAGACAGGGAATAGGAATAAAACCTACCACATAAGGTTTCTGATAGATTCTACCCAGCAGGCTATAGAAGTAGATACTGAGATTCATAGCCAAACTTTGGGCAGAGTGAAGGTAATCTTAGGAAAGAAGGGAGGGATAGAAAGACCTGGAGGACAGAGGAGCACCACAGGGAACCAACAGTGCCAAAAAAATCTGTGCCCTGGGGGAAGAGGGCAGAGTTCCTGCAGAGACTGATGAATCAACCAAGGACTATGCATGGAAAAGACCTATACCCCTTGTTCAGATGTAGCCCTTGGGCAGCTCAGTCTCCATGTGGGCTCCTAGTAAGGGGGGCAGGTACAGTGTCTGTCATGAACTTGGTTGCCTGCTCTTTGATTAACTCCTCTGTGTTGAGATGACCTTACTAGGCCACAGAGAAAGAGAATCCAGAGAGTCCTGATGAGATATGACAGGTTCAGGTCAGATAGTGAGGGAGATGTACCTCCCCTATCAGTGGACTAGGGAAGGAACATAGGGAGGGAAGAGGGAAGAAGGATAGGACCAGGATGAGATAAGGGAGGGGTTACAACGGGATTCTCAGTGAATAAAGTGCAACAAATAATAATAAATATAAAAAATAAGAAAATAATTCTCTGCTTAGTTTGGTGCACCATTTTTAATTGGGTTATTCTGTTTATTCTAGTTTAATTTCTTGAGTTCATTGTATTTTGGATATTAAGCCTTTGTAAGAAGAAGGATTGGCCAATATCTTTTTCCAATCTGTATATTATCTTTTTATTCTGTTGAGAGTGTCCTTTGCCTTACAGAAGATTTTCAGTTTCTAGAGGTCCCATTTATTAATTGTTGATATTATAGCCTGTGCTGTTGATATTCTGATCATGAAATTGTCTCTTGTGCCAATTAGTTCTGGGATCTTCCCCTCTCTCTCTTCTTATAGATTTAGCATGTCTGGTATTATATTGTTGTCTTTGATCCACTTGAATTTGAGTTTTGTTCAGGGAGATAAATTTGTATCTATTTGAATTTTTTTCTAACATGTAGACATCCAGATAGACCAGACCCATTGGTTGAAGATGCTATCTTCTTTCCATTTTATGGTTTGGGCCCCTTTATCAAAAATCAATTGACCGTAGGTGTGTAGGTTAATTTCTAGTTCTATTCAATTCCATTGATCAAACAGTCAATTCCTATGCCAGTACCAAAGAGTTTCTATGACTATTGCTTTGTAGTATATCTTGAAGCCAGGGATTGAGATACCTCCAGAAGGTTTTTTATTGTATAGAATTGTTTTATCTATTCTCTTTTATTGTTATTGTTGTTGTTCCATATGAAGGTCTGAATTGTTCTTTAAATGCCTGTAAAGGACTGTGTTGGTATTTTAACGGGAATTGGATTAAATCTGTAGATTGTCTTTAGTAGGATGTCCATTTTTTACTATGTTATTCTTTCCTACCCATGAGCATGGAACATCTTTCCATATTCTGATGTCTTCTTCAAATTCTTTCTTCACAGATGTGAAGTTCTGGTCATATAGGTCTTTTAGTTGCTTGGTTAGAGTTACACCAAGATACTTTACATTGTTTGTGGCTATTGTGAAGGGTGTAGTTTCCCTACTTCCATGTCAACCTGTTTGTCGTTTGTGTCCAGGATGGCTACTGATATATTGACTTAATCTTGTGTCCAACCACTTTGCTGAGGGTGTTTTTCAGCTGAAGGAGTTCTTTGGTGGAATTATTGGAGTATCTTATGTACACTATCATATCATCTCCAAATAGTGATACTTAAACTTCTTCCTTCCCTATTTGTATGCTTTTGATATACTTTAGTTGTCTTATTGTTCTAGCTAGAACTTCAAGTACTCTATTGAAGAGACATGGAAAGAGTATGCAGCTTTATCTGTCCCTGATTTTAGTGGAATTACTTTGAGTTTCTCTCCATTTAATTTTACGTTGTCAATCAGCTTTCTGTATATAGCATTAATTATGTTTAGATATCAGCCTTGTGTCTCTGATTTCTCTAAGACACTCATCAACAAGAAATGTTTATATTGTCGAGGACTTTTTCTGCATCGAATGTGATGATCATGTGATTTTTTTCTTTGAATTTGTTTGTATGGTGGAATATGTTGATGAATTTTCATATGTTAAACCATCCCTTCATCCCTGGGATGAAGCCAACTTGATCATGGTCAATGATGTACTTGATGTGTTCTTAGATTCAGTTTTGTGAGACTTTTATTGAGTATTTTTTATCGTTGTTCATGAGTGAAACTGGACTAAAATTGTCTTTCTTTGTCGAGTCTTTTTGTAACTTATGTATCAGAGTGACAGTGTCTTCATAGAATAAATTTCCCAATGTTCTTTAAGGTTCTATTTTGTGAAAAAAATTGAGTAGTATTGGCATTAGCTCTTCTTTGAATGTCTGGTAGAATTCTGTGCTAAAACCTTCTGGACCTGGGCTTTTTGTTGCTGGTGAGATTTTTGATGACTGCTTCTATTTCCTTATGGTTTACAAGACAGTATAACTCTTCAACTAATCTTGATTTCGATTTGATACATGAAATCTATCCAGAAAATAATCTTAGCTATTGAGAACCTTCTAAGAAAGTAATTACCAATGAGCAAAACTTCAGACTTTTTTGCTATGTTTTTCTCTGGCAGTTTCAAAATCTTGGAATTTAATCAAGGTCATTGGTCCCTTTTGAATTGAGATTTATGGGATAAGAAGCAGATTTCAAATGTCAATGGGCACATGAATATCAAGTTTCCTAGAATCAATCACTTCTTAAAAAGACAGCTTTCACTTGCTTGGTTAGAGTCACACCAAGGTACTTTATGTTATTAGAAGCTATTGTGAAAGGTGTTGTTTCCCTAATTTCTTTCTCAGCCCTTTTGTCTTTGGTATGCAGGAGGGCTTCTGATTTTTTTTGAGTTAATTTTGTAACCAGCCACTTTGCTGAAGATGCTTATCAGCTGAAGGAGTTCTCTGGTTGAACTTTTAGAGTCACTCATGTATACTATCATACCATCTGCAAATAGTGACACTTTGAACTCTTCCGCTCCAATTTGTACTCCCTTGATCTCCTTTAGTTGTCTTATTGCTCTAGCTAAGACTTCAAGTACTATATTAAAGAGATATGGAGAGAGTGGGCAGCCATGCTTTGTCGTAGATTTCAGTGTGTTTGATTTGAGTTTCTCTCCATTGAGTTTTATGTTGGCTATAGGCTTGCTGTATATTGCCTTTAGTATGTTTAGGTATGTGCCTTGTATCTCTGATGGCTCCAAAACTTTGAACATGAATGTGTGTCGGATTTTGTCAAATGCTTTTTTGGTATCTAATGAGATGATCATGTGGTTTTTCTCCTTCACTTTGTTTATATGGTGGATTACATTGATGGATTTCGGTATATTGAACCAGCCTTGCATGCCTGGGATGAAGTCTACTTGGTCATGGTGGATGATATCTTTTATGTGTTCTTAGATTCAGTTTGCCCGTATTTTATTGAGATTTTTTGCATCTTGTTCATAAGAGAGATAGGTCTGAAGTATTTGTAAAGCAAAAGATACTGTTGTCAGAATAAAAAAAACAACATCTTAAAGAATGGGAAAGGATCTTCACCAACCCTGTATCTGACAGAGGGTTGATATCCAGAATATATAAAGAACTATAGAAGTTTAAAAGCAACAAATCAAGAAACCTGATTAAAAATGGGGTACAGAGAAAAAATGAGAATTCTCTGTAGTGCAATACAGAATGGCAGAGAAACACTTAAAGAAATGTTCTACATCCTTAGCCATCAGAGATGCAAATCAAAACGAACGACCCTGAGATTTCACCTGACACGCATCAGAATGGCTAAGATCAAAAACAAAAGTGACAACACATGCTGGAGAGGTTGTGGAGAAAGGGGAACCCTCCTCCATTGCTGGTGGGAATGTAAACTTGTACAACCACTTTGGAAATCAATCTCTTGATTTCTCAGACAATTAGGAATAGTGCTTCCTCAAGATCCAGTTATAAGACTCCTAGGCATATATCCAAAAGATGCGCAAGTACACAACAAGGACATTTGTTCAACCATGTTTATAGCATCTTTATTCGTAATAGCCAGAACCTGTAAACAACCCAGATGCCCCTCAATTGAAGAATGGATACAGAAATTGTGGTAATTTTACACAACGGAATACTACTCAGCAATTAAAAACAAGGAAATCATGGTACAGCCCATCGCAGCTCAGTATCCAAGTGGGTTCCCTAGTTAGGGGGACAGGGACTGTCTCAGACATGAACTCAATGGCTAGCTCTTTTACCTCCCCTTCCCGCTCCCCCCCGAAGGAGGGGCAGCCTTGTTAGGCCACAGAAGAGGACTTTGTAGCCAGCCCTGAAGAGATCTAATAAGCTAGGATCAAATGGAAGGGGAGGAGGACATCCTCCATCAGTGGACTTATAGAGGGGGAGGGAGGAGTTGGGGCAGGGAGGGTGGGATTGGGAGGGATTGAGGGAGGGGGCTACATCTGGGATACAAAGAAAATAAACTGTAATTAATATAAAAATTATAAATAAAAAGGAAGAAAAGACAGCTTTACTACGTTACATGTATAATATCCACTGATAAGTGAGTATATACCATGTGTGTCTTTATGTTTCTGGAATATGTCACTCAGGATAATCTTTTCTAGTTCCCACCATTTGCTTGAAAATTCCATGATTTCTTTGTTTTTAACTGCTGAGTAATATTCCCTTGTGTGAATGTACCACTATTTCTCTATCCATTCCTCAGTTGAGGGACATATGTGTTGTTTCCAGATTCTGCCTATTATAAATAAAGCTGCTACTAACATGATTGAGCAAATGTCCTTGTTGTGTATTTGAACATATTTACATATTTTAGATATATGCCTACGGTGGTATACCTGGATCTTGAGGAATCACTATTCCTAATTGTCTGAGAAAATGCCAGATCGACGTCCAGAGTGGTTGTACAAGTTTATATTCCCACCAGCAATGGAGGATGGGTCCCCTTTCTCTACATCCTTTTGATGTTAGCCACTCTGATTAGTGCAATCTCAGGGCCATTTTGATTTGCGTTTCCCTGATGATTGAGGAGTTTGGGCATTTCTTTAAGTGTTGTTCTTCCATTTGATAATCCTCTGTAGAGAATTCTCTGTTTAGTTCTGTATCCCGTTTTTAATTGGATTGCTTTATTGGTTGATTTTTAACTTCTGTTTTTTCATTAATTACATTTTATTGGCTTTGTATCCCAGCTGTTGTTCTCTGCCTCACTCTCTCCCAATCCCACTCTCTGCCCCTCATCTCCTTCCATGCGCCTCTCCAAATCCACTGATAGGGGAGGTTCTCCTCCCCTTCCATCTGACCCTAGCTTATCAGATCTCATCAGGACTGGCTGCAGTGTCCTTCTGTGTGGCCTGGCATGGCTGCTCCTCCCTCAGCGGGGGTGGTTAAAGAGTCAGACACTGAGTTCATCTCAGAGACAATCCATAGTCACCTTACTTGGACACCGACTTAGATACTGAGCTGCCATGGGCTACATCTGACCAGAGGTTCTAGGATATATCTATGAATGGATTTTGGTCCTTTGTTGGAGTATCAGTCTCAGAAAAGACCTCTGTGCCCAGGTATTTTGGTTCTGTTGCTCTCCTTTTGGAGCTCCTGTCCTCTCCAGGTCTAACTAACTTCTTAGCCATATAATATAAGATAAACATATTGAAATCTGTACACCTAAAGAAGCTAGGAGGAGGACCTAAGCAAGAAGGAAGAAGGAGGACCCTGGATAAGAAAGAGAAAGGCACTCAGAAAGGCAAACAGGATGGACATCAGAAGAAGGAGAAAACAGGGAACAGGACAGGAGCCTACCACAGACGGCTTCTGAAAGACTGTACCCAGCAAGGTATTACAGCAGATGCTGAGACTCACAGCCAAACTTTGGGCAGAGTGCAGGGAATCTTATGAATGAAGGGGGAGATGAAAGATCTGAAATAGACAGGAGCTCCACAAGGAGAGCAACAGACCTCGAAATTCTGGACACAGGAATCTTTTCTGAGACTGATACTCCAACCAAGGACCATACGTAGAGATAACCTAGAATTCCTGCACAGATGTAGTCCATGGCAGCTCAGTGTACAAGTGCATGCCCTTTTAAGGGTAACAGGGACTGCCTCTGACATAAACTTAGTGGCTGGCTCTTTGTTCCCCTTCACCTGAGGGGTGAATAGCCTTACCAGGCTGCAGAGGTAGATAATGCAGCCATTCCTGATGAGACCTGATAGGTTAGGGTCAGATGGAAGGGGAGAGGACTGCTCCTATCAGTGGACTGGGGGAGGGGCAAAGGAGTCAAAGAGGAGGGAAGGTAGGATTGGAAGGGAATGAGGAAGGCGTTACAGCTGGGATACAAATTGAATAAACTGTAATAAATAAAAAATATTTATAAAATAAAAAATTAGAAAGACAGTTTTTCTCCAGATTATTTTTTGTTTTTCATTTTGAATTTATTCTTTGGTCATAAACTTTTTTTACTTTGGTTTCTGTTTCTGTTTCTGTGCCAGTAGTATGTGTTCATCAGTGAATGTATATGTAAATAACGAAGAGTATATATACAGACAAACAGAAGCACACATACATCATATGACCAACTGCAAAGGAGTTTAATTATAGTATAATGAAGAACATGATTATGTTATTTTCTTTTTTAAATTTTATTATTATTTTCAACATCACCATCATCAATTTATTAACTTTGGATTTCAGCTGTATCCCCCTCTCTCATCTCCTCCCAGTCCCAACCTCCTTCCCTCTTCCTCTGTAAACCCTCTTCTTTTGTCTGCTGATAAATCAAGTCCTCCTCTCCTGCTGTCTGACCTAACCTATCAGGTCCCATCAGGACTGTCTGGATCCTCTTCCTGTGCTGGCTGGCTAGGTTGCCCCACCAGGGAGACACGATCAAGGAACAGGCAACTGAGTTCATGTCAGAGACTGTCTCTTCTCCTCTTCAATTATAGACTGGTCTGAAGCCATTTCTGTGAAAGACCAATTTTTTATTGATGTGAGAGGGCTCACCCTACTGTGGGCTGTGCCACCACTCAACAGGTGTTCCTGGGTTGTACAAGAAAAGTGGTGGAGTAAGCAATGTTTCTCCAGGCATTCTCTTTCAAGCTCTTGCCTTGAATTCTTGATTTAATGTCTCACAGTGATACACTGTAATTTAAAAGATGAAATAAAAAATAAAAATTTCCTCCTTAAGTTGCTTTTGGTAATTGTGTTTTTCAGAGCAATAGGAAGGAATTTCAGACATCTGCTTCTAGAGACATGAGATAAAATATAAACTGTGGTTAATATAGTGTACCCCATTGCCATGGGGTCAGAACTATACAGTACAGGTTGCTACGGAAGATGTTACAATAGTAGTAGTACTTTAAAACTTAGGAATAGATGACTCCCTCTCATCACTTTCTTTTCTTTATGTTTTTACATTCTGTAGATAGCTATTTCCAATGATGAAGGGACATTTTCAAATATTTGATTTTAATGACGTGGGATTATGTTTCAGCATCCCTAAGAATGTCAATTTTGAAAAGGAAAGTAATTCTTTCATTGATTATCCACCATCAATGTTATCAGTTTTCAATATTTTTTACATGCATGCTTTCTCAACCTTTTTATTTTATTACTACACATTTAAATTAATGATAAGTATTTCTAGACATTTACGCAAAACCAGCAGCATGGCCAAGAAAGATAAAATTTGAAAGAGAGCTGCCTCAAGAAGAAACTTGTAAGTTGAGAATCATAAAACAACTTACAAACTCAACTTAACATTTTAGATTATTTGACAGTTTTAAAGATATGTCCAAAAATATTTTGTATTCTATTCAAAACCACCATTCATTCTTTCATTAAAAAGGTCCATATGGAGAGGAGTCAATTTCTGTCAGAAATCACATTAATGAGCTTAGATGCAAGTATTCTAATTCCACATAGCAGGCATGTGTGTAAGGTTACAAATGAATTCTTCCTGGAAAGCCCTGAGATGACTACATCTCTGGTCCACATCTTGATAACATACTTTGAGAGTCCTAGACCCAGAACCACACTGTACTAAGTGTGCATTCAAGGCTTTGCCCATAAGTGCCAGGACTAATAAATGTTTCTTCTTTAACTTTGGGAATTACTACGTATTTATAAAAAATGAACAGTGGTTTAGGAATAAAGTGTCCATTTACGTAAGAAAAGGACACTGTAATTAAAAAGTGAGATTTTGAAATTAAAGTGTGAGTGTCATATTTGAATCTAGTAACAACATTGAATACTGGGGTGGGTGGAAAAAATGAAAAACACAAATTAGGAAAGAAGTAAGGAACTCAATTTTTAACATCAAATAAGTTGAAATGTATATACTTTTCTAAATTTATATAGTTCTTATACGTTTTCTTATACAGATTTCTTAATATTATACATTATATATTTATATATTAGATATAAAAATTCAGAAATATATGGACACATATAAAATGTAGACAAGTGTCAGGAGAATAAAATAAGCATTGCAAGGACCTGAACTTTGTTAATTTGAATGATGAATTGTTAAATTAGAAAAAAAATGAAGAGAAAAAAATGAATTTGAGAGCCTTAGATAAATTCCTTGGAGATTCACAGAAAAATCAAATAGGTCCCAGCAGGGGATTTCTCTGGCATGAACTCAGTGACAGGGTCTCTGATCACCAACCACTGAGAGCTGCAGCCTTGCCAGGCCACATAAGAAGACAATGCAACCAGTACTGATGAGGCCTGATAAGCTAGGGTTAAATAGAAGGGCATGAGGACCTCCCCTATCAGTGGACTAGGGGAGCGGCATAGGGGAAGGAGAGAGAGGAAGGGTGGGATTGGGAGGAGATGCTGGAGTGGTCCACAACCTGAATACAAGGTCAATAAATTGTAATAAATAACAATAATAAAAAAAGACCACACACAAGAAAACTTGTATATATAATAAGTATTCATGATTAACAGGAACTTTTAAAAAATGAGAATTACTTTTAATATCCTACAGTAGCCCAAATTCCTGATGAGTGATCCTAGGTCCCAGGATTATCCAACCTCTGGCCCACAGCCATACCCACTTTTCCGAGGTGAATAGCTAGGCTATACCCCAGGATCATCCAAGTTAGACACCCTCAACCCAATCCCATGCCTAGGGGTCCAATTGGACACAGCCAGTAGAGGAGAACTGCAGGCTATTCCCTGAATCACAGCCTCCTGCCCATGGTTCTAATGGCCTTCCAGAGGGAGCCTGTAGGAGCCTCAGGAGGGGCCTCACAAGGTTTCAGCCTTAATCCCATAGCACCACCTGGTTTTCCAAGAAGGGCACCCAGGACTTCTGTGTCATCCAGTCTCTGGTCCACCTTTGTGAGGAGTTCTGCTAACACAAGAAACACCCAGACAACACCAGGAATACCAGATGGCTAAATATGTTATTCTGAAGCAACAAGAACCAGAGCAATGTGGTATCATGAGAATCCAACTATCTTACTACAGCAATCCAAGGATGTCCTAGCACACCTGAAACATAAGAAAACAACTTTAAACCTATTACTGTGAAGATGATAGAGGCCTCTAAAGAGGAAACAAATAAATAGTCCCTTCAAGAAATACAGGAAAATAAAATCAATCAGATAGATGCCTTTAAAGAGGAAGCAAAAATAATCTCTTAAAGAAATACAGGAGGCAGTCCAAGATGGTGGTGACCAGCTCACATCTTTTCTTAAGGGAACATGATCCAAAACTCTGAAATTGGTCAGTGGAGGGAGAGCTAAAGCCAGAACATCCACAGTGAGGTTTACTGAGAGAAAGGAGGCATCCAAGTTTGCAAAGACTGCAGAGTGGCAGCTAGCCCTATAAGAAACTTCTGTGCTCCATGACTAAGACTGCAGAAGTGGCTAACCCAAGTACAGGTCACCCTGGCTATCAGACAAACAGTGGACATAAATGAGCTGATGGATCTCCTACACTTTCATTTGCCCCAGTGGACCCAATTCTGAGAGTAGAGGCCAGGGGGAACCACTGTGCATTCCTATTAGGCCTACTAGCAAGTGAGTACACCATCAAATGAGTGTGTGCAGAGCCCCTGAACCAGGGATCTCCCTATGCTAGCAGCCAGACATAGAATCCCTCCTATCCACACCTTTCTGTAGGCAACATAGGGATCCTTGGGACAGCATTCTCAACATTGAAGCCCATGTTCTGTGGCTATACTAGTGGAGTCTAGGCAAACAATTCCTGGAGCCCAGATAGATTTTAAAACCAGAAGGACAGTAGGACAGGTCTGTAGGCCACTGTGTTCAGGGCACCTGCACATGTGCATTGTGCCTGCAAACAGTGCCAGTGCCCACATTCCCTCCAGAGCTTAAGCTCTACCCTTCCAGGCATCTATACTCTCTGTCACCCTCTCCCTCAAGGCATACTGCCAAGCACAATCCCACATTGCAAATGGGCAGCTGACCTTTCTCCCTTAACTATAGCTGAAGCACCAGCATCCAATCTCAAACTGCTGGACCTCTCATCTTCCTGAAGGATACTCCAGACAACAGGGACAGAAGGATCCAGTTTGAAGTACAGACTCAGAGAAAAAACAGCAAATTTCACAGATAAGCAGATGGCTAGAGGACCGCATAAGAACACATCTAACAAAAATCAGGACATCACAGTTTCACCAGCAACCCCAGAAATCAATGGATATTTTACTGGAAACACAGGAAAATGAGTTTAAAGCTATGCTTATCCAGTTATTAGAGGCACAGAAAGAAGAAATGAACAAAGCTCTCAAAGAAACACAGTCAAATGTAGCCAAACAAACAGAAGCACAGGTAGAGGCATAAGTAGTGGCACATGGACAGGAAGCAAACAAAAAATAGGGGCCATTATGGAAAGACAGGAAGCCACATTCAAACAGCTGAAAGAAATGTGCAAGACATGAAAACAGAATTAGAATAAATAAAGAAAACACAAACAGAGAAAACCCTGGAGATAGAGAATTTTAGAGAAAAGATCAGGAAGCAAAAGGGTAAACATCACCAACAGAATACAAGAGATGGAAGACAGAATCTCAGGCACTGAATATACAACTGCAGAAAATGATACATCTCTCAAAGAAAAAATAAAATCAGAAAAGTTCCAAAAACAAAACATTCAGGAAATCAAGGACACCACGAAAAGACGAAATCTAAGAATAATAGGAATAAATGAAAAAGAAGATTCCATATTCCAAGGTCCAGAAAATATTTTCATGATATCAACAGAACATTTCATTCAACCTCAAAAGAAAATGCTTTCTTCTCAGCACCCCATGGAACCTTCTCCAAGATGACCATATACTTGGTCACATAGCAAACAACACAAGAAATTTTAAATAACTCCTCTTATCTTATCAGATCACCATGCATTAAAACTAGACTTCAACAAGAACAGCAACAACAGAAAACCTACAAAGTCTTAGAAACGGAATGTTTTTCTACACAATGCTGACTGGGTCAGGGAATAAATAAAGAAAAAAAATTAAAGATTTTCTAGTATTCAAACTTATGGGACACAATCAAAGCAGTATGAAGATGACTATTCATGGCACTAAGTGCCTTCATAAAGAAATAGGTACGATCGTATACTAATAACTTAACAGCACATATCAAAGCCCTAGAACAAAAAGAAGCAAAATCAAGCAAAAAGATTAACCAGCAGTAAATAATGAACCTCAGGCCTGAAACCTATGACTTAGAAACAAAGAGAACAATAAAAAGAATCAATGAAACCAAAGCTGTTTTTTTTTTTTGAGAAAATCAACAAGACAGACAAATCCTTAGCTAGACTAAGTAAAAGACATACACTATCTATTTAACAAAATCAGAAATGAAGAGGACATTACAAAACACACAGAGGAAATCCAGAGAATCATTAAGTCTTACTTCACAAGCTTGTACTCCACAAAATTAAAAAATCTAAATATAATGAATTATTTTCTTGATAGATTCCACTTATGAAAGTTAAATCAAGATGAGGTAAGCAAGTTAAATCACCCTAAAACCTCTAAAAATCTAGAAGTTATTTAAAACCTCCCAGCCATGAAAAACAACAACAACAACAACAAAAAGAAAACAGGGCCAGATAGTTTCAGTGCATAATTCTCCCAGACATTCAAAGAAGAGCTAACACCAGTACTCCTCAAGTTATTCCATAAAATAGAAGCAGAAGGAACACTGCTAAACTCATGTTGTGAGGCCACAGTCAGCCTAATACATAACCCCCACAAAGATCCAACAAAGAAAAAGAATTTCAGGCCAAGTCCCTTATGAACATTGACGTAAAAATAATCAATAAATTGCTTGCAAACCAAATTGAAGAGCGCATCAAAAATGTCATCTTCTATGATCAAGTAAACTTCATCTCAGTGATACAGGGGTGGTTCAATATATATGAAAATCCACCAACTTAATCCACCATATAAATAAACTGAAAAAAAAGATGAGCATCTAATTAGATACCCTTAACCAAATTCAACACCCAGTCATGTTGAAAGTCTTGGAGAGATCAGTGATACAAGGCACTTACATAAACACAATAAAGATAATTATGAGTTTACAGCCAACATCAAATTAAATGAACTTAAAGCAACTCCACTAAAATCAGAGACATGACAAGGTTGCCCACTTTGTATCACATCAATGTAGTACTTGAAGTCCTATAACCAAGTAAGTAAATCAAGAAAGGAGTATAGATACACTAAAAACAGTGACTCCTAACTTTTAAAAATATTTTTATTTTTATTAATTACACTTTATTCACTTTGTATCCCCCAGTAACCCTGTCCCTCTTCTCCCCCCAATCCTACCCTCACTCCTCCTTTTCAGTGCATGCCTCTCCCCAAGTCCACTGATAGGAGAGGTCTTCCTCTCCTTCCTTCTGATCCTAGTCTATCAGGTCTCATCAGGAGTGGCTGCATTGTCTTCCTCTGTGGCCTGGTAATGCTGCTACCCCCTCAGGGGGAGGTGATCAAAAAGTAGGTCAATCAGTTCATGTCAGAGACAGTCCCTGTTCCCATTACTATGGAACCCACTTGGACACTGAAATACCATGGGCTACATCTGTGCAAGGGTTCTAGGTTATCTCCATCAACTGTCCTTGATTGGAGTATCAGTCTCAGAAAAGACCCCTGTGCCCAGAATTTTTGGTTCTGTTGATGCCCCTGTGGAGCTCCTGTCCTCTCCAGGTCTTACTATTTTCCACTTCTTTCATAAGATTCCCTGCACTCTGCCCAAAGGTTGACCATAAGTCTCAGCATCTGCTTTGATACCCTGCAGGGTAGAGCCTTTCAGAGGCCTTCTGTGGCAGGCTCCTGTCCTGTTCCCTGTTTTCTCCTTCTTCTGAAGTCCATCCTCCTTGCCTTTCTGAATGGGGACTGAGCATTTTAGCCAGAGTCCTCCTTCTTGATTAGTTTCTTTAGGTGTATAGATTTTAGTTTCTTTAGGCATACAGATTTAGAAGAAAGAAAGAAAGAAAGGAAAAAAAAAGGTTATGTGAAAGTCCCCCCAGAGTAAAACTATAATGTATAGACAAATGATGTTCATGTAGGAGTCTAATTAAAGTATGTGGTCATTTTACATGAAGTAAAAGAAAATTTGTGGTCTTTCATTTGTTTATTTGCTTGTTTTAAAATAGTCTTTTCGCCTAATATGTTATGAAATAAATTAGCCTGAAGGCAATATTATACACAAAGAAAAATGTCATTAGGACATTGCTGCTGTATGCTTTTCTCTGTCATCTGCTTTTGCAAAGAGCATTCTTCTTGGGAGAATTGTTCACTGGTGTGTGTATAATGAGCTGGAAGAATATGCCAGGGCAGTGTGATTTAACCTGAGGAGCAAAAAGTGTGACTATCAGGTTCTATGGGTGAGTGTTGTGGAATTTGCACACTGTAAATGAGTGAGAAAAAGACTAGAGTTTAATGTAGATAGTACAAAGAAGAGAACTTTGAGGAGAGAGAAAAATATGGAAAGAGGATTTTTCAGCTTTGCTTTTGGAAATCCATCAAATTAACTACTGAATCTCTCCAGAGACCATTCAATAAAGCCAATAAAGCAACAAAAGACTTTCAGTGTAATGTGATTCTTGAGACAGAAATGTTCAGAAATGATTCTTTGGCCCAATCTTGGCCCTACTGAGTGAGAAACTCTGTTGGGTGGGTAGGGCACAGAAATCTGATAGATTTTTACTTTTTGGAATATTTTAAAATATTTTTTTATTTTTTATATTAGTTACAGTTTGTTTACTTTGTATCCCAGCTGTAACCCCCTTCCTCATTCCCTCCCAATCTCACCCTTTTCCCCTCATCTACTACGTGCCTCTCTCTAAATCCACTGATAGGGGAGGTCCTCCTCCCCTTCCACCTAACCCTAGCTTAGTTTTAGCGTCAAAATGGCACTAAGCAGTCGATCCAGAATTCTGCCATACTCTGTGTCCTTACATACCTAGCTTTCTACTCAAGCTAGTTACAACTGATGAGCTGATACTAACACACCACCATCATCCTAAATTCCACAGTTTATATATATCAGGATTCATTCTTACTACAGCTATTTTTTCATGATTCTTACAACGAAAACAACCAGTGCCTTTTACAATGAGAAGTCTAGTGACAATACATTACCCCCTGATCTGTACTTTCTGACATTGCATATTTGTTCTTCCACTTTCTGATTCAGGTGAAATTGCTTCTGACAGTCTCAACTGCTTTATTCAGAAAAAAAAAAGAAACAGGTAAAAGTATATCTAGTTTAGAAAACAATTTTAATAGTGGAAGCAGATCTATATTTACTTTTAATTAGCATAGTGCTTGACACATAGTGCATGCTTTTAGTAAGTTATGTATTATTAATAGTTTTATTATTGTGAATGCCATTTCCTAAGCAAGAGAGCTGAGTAAAAAAAAAGTATGTTGCAGTAGGGATTTATTGCTGGGGAGTCTTGTAACTAATTATGAAGGAAGGAAAGACCATTCTAAAACATGAAGTCCACTTTGACACTGCTATTCTTCCCTATACAGGAATGACCCAAAAAGCTCTCCTTTACAGAAAATGAGGTCCAGGGGTTAATACTTCAGTATACATTCAGCTGGTAATGTGAGAGTTGGATTCATTTGTTTGTTTATTCAAAGTTGTTTTATTTAGTTGACTTCAAATGGAACCTAACCAAGGATCTTTGTACCACATTGGTTTGATTACTTTTAGTTTTACTAGTTTTAAGTGATTGTTGTTAAAACTTTGTAGTAGTTTCCAGTTTCCCACTCCCTTGCTGTATCTAGAATTACCTAATGCCTTGATTGCTCACCCAGATTCAACTTTTCCCCCCAACAAATTTGAACCTAAAATAAGTTGTGAACATCCTAAGTTTTAAAAAAAATCAAGATGTTCAAGAGGTTGCTCAAAGCTCTAAATTAAACTAGCCTTGGCCTAGTTTTTTCCTTACGCACTCTGTTCCTTCATGGCTGCACACATGTAAAATGTCCTCTTTCTGCTGCAATTCAGTTCAGGGAAGTGCTGCAGGGATGCACAATTTGTTACAATACATGTTTGAATTTGCAACCTTGGACTTTTTGGCTTTTCCTTTTGGAATTCTAACTGGTCCTATCTCAGGAAAGGTTTTGGCTGTGACTGTAGTTTTGGGGGTGACTATTGCTTTGGATTTTGTGGGAATAGACAGCCTTATTATTATTCCTGGGTGTATTTTCCAACATTTCCTGAACTGTCTATTTCATGCTTGCTAGGCATTGTGCTTTTCAAATCAAGGGATTCTTGCTTATTCCTTTTTGTACATTTAGAAGCTAGTTCAGTGTCACGCATGTTTGGCACTTAAGTTATCATTAAATGAAGGAATGAATTGTACAGATTGCTAGATTTAGATCAATGAAGAGTGCCATAGAAAATAAATGAGTCATTCAATATTTTTGGTGTGCAGTAGCAGGTATGTAGATAGATAGCCATACATATTGATTGCTACATTATGCCCACTTGAAATGAAAAAAAAATTAACTTGTTACAGTGCCTCTTTTCCACCAAAACTATGATGAAACAATGGAAAGGACCCAGAATACTTTCCTAAGTACATGGCATTCAAAAACTATTCACAAGCTCTCTGAATTTCAACAGTGTCCACCTGCCACTCATTAGCTACAAATGTTCTAGTTCTTCCCTTTGTATGAACATGCATTTTTGAGAAGGGAATGGAGAGGATTTCTTTATCTGTATGGAAACATCTTTGAACTGCTTCCTGCTTCCTTAAGGTCAGGAAATATACTATGGGCTGGCCTCATTGATACTTCAGAAGATTCCTGAGGTTTATTGAGGGCAATATGTCTTTCTTTTCTGTTTTCAGGGGCTGGACAGGTGTTTGAATTTTAAAGAAAACACTAAGGAATTATATCATCGGAGATGTGGCACACAAGCAAAGAATATGCTCAAGTTGTAGGTAAGCATCACTGATCCTGGCTAATTGTGCATTACCAACAGTTTAAAGGTCTCCTGCTTCTGTTTAAGTAAGCGTTATAAGTTATCTGCTTTTCAAATTACTTTAGAAGAAAACTCAAATAAAGAGCATCATCATAGCTTGGGTTTAAGGTAACACATTAGCTTTGCCATTACCCTGCTGATTTAATTGGCCCAGTAAGGATGCTTGAGGTATTTGGGACTGTAATTAAAGTTGTGGTGCCTGGAAAATCCTCCGTCTGTTATTATATTTTTTTCTAAAATAAACTATCCTAGCTCACCAAAACTTGTGGGGCTAATTAGAGCCTAATTAAACTTACTTGTTTCTATTTTAAAATCTGCCCACTGAGAGAGCCTTGAGGCAGGAGGGAACATATTTTTAAAGTGACAGTTCTAAAAATGCTTGCCGCTATGGTCCCTGAGCTGCATTGCACTGATTCATGCATTGTTTTACTTCCAATGAAACGAAGACCTACCTCCTTTTCCCCCTGTAGTTCTGCACTACTCTCAGCTGCTTCAGATTTAGCTGTGTAAAAGAATTTGTTCAATGAACAAACCAGCCTTCTTTGTTATAAAGCTTCCATCTGGAGTGGCTGACCCCTGCACTCAGATGGGAAGTAGTGCAGGAAAATATTTCTGACAAAAATCAGGGCAAGGAAGCACAGGAACCAGTACAATGTTGAATCCGCAAAGAAAAAGGGCATAACGCCTAGAGGACTTACTGTGCTCTAGATGTGTTTCTGGGTTCTTTAAACCTGATTTTTCTTCAGTATAAAGGATAAACTGATAGACTAAGTATCTTGTATCCCAGATTGTACAAATAAAAAAGCAAGAAGCAAAGGCACCTCAAATTATGTCTGTGAGTTCCAAACTCTATTCCTTGAGCATCTTTCTCTTCAAAATAGAAGTGATAATAACTAGGCTGCTCCTTACCTGTTGGTAGATAGATTAGATAGATAGAAATATAGATAGATAGATAGATAGATAGATAGATAGATAGATAGATAGGTTGGTAGGTAGATAGATAGATAGATAGATAGATAGATAGATAGATAGATGAGAGATATGAAAGCTTTTTTCAAAATGTAAACTGACTTTCATAGATTAGTTTCAGAAAAACTGTTCTTTTTAATATATTTAATTATTATCTTCATTCAGAATAAAGCTTTTATACCCTTTATACCAAAGCCAACTAAAACACAGGGCTTAATCTACTTTCATGTCTCAAGTATTCTTTTTTATGAGAACACTCTGGTTTGTGTTACTAAAATAATGTTATGCCTGAAGTGAACCATTGTGGTTGGAGCTTGTACCTTATTTTTTTTTTCCTGACTGCTTTTTGTGTGACCTTAATTTTACATGTGTGATTTATACTTGTGTACATGTGTGTTCATGTGTGCCTGTGGGAGTGTGAAGACATATGTGTAGCTACAGGAGGCCAAGGGTCAACATAGGTTGTCTTTCTCAATTATTGCCAACCTTATTTTTTTAGACAAGGTCTCTCAGTAACCCTGAACTTTACTAATAGGGCTAGACTAGTTGGCCAGAAAGCTCTAGGGATTCTCTTACCTTTGACTCTCCAGTCCTTGGATTACACATGCATATAGATGTGCCTGACATTTTTCATGGGTGTTAAGAATCTGAATGTAGGTCTTTATACTTGGATAGCAAACAGCTGAGACTTTGCCATCTTCCCAACCCTGTGTGATTACTTATAACTTAGACAAGATGTGGTGTTTTAACAGAAGTGTCTCATAGACACATTTATTGAACACTTTGTTTCTAGCTGTTGTTTGTATTTACCCTAGTCATTTTTTTTCTATTGGCATGCTAAAATGCTTTGACAAAACAACTTACAAAATTAAGTGTTTAATTTGGAGCTTACAGTTTCAGAAGGGTTGAGTCCATGGCCATCATGGCAGAGGGCATGGCAATAGGCAATCAGGCATGGTGCTGGAGCAGTAGTAGAGAACTCACATCTTGAGAGATAATCATGAGGCAGAGAAAACTACCTGGGAATGGTTTGGTCTTCTAAAATCCCCAAACCTTACTTCAGTGACTCACGTTCTCCTACAAGGCTAGACTTCCTAACTCTTCCAAACTGGGAATGAATAATTCAAAAATATGAGCCTTGGGAACCATTCTTATTCAAACCACTACAGGTAACTATGGAACTTTTGAGATGTAGGGCCTTGCTGTAGAAAGTAAATCACTAAATCCACCTTGGAAGGTTTATAGCATCATCTCACTTTCTGTTCTTTGCTTTCCTTGTATAGATAAAATATAAGCAGGCAGTTTCCTGCTCCTGCCACCATATCATGTTTTCCTTGCCTTGTTGGCTGCTAAGATCCTTTGGTTATAGTATTTTATCTTAGCAACAGAATAGTAACTAATACACTATCAAATTCTCTTCTAGGCTGATCTGATTTCTTATGTGTTTTCATATTATATACCAAATTATGTCTAGCTTTATTTCTTTTTTTGGCAAATACAATATGTCAGAACAGAAACAAGGCCTGTATGAGAGTAAGAAAAATAAAATATCTTGAATATAAAATCCAAGGAAGCTTCCATTCTGAGTGTTGTACAAGTGCAGAAGTGGCACCTGAAAATAAGTCTCTCTTTAAATTTTGTTCTGTCAGTACACTAGTCAACACTACTCAAAGTAAATCCTTATCTGTGACCCATGTTCATGTATTGTATAAGTATAGATGCCACATACATCTTAAAATATATTTGCAAACATTCTCAGAAGGGCTACTGCTCTTCATTATAGTCCCTGGCTATGGCCTTACTTAAATTTAGATATTTGTTCCTTATGTAAATTATGCTACTTTTATATAATATATACCAGCCTAGTACAAAATTTAGATTATAAACAAAATAAAATTAGTTACTTAGAATTTATTGATTGCATAACTAAAAGTGAGATCTGCAATTAGCAACTGTGCATACATCATTTCTAATCATAACATGTTTCTTTTTTTTTTAATAACATCTGTTTCTTAATAAGAGCACTGATACTCAGAGAGGTTTAATTCAGTTTAGAAAAATCGTCATTCATTTTAGCTTAGAATACATGGTTTGATTAACTGTAGCAGGCAGGATATGTATGAAATTCCCATTGTCTTCATTAATTTGTGCAATTATGTAAAGTGTTAAAAATAGGAAAAGAAAACAAACAAATAAAAAACAGGAGTCTTTAGTTACAGTGAATGATCTCTGATAATGTGAAGAGAAAGTGTACTGAAGATGGAGGGCTCCATACAATATGATTACTGCTACAACCATGGATCAAAGCATGGGTCGAACCTCATCATAGAAACTTCATTGTACTTGAGAAAAAAGGAATAATTTTATTTACACACAAAAAAATATCTTATTGCAGGTTGGCTTTTTTACCATAGAAAAGTAACTCTTTCATGTTCATTTGTAAAAGGCACCATATGTTGGGAGTGGATCTAAGAGAGAAGGGAAGTGGAATCTGCTAGGAAGAGTGGAGGGAGGGGAAATTGTGTTTGGGATATGTTGTATGAGAGAAGAATCTATGTTCCATTAAATGAAACAGCAACAACAAAGGCACAATATATTAACACAATAAAGAAAATAAGAAACCAAATCAGAGACATTTTCCATAATTACCTTTCTCTACAAGCAAGTGAGTAAGTGAGTGTGTGTGTGTGTGTGTGTGTGTGTGTGTGTGTGTGTGTGTGTGTGAATCAAGGCAAATATATTTCTGTGCAAAATACATCCAATGAATATATAATATATGGTGACTAGGCATTCCAAGTAGCATTCCTCAGGAAGATGTGGAGATGTAAATGTTTTCAGTACTGTTGTAGTGCCAAACTTGGATATCTCATAGTATCTCACTTTTTATTTAAAAGTAATATTGTGGATAGTGTTCATATAATTATCTCGAGAAGACAATTGAAACATGAGATTCAGTAGATAGACGACAGGTGACAAGCTTTTTTTTTTAGGATAGAAAGATAATCTTTTTGTATGTTTTTTTTTTTATTTTTTAACACTAAAACTTTATTGATCTGTAGATGACCAGTGTTTAAAGTAAAAACAAGGACCTCATGTTCACCTTTATTCCAGGCATGATTCTGCTTAGAATAGGTTACTCAAATTCATTAAGTATACTACATATTTCTCTTTAGTTTGGAGTATAAATGCTGTCATAAATGGAGGTGAACCCGATGTTCCTTACTGGGAACGTGGAAATTCTCACCTAAACTGATTAATTTAGGAAACTGTGCTCCAGATGCAGCCTTTGTACTTTAATTTTAGACTTCTCCTCAAAAGACTTCATTGCAATGTGTCTCTGTCAAGATCCTTACCCTCTTTGTGACTCACTCCTCACTACAAAGGAGAAAGATTATAGCAATCATTCAAGTCCTGCAGTCACTCCCATGATAAGAAGTGCAGAAATAGGCATCTTTTGCCTTTATGTACTAATTATAAAAACATCTATATAAGTAGTTAAATAGAAAGACCTCAGATTCATTCAGATGTTTTACTTTAACCATAAAAACAATGTTAAATAACAAAGATTGAATACTTAAACCTTACAAATGTTTTACTATCCCGCATTAGCACATTGTAGCCTCCTCTCTAATCTCCTCCTGGTTCCTCTCTCCCTCTTTCTCTCCTCCCCATTCCCCAGGTCTCCAGTCCACAGAAAGGGAGAGTACTCCTACTCTACTATCTGATCCTACCCTATCAGGACTGCCTGGATCCTCTTACTTCCTGATCACCCAACAAGGGAGAAGTGATCATGGAGCAGACAACCAAGTTCATGTCAGAAAGTGTATCTTCCCCCCTTTCTAGGGAACCTACAAGGAGACTGAACTGCCTATGGGCTACATCTGAGCAGGGTCCTTCCATGCAGGGTCCTTGGTTGATGCATTAGTCTCTGAAGATCCCCCTGAGCACACTTTTTTTGTTGTTGTTTTGGTTTCATGGTCTACTTGTAGAGTTCCTGTACTCTCACTTTAAAAACTATATATATATATATATATATATTTTTTTTTTAATTTATTTATTTTTATCTCAATCACAGGTTAGGTACTTTGAATCCCAGGCGTAGCCCTCTCCCCCATTCCCTCCTACCCTCCCACTCCCTCCCTCATCTCCTTCTTC
>CM053742.1:29177873-29192903 GCA_028658305.1 Pachyuromys duprasi | reverse complement strand
GCTCGTCCAGATCAGAGCTGTGCGCTGCTGGTCACAGGGAAATTTCTCCAGGTAATAACTGGGTGTCCCTAGGGTTTTCCCACTTGATTTTCTCACCGTAGGAGTTCTGCTCACCTGGCACTCACAATGCTGGCGTTTTAGGTCCCAGAGTTCAGTCTCCTGGTCGCTGCGTTGTTTCTGCTCTCCTACTCCTCAGACAGTGTTCTCTCGTGGCAGCCATCTTGGATCCTCCCAGAGTTCTAGATTTCTAAGAGTCCTTAAGATTAGATTGCTTATCTCTGTACCCCATTTTTAATTGGATTAATTGATTTCTTGCTGTTTAACCTCTTGAGTTCTTTATATATTCTGGATATTAGCCCTCTGTCAGATATAGGGTTGGTGAAGATCCTTTCCCAATCTGTAGGCAGTCGTTTTGTTCGAGCAACAGCATCCTTTTCTTTACAGAAGATTTTCAGTTTCATGAGGTTCTGTTTATTGATTGTTGCTCTTAGAGCCTGTTTTCTTGTTGTTCTGTTCAGTAGTTGTCTTCTGTGCCAATGAGTTCAAGGCTTTTTCCCACTTTTTTTTCTAACAGTTTTAGGGTGTCCGGTTTTATATTGAGGTCTTTGATCCACTTGGATTTTAGTTTTGTGCAGGATGATGAGTATGGATATATTTGCATTTTTCTACATGTAGACATCCAGTTAGACCAGCACCATTTGTTGAAGATGCTACCTTTTTCCTATTGTATGATTTTGGCATCTTTGTAAAAAAAAAAATCAGGTGTCCCCATGGCAGTTGAGTGTCCAAGTGGGTTCCATACTAATGGGAACAAGGGCTGTCTCTGACATGAACTGATTGGCCTGCTCTTTGATCACCTCTCCTTGAGAGGGAATTAGCGTTACCAGGCCACAGTGGAAGACAAGGCAGTCACTCCTGATGAGACCTGATAAACTAGGATCAGAGGGAAGGGGAGGAGGACCTCCCTTACCAGTGGACTGGGGGAGGGACATGTATAGAGAAGGGGGAGTGAGAGCGGTGTTAGGAAGGAAGGAAGGAGGGGTCTAAGGGGAGATACAAAGTGAATAAACTGTAATTAATAAAAATTTTTTAAAAAGTGAAATTCACAGAAAGTTTTAGTAGTGAGCACAAATACCACCACTAATACTCTGTTTTGTTCAATGCTCAAATTATTAAAGAATAAAAATCTTAATTTAGAAAATAAAGACTTTATTATGTATTTGAAGATTAAAGCATAATTAAACATTATAACTGTAGCGAAAAAAAGATTAGTTTGCTTCCCTTTTGTTCTACAAATGATATAGAATCCTAATCAATTATGTGGCTGAAACCTAAAGATATAGACAGTGGTTATGGGACAAGTCACTTCTGAGATTAACATACACAATGTATACTCCAGGGCAGCATAATAGAACTTTATATTCCCATTGAATTTTTAAGGGTAAGTAACTATGTTGAACAAAGTTCAGAAGCTAGTGTAGGGAAGTGGATTTTAGAAGCTGAGACTGGATGACAGTCAAAACAAACAAACAAAACCAAACAAAAACCAAAAAGACAAAAAACAGAACAAAACAACAACAAAATAAAAAAAACACCCACAAAAACCTAGGCACTTGGTTTCTAGTGTAATGGAAACTCATGGAATCTATGAGGGTAACACTAGTAAAAGCTCCTAATAATGGGCAACATGGAGACTGAGCTGGCCATCCTCTGTAACAAGACAAGGCTTCAAGTGGAGAAATTGGGACACTAACCTAGTCATGCGTACAGAGTGTTCTAAGACTGAAGCCTAGTATAATCATTATCAGAGTGACAGAGAGACTTAATGAATCCAGCATTATTCATCTGATACGGGCAGATGCAGATTGTAGGAGTCTCATTTAGGCTCTCTGCATATATGTTATGGTGTTCTTGTGAGAATCTTAATGATGGGAGAAATGACTGTCCTTGACTAATTTGCCTGCTTGTTAGATCTTTTTTCTCCTACTGGATTGCCTTGTCTTGGTATGTGCCTGGTCTTATTATAGTTTGTTATGACATATTTGGTTGGTGTTCCTGTGAGACTTTCTCTTTTCTGAAGACAGATGTCAGGGTAGATCTGGGGAAAAGAAAATGTGACAGGGGAAGAGGGTTGTGGGTGGAGGAAACTGGGGGAAGGGAAGGGAAGGGAGGGAAACTACAACAGGGGTATAATATATGAGAGAATAATTAAAAAAAGAAAAAAAAAACCTAGACATCTATATCCTACAACTATTCAGAAGTGAAATTCACCAGTAACCACAGACAGCTTGTAATCAGAAAGTTATAATTCCAGAGTTTTTGTTTAAAAAATATTTTATTCAACCTTGTTGAAACTAGGAGCAGAGAACATATCAAACACATATTGTTACATACAACTCACAGAAACTACAAACATATTTGTGTTTTTTCTGTGCTGTACCATTGTGAGCCCTTCTCTCTACCAACAGAATACTCACCCAATTTTGGTATTTAGAAATAGGGTACTGCTATAACTTATCCACAAACTAAACAAAGTAAATTGTCAGAATCAATATTGAAAAAAGAAAGGAAATTCCTAAACTACTTTGAGCATATATTAGAAGCATTCTGGTAGTTGGAAATATTCAAGAGAGAACTCAGAAGAAATTGAGGAAAATGTTGCTAGAAACTAGAAGAAAGATGAAATAAAATTAGTTAGATCTATTGTGCATCATATAGTAATGCTATTCTTCAGTTTAGACAGCATTTCTCAACCTGTGGGTCATTACCCCATTAGCAAACCTCTGTCTTCAAAAATAATTACATTATGGTTCACAACAGCATCAAAATTACAGTTATGAAGTAGCAAAAATAATTTTATGGTCACTACAACATGAGGAACTGTATAAAAAGGTTGCAGCACTAGGAAGGTTGTGAAACACTCACTGGTTTAGACTAACCACAGTTCAGGGGCTCGAAAACACACTGTTAAACAGCAAAGCTCAGAGCGTGGAAATGTTTCTGGCTCTAAGTACATGCCTTTGTGGCTTTTTAATTCTAGCAAAAATTTCACCCATTCAAGATAAACTGAGTTCATAATGACAATAAAAATTCCCTGACTTTCCAATATACTAGGTAGCATGATTAAATGTTTTTTTTTCTATATTTAATATATTAGCCTCTAGGTAGAGGAATAAGACAGAGGAGATCAAGGTGATACAAACTAGAAAGGAAGAAGTCAGAATATCTTTATTTGCAGATAATCTTACAGTATATATAAGTAACCCTAAAAGTGCCACCAGGGCACTCTTACAGCTGATAAATACATGAAGCAAAATAGTTGTCTACACATTTTTCTCACAAAAATCAGTATCTATCATATATACAAATGCAAGACCTAAAATAAATAAATAGGTAAATAAATAAATAAAAACAGGGATACAACTTTCATTACATCTTCAGATAATATAAAATATTATTCAGCCCAACTCCTACCAAAATTATTCCAATGCAATACTTTACAGATCTTGAAAGAAAAATCCTATGCTCCCTATACAAAAATTAAAAATCCAGGATAGTTAAAACAATCTTGAAAAAGAAAAGTACTGCTCAAGAGGAAACTCAAATGAATAAGAAACAAAGAAATGTTCAACATCCTTAGCCATCATGGAAATGCAAATCAAAACTATTTTGAGATTCCATCTTGTAACTGTCATAATGGCTAAGATCAATAACACAAGTAACAGTTTATGATGGAGATTATGTGGAGCAAGGGAGATACTTTCTGTTGCTGCTGTGAGTACAAACTTGTACAACCACTGTGGAAATCAGTATGGCAGATCCTCAGAAATATGGGAATTGGTCTTCATCAAGATTCAGGTATACTATTCTTTTTTTTTACATTTTTATTTTATATTAATCACAGATTATGTACTTTGTATCCCAGCCATAGCCTCCTCCCTCATTACCTCCCTACCCCTTCCATCCCTCCCTCATCTTTTCCCTGCCCTTTTCCAAGTCCACTGATAAGGGAGATCCTCCTCCCCTTCCTTCTAACCATAGCTTATCAGGTCTCTTCAGGAATGACTGCAATGCCCTCTTCTGTGGCCTAGCAAGGCTGCTCCTCCCTTGGGGGATGGGGAGGTTGAAGAGCCAGCCATTGTGCTCATGTCCGAAATAGCCCCTGTTCCCCTTACTAGGGTACCCATATGGATATTGAGCTACCATTCACTACATTCAAGCAGGGGTTCTAGGTTATATCCATACATGGTCCTTGGTTGGAGAAACAGTCTTATAAATACCCCTGTGCCCTGATCTATTTGGTCCTTGTGGAGCTCCTGAATTTTCCAGGTCTTACTAACTCCCCATTCTTTCATATGATTCCCTGAACTCTGCCAAATGGTTGGTTATATGTCTTAATATTTGCTTTGATACACTGCTAGGTAGAGTCTTTCCAAGGCTCTCTGTGGTAAGCTCTTGTCCTGCTACCTGTTTTCTCCTATATCCAATGGCCATCCCATTTGCCTTTCTTGTTAATGACCCTGAGATTTCACCTTACACCTGTCAGAATGGCTAAGATCAAAAACTCAAGTGACAACACATGCTGGAGAGGTTGTGGAGAAAAGGGAACCCTTCTCCATTGCTGGTGAGAAAGCAAACTTGTACATTCACTCTGGAAATCAATTTGGCGCTTTCTTAGACAATTAAGAATAGTGATTCCTCAAGATCCAGCTATACCACTCCTAGGCATATATCAAAAGATGCTCAAGTAAACAACAAGGACATTTGCTCAACTATGTTCATAGCTGCTTTATTTGTAATAGCCAGAACCTGGAAACAACCCAGGTGTACCTCAGTTGAGGAATGGATACAGAAATTGTAGTACTTTAACACAATGGAATACTGCTCAGCAATTAAAAAGGAGGAAATCATGAAATTTGCAGGCAAATGGTGGGACTTGGAAATGATCATCCTGAGTGAGGTATCCCCAAAGCAGGAAGGCACACATGGTATATTCTCACTTATATAGACCTATAAGATAGGATAAACATACTGAAGTCTATACACCTAAAGAAGATACTATTCTTGAGTATGCATGCAAAGAGCAATTCATCCTACCACAAAGCCACTTGCTTAATCATGTTAGTTGTTTTATCTTATTACACTTTATTTTATGCCTTGTTACCTCTTAGAAGCCTATTCTTTTCTAAAGAGAGACAGAAAGCAACTGGGTCCTTATGGAGGTGAGGGTTTGGGAGAAACTGGGAGGAATAGAAAGAACAGAAAGTCCAATCAGGATATATTATGTGAGGAAAGAGTCTATTTTCTTTTTGTAATTAACATTTTTATTTTATATTAATCACAGGTTATGTACTTTGTATCCCAGCTGTAGCACCCTCCTGCATTCCCTCACTATAACCCCCATCCCTCCCTCATATTCTCCCTGCCCCTTCCCAAGTCTACTGATAGGGGAGGACCTCCTCCCCTTCCATCTAACTCTAGTTTATCAGGTCTCTTCAGGAATGGTTGCAATGTCCTTTTCTGTGGCTTGGCAAGGCTGTTCCTCCCTCAGAGGTGCCGGGGCGGGGGGGGGGGGGAGTTGAAGAGCCAGCCATTGAGTTCATGAGCGAAATAGTCCCTGTTCCCCTTACTAGGGTACCCACTTGGATACTCAGCTACCATTCCCTACATTCAAGCAGGGGTTCTAGGCTATATCCATACATGGTCCTTGGTTGAAGAAACAGTCTTATGAAAGACCCCTGTGCCCTACTATATTTGGTCCTTGCGGAGCTACTGAACTCTCCATGTCATACTAACTCCCCATTCTTTCATATGATTCCCTGCACTCTGCCAAAGGGTTGGTTATGTGTCTTAGTATTTGCTTTGATACACTGCTAGGTAGAGTCTTTCCAAGGCCCTCTGTGGTAGGCTCTTGTCCTGCTACTTGTTTTCTCCTACATCCAATGTCTATCCCATTTGTCTAAGTGAGGATTAATCCTCTTACACTAGGTCCTCTTTCTTGTTTATCTTCTTTAGGTGTTTAGATTTCAGTATGTTTATCCTATCTTATAGGTCTATATAAGTGAGTATATACCATGTGTGTCTTTCTGCTTTTGGGATACCTCACTCAGGATGATCGTTTCCAGGTCCCACCATTTGCCTGCGAATTTCATGATTTCCTCCTTTTTAATTGCTGAGCAGTATTCCATTGTGTAGAAGTACCACAATTTCTGTATCCATTCCTCAACTGAGGGACATCTGGGTTGTTTCCAGGTTCTGGCTATTACGAATAAAGCAGCTATGAACATAGTTGAGCAAATGTCCTTGTTGTTTACTTGAGCATCTTTTGATATATGCCTAAGAGTGGTATAGCTGGATCTTGAGGAATCACTATTCTTAATTGTCTAAGAAAGCGCCAAATTGATTTCCAGAGTGGTTGTACAAGTTTGCATTCCCACCAGCAATGGAGGAGGGTTCCTCTTTCTCCACATCCTCTCCAGCATATGTTGTCACTTGAGTTTTTGATCTTAGCCATTCTGACAGGTGTAAGGTAAAATCTATTTTCAATAAAAGAGGAAATACTAGACTTATTTTCTTCTTTTTTTTGGAATAACACAATTACATCATTTTTCTTTTCCTCTTTTTTCCCCTCTTCTTTTAATCCCTCCCATGTACCTATCATGCTGTTTCCAATTCAATCTTGATTTTTTATTGTTGTTTAGTCATTGTTGTAATTGTTGTTATTGGTGGTGGTGGTGGTGGTGGTGTGTTTAAGTATTCCTAAGTAAATAAATAACAACTTAAGAAGAATATTCTTTTGACAGTTGCTGGCTTATAAAAATTTAGATCTCATGACAAAAAAATAGGGTTCCAAAGTGTAAGTTCTTTGCCCATTGAAACATTCCCCTCACCAAAAAAAAATATCTAGAAAGTCTCTCTGGTCTCTTGTTTCAGAATACGTGAACCATTTGCAGTACCTGACATTCTCTTTAGTGATTTATATAGTAACTGCCTTTTTCTGAACCTTATCATTCAGATTATCATCTATACTTTTTTTCTTTCAACCTGGGATCTTTGCTTTGATTTCTGGTTCTCAATTTGACCTATTATTATTGAAAGGGGAACTATACAGGTGAAATGACTTCAAGCTTGTTCTTATTTGTGAGTTCCTGATATTTGTTTTTCATCTTAGTTCAGTTTTATTGGTTCTTCTCTGATAATATCATGCACTAAATTTAGTCTTTAAAAGTATATTCAAATGAATTCAGTAATTAGACAAATATTTAATGAGCGCCTTCTATATTTTAGGTGCCTGAAGAGTATCAGTCAAAAACACTTGTGTCCATGTGGTTTACATTCTACTATAAAGCAGGTAATAATTAGTAAGCAAATGACATAATATGGAAAATAATGATAAATGGTTTGCAAAACTAATATAGCAAGGAAAGGGTTAGGGTCTGCTGAATCAGTGTTGTTATTTTGTATAGGTTACAGAATGACTACATAATAAAGGGGAGATTGACTGGAGACCTAAAGTAACTGAGAGATTAAATGATATAGACATTTGAAGGACAAATGTAAACAGAAAGAACAATAAAGTACAAGGGCTAAAGCATGACTATGATGACAGCTTTGAAAGGAAAGAAGATTCAAAGACCTTCAATACAATGAATGACAAAGGCCCATTAAAAACCAAGGTTCCTAAACAGGCCATGTACATGTCGTTTGTTTCCTTTTTCAATTAAAATCAATTTGGATTAAAATCTAATTACATTATTTACAACCTCCCCTTTCCTCCCTCTAACTCCTCACATGCCCTTTAAACTCTCTCTCTCCCCATTTTTTCTGTATTATTTTTACACATACACATAAATATAAAGAGAGGGGGAGAGAGAGAGAGACAGAGAGGAACACGTAAATACACACATGTTAAAATATCTTAAAACAACCTGTTGATCTGTCTGGCATTGCTTCTCTATATATTATTTTAGGACTGGCCACTTTGAATTGGATAATTGGAATTAGGGGTCTCATCCCTGAAGCAAATAGAAACAATTACAGGAAACCACAACTGGCCAAAACGCAGAGATCAAGAGACTATGTAGAATCTAGCAGAGTGAATAAATCTGTAAAACAACTCCTGTACCTAAGGCTCATAAAATGTCTTGTAAGAGGGAGAAGAAAGAGTATAAAAAGCCAAAGGACCAGGAAGTCTGCTGTGAGAGTGAATCTTTCAGAAATGACATGGGAGATACAAACTATATATCTAAAGAATATGGCAGTCTAAACAAGACCTGGACAATGACTGCACCAAAAGAAATGTTAATGTGGAAAGAGGAAATCTTATAAGAGACTCAACATTATTCAAAAATCTATAAGCAATTACTGACTGTAGAGAGAGGGGAGTTTTGCTTTTACTCTAAAAATACACTACTGTAAAGCAAGCACTGAAGCAAGAACATTATTTAAGAAGTATTTGGAATAATCTGAGTGAAAGCAACACTGGCTGCAATCAAAGTATTCACAGTGAAGATGATGCTTATGAAAATAATTAATGCCTCTTTCAAACTATATTCAATTGTGCTCTTTGTGATCCTCATGTTATAGACATGTACTGGATACACATATACTCATCTTTGTATGTGAAAGTATTATAAAGTGAAAGAATGAGTCTAAATATAAAGGTTTCTGCATTATGTTGTCAAGCCAACTGAAAAAAATAGCTGCCTCAACCCAGAAATTTGGTAATAGGTAAAATATTTGATGAGGCCTCCACATGACAGTTGAACACAGCAGGCAAGAACAGTTTATTATTTCTATTGCAAAGATCTGTTTAGCACAGTGATTCAGAAAATAAGTAGACATAGATTTCACCATTGTTAGAATTTTGGAAAAGTTTAAAAATCAGGTTATGGGATTCTTATTTGTGTACTTTGCTACTAAAGTGAGTCATTGTTTTCGAAAGAAATATGTTCATCTGAATGAAAATTTTAAACTCCCTGGACTTGAAGTTGATTGAGGTTACTTTGATTCAGTGTTTTGATCTGTTGCCAGCAATACCATGGGAACCCCCTTTTTTTTCTTCAAAAATGTCAAACCCATTACTAAAAACCCTCTCTGATGTTTAAAGAACTATAATTCAAAGGTGGAACTTGAATAGTAGCTCTTTCACATTTTAGGAAGAGAATGAGTATTGAGGAAACCTTGAGACCTCCATATTGATCATCAAGTCATTTAAAATACTTTCCACCAAGCTCTGACTATAGTTCTGACTTAACCACAAGAAAGGCTGTGGGAAGAATTTGTCATTATATAGTCATTATTGAACCCATTTCATCTTTCACTCTTGAGTTAATCTATGGAACTGGGAAGCAAAGCAATAAAATGAAAAAAAAAGTTGGCAAGAGATAACTCAGAATACGAGTAACATAGAAAAACAAAAACATATTCTAGAAAACAAAAATCTAAAATGAAAACATGAGTTCATAATAATCATGATTTTAATAGTTTTTAAAAATATTTCTTTATTTTTATTTTATGTGTATAGGCATTTGGCCTACATATATATCTGTGCATCACATACATTTCTGGCACCTGTGGAAGTCAAAAAAGCTTTGGGATCTCTTGAAACTGGAGGTATGAATGACTATGAGTTGCCATGTGGTTGTGGGAAATGAAACGTCATTCTCTGGCAGAGCAAGCAGTGCTCTTAAACACTAAGCAAGATCTTGAGCATTGATTTTACTAAATTTAACGATATTAAAAATATATGTAACTACATAGCAAAGCTCGACGAAATACAAATGGATAAATACAAATACTTAAATTTGAGAGGAACTTAATCAGCTCTTACTATTGTGCACTTTTGTTCATATATAGAGACATGACAGAAGGAAACCACTCCATATATGTCAGTAACTGTTTTTAATCACATACAAATTTTAAATGATCTGATAATTTGAGGAAAAAGGGAAAAATAAGCTTTTATTATTTTCACTTAATAGGTACTGTTTTATAATTATTTTACGTTGTGTGTATGAATATTTGCTTGCATGCAAGAGCAGTGTATGGCTATCCTGGGAACCTAAAAGAGAATGCTGGCTCTCCTATACTTAGACTTATAGTGGACTGTAAACTGCCATGTTGATTCTTAGAACTGAGTACTACAGGTCCCTTGAAACAGCAACAAATACTCACTACTAAGTCATCTATCGAGAACAAACTTGGAAGGATTTTATAGTCTGTATTTAACAACTCAATGTTTATACCAGACAATGTATATAAGACTTCAGGATAAAATATAATGTCCACCTTTTAAGTTCTTGTTTTAAATAATTTTTAATTAGTTAGTTTATTCATGTTGTATCCCATCTGTAGCCCCCTACCTCATCCCATCTCAATCCCACCCCACTTACCTCTTCGTTTCCCATGTCCCTCTCCAAGTCCAATGATAGGGGAGGACCTCCTCCCCTTCCCTCTGATCTTAGTTTGTCAGGTCTCATGTGAACTGGCTGCACTGTCTTGCTCTGCGGTCTGGTAAGGCTGTTCTCCCATGAGGGGGAAGTGAACAAAGAGCTAGCCACCGAGTTCATGTCAAAGTCAGTCCCTGTTCCCATTACTACGGAACCCACTTGGATACAGAGCTGCCATGGGCAACATCTGCACAGGGGTTTTAGGTTATGTCTGTGAATGATCATTTGTTGGAGTATCTGTCCCAGAAAAGACACCTGTGCCCAGAATTTTTGGTTCTGTTGCTATCCTTGTGGAGCTCCTGTCCTCTCCAGGTCTTTACATCTCTCCCTTCTTTCATAAGATTCCCTGAACTCTTCACAAAGATTTGCTATGAGTCTCAGTATCTGCTTTGATACATTGAATGGTAGAGTCTTTCCAAATCCCTCTGTGGTAGGCTCCTGTCTTGTGCCTTGTCTTCTCCTGCTTCTGATGTCAATCTCATTTGCCCTACTGAATGAGAACTGAGCAGCTTCTCTAGGGTCCTCTTTCTTGTTTAACTTCTTTAGGAGTATTGGCACAGGAGACAACAGCACAGGCTCTAAGATTAACAATCAGTAAATGGAACCTCATGAAACATAAAAGCTTCTGATCAAATGCCCTTGTTGTATACTTGAGCATCATTTGGATATATGCCTAGGAGTGGAATAGCTGGGTCATGAGGAACCTCTATTCCTAATTGTCTGAGAAAGCACCAGATGGATTTCCAAAGTGGTTGTGCAAGTTTACATTCCCAGTAGCAGTGGAGTAGGATTCATCTTTCTCCACATCCTCTCCCGCATATGTTTTCACTTGAGTTTTTGATCTTAGCCATTCTGATGGGTGGAAGGTGAACTCTTAGGGTCTTTTTGTTTTGCATTTCCCTGATGACTCAGGATGTTGAATATTTCTTTAACTCTTTCTCTGACATTTCTCTATTGAGAATTCTCTGTTTAGCTCTGCACCCCATTTTTAATTGGATTAATTGGTTTGTTGCTGTTTAACTTCTTGAGTTCTTCATATATTCTGGATATTAGCCCTTTGTCAGTATATATAGAGTTGGTGAAAATCCTTTCCCAATCTGTAAGCTGTCATTTTGTTCTGACGACAGTGTCTTTTGCTTTACAGAAGCTTTTCAGTTTCATGAGGTCCCATTCATTGATTGTTGCTGTTAGAGCCTAGGCATATATCCAAAAGATACTCAAGTATACAACAAGGACATTTGGTCACCCATGTTTGTAACAGCTTTATTTGTAATTGTCAGAAGCTGGAAACAACCCAGATACCCCTCAACTGAGCAATGGATATAGAAATTGTGGTACATTTACACAATGAAATATTACTCAGCAATAAAAAACAAGGAAATCATGAAATTTGCAGGTAAGTGGTGGGATCTAGAAAGAGTATCCTGAGTGAGGTAGCCCAGAAGCAGAAAGACACATGGTGTGTGTAGTCACTTGCAAGTAGATATTATATATATATATATAATATATATTAATATAATATATATAATATATATATAATATAGGCTAAACATACTAAAATCTGTACACCTAAAGAAATTAATCAAGAAGACAGACTCTGGCTAATATGCTCAATCCCCATTCAGAAGGACAAAGAGGATGGACATCAGAAGAGGGAGGAAACAGGGAATAAGACAGCAGCCTGCCACAGAGGGCCTCTGAAATGCTCTGCTCTGCAGGGTATCAAAGCAGATGCTTTGACTTGTAGCCAAACTTTGGGCAGAGTGCAGGGAATCTTAGGAAAGAAGGGGGAGATACTGCGACCGGGAGAGGACAGGAGCTCCACAAGGAGAGCAACAGAACCAAAATATCTGGGCACAGGGGTCTTTTCTGAGAATGTTACTCCAACCAAGGACCATTCATGGAGATAGCCTAGAATCCCTGCACAGATGTAGTTTGTGGCAGTGCAGTGTCCAAGTGGGTTCCATAGTAACAGGAACAGGAACTATTTCTGACATGAACTGATTGGCCTGCTCTTTGAATACCTCCCATTAAGGGGAGAACAGCCTTACCAGGCCACAGAGGAAGACATTGCAGCCACTCCTGATGAGACCTCATAGACTAGGATCAGAAGGAAAGAGAAGAAGACTTCCTCTATCAGTGGGCTTCGGGAGGGGCATGGATGGAGAGGGGGGGAGGTTGGGAGGGGAAGAGAAAGGGAGCTACAGGGGGGATACAAAGTGAATAAACTGTAATTAATAAAAATAATAAAAATAAAAAGCTTCTGTAAAGCAAAGGACACTGTCATCAGAAGAAATCAACCGACTGGGAAAAAAATCTACACCAACCCTATAAAATGACAGAGGGCTAATATCCAGAATATATAAAGAATTCAAGAAGTTAAACACCAAGAAACCAAGTAATCTAATTAAAATTGGGGTACAGGGCTAAACACAGTGTTCTCCATAGAGTAATAGGGAATGGCAGAGAAACACTTAAAGAAATGCTCACTATCTTTAATTATATATCAGAAATATGATCGACTATACAAGAATATTTGCTCAACCATGTTTGTAGCAGCTTTATTCATAATATCAAGAATATGGAAACAACCTAGATGCCCCTCAACTGAGTAATGGATACAGAAATTATGGTACATTTACACAAAGGACTACTAATAAGCTAGTAAAAACAAGGAAAACTCTGCAGGGGCCACTAGCCCCTAGGCTCAGACTTTTAGTTTTGTTGATCTCCTTGTGGGGCTCCTGTTCCCTCCAGGTCACTCTATTCCCACCCCTCTCTTCCTCCATAAGACTCCCTGCACTCTGCCCAAAGTTTGACCCTGAGTCTCAGCATCTTCTTAGATCTCATGTTGGGTAAATAATTTCAGAGGACCCTGTACAATAGGCTCCCATCCTGTTTCATCTCTTCCATGGTTTCTGGTGTCTATCCTGCTTGCCTTTCTGAAAGATATTTAAGCATCCTCCCTAGGGTCCTCTTGTGTTTATTTTCTTTAAGTCTGTAGATGGCTATCTTATATTATATAGCTAATATCTCCTTTTAAGTGAGTGTAGGCCTGCCTTTCTGTTTCTGTGCAATCTCTCTCAGGATACACCAAGGGAGGACCATGCATGGAGAGGAACTAGACCCCCTGCTCAGATGTGGCCCATTGGCCTCTAAGTCTCCATGTGGATCTCTGAGTGAGGGGAGCAGGGGCTGCCTCTACCCTGAACTCAGTTGACTCCTCTTTGATCACTTGCTCCTGGTGATGTGGCCTTCTCAGGCCATGGAAGTAGGGGATCCAGGCAGTCCTAATGAGACTTAACAAGCTATGGGCATATGGCAATAGTGGAGAACTCTACCTTTCAGTGGACAAAGGTAAGGGTATAGGGAGAAGAGGGTGGGCAAGTAGGACTGGAGGGAGTTGACATAGGGAGTTTCAGTCGGGATGTATAGTGAATAAATTGGGATGAAAAAATAAAATTAGAAAAAGCGTTGTCTTATTTTCTATAGAGTTTCTACATTATTTCTACAAATTAATGCTGGGAGACATCTATGTCACATACATGCACATATATTGCACCTGAATTGCATATGCCATATATATGCAAATTGCTTAGGGACAATTTTGAATACTTAAAATGCACTTAATCTTATATGTTTGCTTTATTCAAAGTATTTAATAACTATAATATTATTACATGTAGAAAATGCTATACTTAGGAAAATAACACGGTGAACATATTTTTAAAAAAGTGTTCATTTTTTCACACGTTTTTAATTTTACATATGTGTACTCTATTCCATCATTTCACCTCCTTTCCACTTTTCACTTTCAAATCCATGACTCCATTTTATTTAATTATTATTGTAATATATGAGATGTAAATTACATAAGTACAAGAAGAGTGCACATGAAATTGTGAGGGTCAAGTAATATAGCAGTATGGGTTATAGTCCGGTTGGAGGGGAAAAGTATAATAGGTGTTGGAGAGGAGGGAGGAGCTTATAGACAGATCGATACTCAATATATGGACTCCTCTAACAAATTTAAAATAAAAACAAAGAATTTCAAATAAAAATCAACATTATTCACCTACCTGGCCTTCATTTTGAATGAGATCCTCTTTGGTTATTATATATATTTCCATGATCCTCTGCTTATATGAGACTCAATTTCTTTACTTATTCTATGTAGAACCAGTATGAGCAGCTCTGCAGACGGAGTCCAGGAAATTAATGCCACATTAGGACTGCTGGGGCATCTAGTTTTTCTAGATATTTTCTGGTTGTTCAGTAGCCAGACAGCCACTCTTATACACACACACACACACACACACACACACACACACACACACGCACGCACACTGACATCCACAGACATACACATAGACACAGACACATAGACACACACATATACTGTTAGTCTTTTCCTATTTCTGTTTCATAAAATCATTTAAGTTTCTTAATTACTCTGCAGCAAACTTAATTCCATAGCAATCACCTTGTATTTTTTGCTAAAACTGGGATTCAAATTCAGTAGGTTTGGGATGGGCTTTGAAGCTTCTCTGTCAGGTATGCTAATACTGCCCCAGGAACC
>CM053742.1:29157608-29177773 GCA_028658305.1 Pachyuromys duprasi | reverse complement strand
CAGATGGAAGGAGGGGAAGTCCTCCCCTATCAGTGGACGTGGGGGGGGGGTGGGCAGTGAGAAGATGAGGGAGGGATGGGGAGAGTGGGAGGGAATGAGAGAGGGGGCTATGGCCAGGATACAAAGTATATAACCTGTGACTAACATAAAAATAAATTACTTAAAAAACAAACAAAAAAAAACCAAAAAAAAAAACCAAAAAAAAAAGGAAAAAAAGGAGCAAGAATCAGTGTTAATCAATGTTTGATCAGAAGTCTAAAGCCTTCTATAGGTATTTAAGCAGACCCATGTAAGCCTGGAAATTTTATGTTCTTTTTTTTTTTTTTTTGAGACATTGTTATAAAGAACATTGTTTAAAACAATAGCTCGAAGAGAGAGAAAAAGACATACAGAGAGAGGCAGAGAGAAAGAGAGAGAGAGACAGAGAGAGACAGAGAGAGACAGAGACAGAGAGACAGAGAGACAGAGACAGAGACAGAGAGACAAAGAGACCTCATAAAGATCCAGAATAGAGAGAGAGCCGATAAAGATCCAGAATAACTGAGGGACAACTGGGGCCAACATGGGGCAGTGAACATAATGCTTATGTTTTATTTTTTCCATTGTGCTAACTTACTGGGTGACTTTGGACAAGACACTCTCCTTCTCTGAGCCCAGTAAATTAGCAAAACATAAATCCCATTGTAAATAAAAATACAGAAACAATCACTGTTTTTGTCTTATATAAAATATGTAAGACACTTTATTCAGTTTTCTCATAAAGATAATAAACAGTTATGTTCAAATCATGTGTTTTCACTCCATATGCATTTTGAAATACATTAGTTTAACAACTACTTTACATAAAACCTTAAGCTAAAAAATATTTGTCTTCGTTCATGTTTTGGGGGAGTTTCAAACAATACTGCTTGGCTTTTTGATTCTGAGTCTCTGGTGAGGCAAGAACATCATGCTGCCAAAGGCTACTCAGGCTGTAATAGATAGAAAGAGAACAGGCCGTAAATGGCCTAGTACCAGAAACAGCCAGCAAAGACATGCCTACTAACTTCATTTGTCTAGTTAGACACTTATCTTCTAAAGCTTCTTTAGTCTCCCCAAATACCACTATACACTCTCATGTTATCAACCCTTAACTGAGCCTTGTAGTTTTAAAATTCATATCCAGTCTGTAACTAAGCCATATCCAATTGTTTTACAAAATTATCAGCAGAGAACTGGCAATGGATTCTTCACTGGCAAAAAGAACTTATGCAATAACATGTGCTTTTTTAGACTGAGAGCTGAACTTCTTAGAAGGAATGTGGATTACTGATTGATTAATATGCCTTATAAATGTTTCCTTCATGTTAACTAACAAATTTCCTTAATTTTCATAATACATAGTGTTAATTGTCAGCATGGATGATGGTGTGTTTCAGGCTTGTGTTTGAAAGCATTTCTCCACAAATAACAGTGGAGATAGATTCCATTCTTTATAAATGAACAAATATAGTAATTATCCACCTCTATATAAGCCTGAGCTTTGATATCATACTATTCATGTTGCATAATTCATGCTAATGTTGATATAGTAGATTACAGATTACCTAAAGCAAATAGGAAAATTTCTATCATTTCTAGAATCTTTAGCCACATATTGCATCCCAGTATGAGTGTTACCTTTTCTTTTCATCAACTGGTGTGTTAAGGGTAGTAATTAACTATACATTAATGGTCTAAATATAAGCACCATCTTATTTTATGCTATTGAATTAGAGATGGGACTATTAGGTGGTTAGTAATAAATTTGTTACAGAGGTCAGAGAAAACAGACTTACTTTTCTTGCACATGAGAACAGTCTTTGATTAAATGAACCTTCCCAGATATCTGTTGGCAACTTGACATAGCACTTCCCAACTACCAGGGCCATGAGAAATAAATCGCCTTTGTTTACATTCTATTCAACCTCAGTTTTTGTTATCACATTCTAAATTGGCTAGGACACATGATTAAGATAAGAAAAATGGTTTCTATTATGTATATTCAGGACTCCAAAGTCAGCTGATGGTGATAAGGATACATGGTAAGTGAGTTTATCTTATCTGCTTAGCCACTGTGTACCCACTTGTTATCTATTATAAATGAAAAACAAGCATTAAACTAGAAATTGAAGCATTTTTACTGACCACCATTACCATTTGAACCCCCAAGGCAATCTTGCAGATCAAAATGTTTACAGAAAACACAAGAGTGTACATTGCCTTTGAGCTCGTCTGTCTTTAATATTTTATGTTTTCTATAGGCTAAATTTCTAAAGGACTACATGAACTGGAGAATTACAAATTACTATGCCACATAGAATTTCTGATATTTGAAACTGTTGTGACTAGAAACACTAAATATTTTACATTCCTTAATTTCAGTTATCCTGAGAAATAGTACATATTTTCCAAAGTTCAGTGACTTGTAGCCTGTTTAATCCTTTTGGAAAAGCTACTGCATTGCACTCAGAAATTGCAGGATCGGAAGAGAACAGTCCTTTGAAGTAAAAGCAGGGAGCCATGCTAAATAAAAGGAAAAAAAGACTGTTTGGTGATTCTAAGGGTAAATTAAGTGATACAAAATGTCAACAAGAAGTAATACTTTATCTTCTAGTTATTTGATTTCTGTTTTCAATCCAAGGGCACATTTTTCTTCATCTTTGCCTAGAGAGAAAACAACATTAGATAGAACATTTCACCAAAAATGTCAATTCAGTAGATATGTAGATATTTTAACAGTAAGCTTGCAAGAAAATATTGGTTATTTAACTAAATTCTCAAAATAAACCCAGCCAGACTGAACAGCAGGTATTTAAATAAAGACTTAAAACTATTTTCACCTTGGAAAGTTCCTTACTAACATGCCTGACTTTATTCTGTGTTTTCTTCTATTTTATTTCTATTTGCTTGGCATCTATTAATTATAGAGCTAAGATAATAGCCAAATTGTTTGTCTTCCCCACCATTCAATTTTATGAGGCTATGAAAACCATACTCTGAAAGAAAAATTACATACTTTAAACTTTTGTATGTGAACACACACATATGACATAAATGTGGAAAGGGAAATATGGCATAATAAGAAGACAACAAGAGGCATAAGAATTCAGTAACAAAAGTTAGTAATGAAATACATGTGCCATTGGAGCAAAATGAACAGTCATTTGTCAGATAAAAAGAGGACTAGCAAGGGAAGAAGAGAAGGAGGAAAGAAAGGAGCAGGAGGAGAGTGAGAAGGAAAGGGAAGTGAGGGTACATGAATACAAAGTTAAATGATATATATATATATATATATACATAATTTTCATAATGAAATCCATCTTATTATCTGAGTAAAATATTTACAAAAGAAAAAATTTAAAACTCATATGACTAAATCTTCAATCTTGAATCTATCACACAGCAAGCCCATATTGTTTATTTTAAATCACCCTGGACCAAATACCAGATATCTTAGACCATTTATATATCCTGGAGCTTAGTAATGTTATTTAAACTACCCAACAGTAAACTGTTTCTACATAGACTTCCTGGGAATCAAAATAAAGGTTTTGGACCATGATTTTCCCACTTCATTGTGCCTCTAACCAAGTCCAGTGCTTCCCACATAAGCCATGCATATTCTAAATTGTTATTCTTCCTATGTAAATTACTCAGTCACCTACATAGACTGAAATTCTATGGGTGCATTTTAATATATTCTTACATGCCTATTTATTCAGCACTTCACCTATCTCACTACATTGTAATTGACCTTTTCAATGTCACCAGTTATCTCTATGCTGCTAAATTCAATGATGAAATCACATTCCACAGATTCTTGAACATCTAGAACAATCTTGCCCAGGGAGTAGCTCATTTTATAGTTTCTTCTAGTGAAAGGGGAGCATTGTAGGGAGATAAGAGGGTGCTTTGCTTGACTTAGGCATAAAATTTAAGAAGCATGACAGAAACTCAATTAATACAAAATATATTTCAATGAAATACTTGAAAAAGTTTAACTTGATTGACAAATGTCCTTGATACACAAAACATCACATTTTAGATACAGATGGGAGTTCATAATCTTTCACTGAATGATAGAGGAGACAGGGAACTTGAAGCTCCTTACAAGTGTCTATGTATTTCAGTATAAGTGTGGGTTAGCATGTATGTACAAGTTTATATTTATATCTTATTTTCTATGACTTTCCTTGGATTTTCAGTTAAGAAATTCTGAGACTTGATAAGCTAGGGTCAGACGGAAGGGGGAAATCAAAGGAAAGTCAGAGTGAATAATGTCACACTCCAGTGCAACATCTACATGTAATATTCCATTTCCAACATATTTCTGTAACATGGCACATTTTTTAATGGTCTGTCACTTTAGTTACACAAAAATAAACCAAATATTCAACAGTATAATAGCTGGGTGTTATTTACAATACGCTGTAGGAACTGGGCAACAAAGAAGTGATTGACCTAGAACTGAGGTACAGGAGAAAACACACATATTGCAGGAAATGAGCACTAGAAAACTTACATGCACCTTGGGAGCTGGGTACTCAAGAAAGTGCTCACACTGTAGAATCTGGACAGAAGCTCTCTACACTGCATATGGCTGAAGAGAATGCACATAAAACCATGATCAAAATTCCTTACTCCAATTCTGTCTTTCCAGCACCCTCTATTGGCCAATTATAACCTAAAGCCAACTGAAAAAATTATTAAAGAATCCATTTTAATTTTCACAGAGCAAGTAAAAAGAAGAGTCAATTTGGAGCTAAAAGGAGGCATAGGATATCAAATTTAATAGAACGTTTGAGAAATTATGAGCAATGTCCAATCTCTTTCTACTCCTGGATTCCACATCTTCACAAACGTTACATAAATTTGCTTAGTTCTCAAGCCAGAAAAGCCAGTTACATTTTTGTGATCTTTTCTTGTTCTAAATTTAACCTAATAGCGTGTACTCTCAGTAACACCCTCAATTTTATTTAAATATATCCACTTTTTTACTGTAGCACTACTTTTACCCTCTGTTCAACTTCTATGACCCCTTCTGTACCTTCAAAACAGTTGTATAAAGCTTCTCCATTCTTCACTTCATGTTTCTTTCACTCAGCAGTCCATTATCTCCAGATTGAAGAGTGAGCACTGATTTTCACAGCAAATCAGTAAATCATATTCCAGGTGATCAGATCATGCTATTTCTATATTTGGGACTCTAATTGGATTCCTATTTAAATATTAATGGTATATTTATCAGGATTTATTTGATAATGCATGATTTGACAGATAGACCCTCACTCAGTCTTCTTTATCTGTTCTTTTTCATTTGTCCCTACATCATTGGCCTTCTTCATGTCCTTCCAAAAGAATATAGTCTTCTTTTTTTAAGTAATTTATTTTTATATTAATCACAGGTTATGTACTTTGTATCCCAGCTGTAGTCCCCTTCCTCATTCCCTCCCACTCTACCCATCCTTCTCTCATCTTCTCCCTGCCCCCATCCAAATCCACTGATAGGGGAGGACCTCCCCCCCCCCCCGCTTCCATCTGACCCTAGCTTATCATGTCTCTTCAGGGCTGGTGCAATGTCCTCTTCTGGGATCTAGCTAGGCTGCTCCTCCCTCAGGGGGAAGGGGGAGGGTCGAAGAGCCAGCCATTGAGTTCATGACAGAAATAGTCCCTGTTCCCCTTACTAGGGTACCCAGTTGGATACTGAGCTACAATGGGCCACATCCGAGCATGAGTTCTAGGTTATATCCATATAGTCTTCTTATTGAAGAATTTATTCACTTGTTGGTTTTCTATCTTTAAACATTGATTTCATTCTAAATTTTGTCATATGTTTCACACTGTGCTATCCTTGTTTGAGCTAAAAGATTTGTCTTTTTATTATAAATTTTTAATTTAAATTCTCTATTAATTACACTTTATTCACTTTGTATCCCCCTGTAGTTCCCTCCCTCCTGCCATTACAATCCTTCCCTTCCTCCCCCTTCTGCAGGAATGTCCCTCCCCAAGTTCACTGATAGGGGAGGTCTTCTTTTCCTGAAATTTGCAGATAAATGGTGGGAACTGGAAAGGATCATCATGAGTGAGCTATCCCAGAAGGAAAAAGACACACACTGTATATACTAACTCATATAGACATATAATATAGGATAAACCTACTAAAATCTGCACATCTAAATAAACTAATCAAGATGGAGGACTCTTGCTAAAATTCTCAATCCGTATCCAGAAAGGCGAGGAGGGTGGACATCAAAAGAAAGAGAAAATAGGGAACAAGTCAGGAGCCTGCCACAGAGGACCTCTAAAAGGCTCTGCCCTGCAGAATATCAAAGCAGATGCTGAGATTTATGGCCAACCTTCGGGCAGAGTGCAGGGAATCTTATGAAAAGAGTGGGAAATAGTAAGATCTGGAGAGGACAGGAACTCCACAAGGAGAGCGACAGAACTAAAAACTCTGAGCACAAGATTTGCTTTTGAGAAAATCTCAAGTAGATTTCACTGAGTCATTCACTATTCTGTTCCTTTACTTATTTTCCTCTATACTACTTATTACTATTAAACCTACTCTACATATATATTATGCACTTGCAGCATTTGATTTACTTATCTAGTATTACCCTTCTCCCATCACTAAGTAAGAAAACCATAGTAACAAGAACTTAACCCATCTAATTCACATACATATTGTCATAATAATTGCATGGCTTATAATGGTTACTCAATAAGTAAATGAATTAAATAAAGATTTATGTATCTGTTTTAATTTTTCTTTTCTTTTTGACATTACAATATACTTACATCACTTCTCCATTTTTCTTACTCCCTCTAAACTATCCTATATACCCTTTCTTGTTTTAAATAAAAGTCATGGTCTTTTCCTTCATTAGTTGTTGTTTCATGCACCTATATACATGCACATATACATATAATTTTCCCAAGTATAACGTACTCAGTCTCTACAGTGCCACCTGAATGCACATTTTCAATGTTGACTACTTAAAATTAGATAACCAGTATTTATGCTCCTCCTTGGAGAGGACCACTTTTTTCTTTATTAGCATTCTTTAGTTGCTTGCAGTTTAAGACAGAGGACTCATGATCTTTCACCCATGCATCCTAGCACATTCATTATTGTTGGCCTTGTTCAGTGAATATATAGGTGATCATGCTGTTGAGGTTCTCTGGCTTTAACTTACAACATTATTAGGAAAAATGGAGTCACCCCAAATTTCTTTACCTCATGATTCTTAAAATATTTAGCCCCTCTCTTCCTTTTCATGCAATTCACTTAGTTAAACTTTAAATATTAGTAGTAAATTGGAAGCAATATATTATATCACTATGAAATATTTTGTCAAATATTTTTCAGCAAAGAATCGTCAGAGCTAAACATACATCTTCATTTATACATCATCAAAATGTGGTAAAGAAGTGCAGTCTGTGATCCAAGTTCATGTGCTCTGTCTACAATGTCATCCATAAATGGTTATCTAATATATTCTTAAATATATTACTTAATATTTCTGTTAATAAGTAACACACTGTTGTGCAAGGCATCTCATTACACTGGAAGTAAATATTTGAAAGTTGTTCCTATTTTGAAAGTTTGTCTTGAGTACTTTCAAATTTCACTTGGTTTTTACAATAGAGCAAAACCTATCTCTGCTACCCACTACTTCTTTGGTCTAAAGCAAGTTGTCTAGCATGTCTGAACAAATGGTTTTCATCTGTAAATGTTTTACCATATAAAATATTTGGTGGACTAAATGTCAAAAGTATCCATACATCGAGTAGTGTATTATTTAACAAAGAGACTGTACTGAATAATTAGCACTGGCATGATATTTCTCTCATTCCAAATTTTATTTGTGCGTATGTCTTATTCATATTTTTACCTTATGATGGTTTTATTTAGATGACTACCAACCTAGGGATATCAATAATCTTCTCTTTGTCTCTATTTGATGTATTGGGTGGCAAAACTCTCATATTTTGCTATAGGACAGATCATTGAGAAATGGCAGTGTGTCTTTGAGGAAGTTCAGGTCATATATAGGAAACCTCAGTTATTACAAGTAGCACGATTAAACTAATGTGGATAAGGAAGTGGTCTTACCAAAACTGACAACTTCAGATATTATAATTTCCTCAGCATACAAATGTTTAATCTTGGAATTTTATGACCAAGAAATGACAATTCAAACTGTTTAAACAAAACTTGGAAGTTAATATAATCTTATAATCCTGTTATACAAAATAATAAAAAGTAGAAGCAGTGGTGTCCATGATGTAATGCCAAAGCATTAAAACCATGACAGACTAACAAAATTGGACATAATTTGGCCATATGTAGAGATGAAATATGCTATAATATGGAGTTCTTATAGCAACATGAATGAACCCTTTGGACATTCTATTAAATGAGGCTTCTATTGCTTATTCTTAAACTTTCCCCCTTTATCTGTCAGAATATGTACTATAAATCTTTCATTTTTCAAATGCTATCCTTTTTTCTGCTTCTTAGAGGGCTCACCCTGAGACTCTTTGGTTCAGCCATACACAAATCCAAGAACCCACAGATTTGCTTATCATCACTGTGTATTTCCTACTAGAACTATCAAGAATAGCCCAGTAAGATTACTGAATATTTTCTGTGGGTACAATATTCAAGTGCATGTGTAGGTCTATATGAATAATGACAATTTTGTATATATAAAACATTCTGACTAAGTCTAATATGATCAATATTAGTCATGCATTTGGCAAAAGGAGTGAAATGAAGCAGTAATTAACATGCTGATGAAGAGAACTCTGAATCCTTGATTTCTACGAAATATTACTTGAGCTTTATGTAGATATAACCAGAAGTCTTCATTTTCTTTGCTCCAACACTGTGTGTGTTTTGATATGCATGTGTGTGTTCCCACCCAAGGAGGCCAGAGACCAATAATGATTAATTTCCATTATTTCTTCTTCCTCCTCCTCCTGTTACTCCTCCTTTTCCTCCCTCTTTTGTATATAGATAGATAGGTAGGTACACAGACAGTCAGACAGACAGACAGAGGGACAGACAGACAGACAGACAGACAGACAGACAGACAGACAGACAGACAGACAGACAGACAGACAGACAGATAGATAGATAGATAGATAGATAGATAGATAGATAGATAGATAGATAGATAGATAGATAGATGGATGGATGTGTGCACATATGAATGCAGGCACAAGTGGTTATGAATGCCATAAAACAACCTGGAATGTCTTTCTCAATCACTTCCTTTCTTACAATCTGAGCAGAATCTTTCATTGATCTCTGAACTTACAGATTCAGCTAGGCTGAAAGACCAGGGTGCTCCAGAGACATACCTGTCATCATTGCTCCAGCACTGGGTTTACAGATGCATACTCTTGCACTTGGCATCTTGGATGGCTGTTAAGTGCCTGAATTATTGCCCTCATGCTTGCATTACAAGCACTTACTGACTGGGCCATTTTCTAGCTGATGATGTTGGCTTTCTACCCATGAAATCATGAAAGAACTTCCTGAGTAAATTTTCTCTTTCTAAATGACCAAGTGATAGGCAATACATTGAAACATAGGGCTGTGTACTACATTTGAAGTAGTAACAGGGAAGAGGCAATTTTTTTTAAATGCACAGAGTAAATGCACATGAATAAAAAATTAGATTTTCCATGGGCTACATCTCTGCAGGGTTTCTACGTTATCTCCATGAATGGACCTTGGTCGGAGCATCAGTCTCATAAAAGACCCACTGCCCAGATATTTTGATTCTGTTGCTCTCCTCATGGAGCTCTTGTCACCTTCAGGACTTTCTATCTGGACTTCCCCATTCATTTGTAAGAGTCCCTGCACTCTGCCCAAAGTTTGGATATTAATCTCTGCATCTGCTTTGATACCGTGCTGGGTAGAGTCTTTCAGAGGCCCTCTGTGGTAGGATCCTGTCCTGTTCCATGTTATGTCCCTCTTCCTATGTTCATCCCATTTGCCTTTCTGAATGAGGATTGATCATCTTGCCCAAGATACTCCTTCTTGCTTAGCTTCTTTAGGTGTACAGATTTTATTATGTTTATCCTATATTATATTTATAATATCCAATTATGAGTGATTATATACCATGTGTGTCTTTCTACTTCTGGGGTATCTCATTCAGGATGATCTTTTCTAGATCCTACCATTTTCCTGCAAATTTCATGATTTCCTTGTTTTTAATTACTAAGTAGTATTCCATTTTGTAAACGTGCAACAATTTCTGCATCGATTCCTCCATTGTGGGACTTCTGGGTTGTTTCCAGATTCTGGCTCTTATGAATAAAGCTTTTATAAACATGGTTGAGCTAATGTCCAAGTTGTATTCTTGAGCATATTTCAGATATATGCCTAAGAGTGCTGTAGCTAGATGTTGAGGAAGCATTGTTCCTATTTGTCTGAGAAAACATCAGATTGATTTCCAAAGTGGCTGTACAAGTTTACATTCCCGCCAGCAGTAGAAGAGGGTTCCCCTTTCTCCACATCCTCTCCAGCATGTGTTGTCACTTGAGTTTTTTTTTTTTTTATCTTAGCCATTCTGATGGGTGTAAGGTGAAATCTCAGGGTCTTTTTATTTTCCATTTCCCTGATGACTAAGGACCTTAAACATTTCTCTAAGTGTTTCTCTGCCATTTGATATTCTTCTATTAAGAATTCTCTGTTTAGCTCTGTATCCCCCGTTTTAATTGGATTACTTGATTTGTTGCTTTTGTATGCTGATTTTTATTTTTATTAATTACAGTTTATTCACTTTGTCTCTCCCCTGTAGCTCACTCCTTTCTCCCCTCCCAATCCCACCCTCTCTCCCCCTTCTCCACCCATGCCCCTCCCTAAGTCCACTGATAGGAGAGGTCTTCCTCTCCTTCCTTCTGATCCTAGTCTATCAGGTCTCATCAGGAGTGGCTGTATTGTCTTCCTCTGTGGCCTGGTAAGGCTGCTCCCCTTTTGGGGGGAGGTGATCAAAGAGCAGGGCAATCTGTTCATGTCAGAGACATTCCCTGTTCCCATTACTATGGAACCCACTTTGGTACTGAACTGCCATGGGCTACATCTGTGCAGGGGTTCTAAACTATCTCCATGAACGGTCCTTGGTTGAGTATCAGTCTCAGAAAAGACCCCTGTACCAAACTTCTTGCATCTGTTGCTGTCCTTGTGAAGCTCCTGTCCTCTCCAGGTCTTACTATCTCCTCCTTCTTTCATAAGATTCCCTGCTTCATAACTTCTTTAGTTTTTTATATGTTCTGGTTTTTAGCACTCTGTCAGATATAGGGTTGTTGAAGATCCTTTCTCAGTCTGTAGGCTGTCGTATTGTTCTGTTGACAGTGTACTTTGCTTTACAGAAACTTTTCAGTTTCATGACATCTCCATACAGAATATACAAATTAAAAATAGCCCAAATAAATATTTTTGAAAAAGAGATAGTGAGTTGTTTTGGTATCAACTTCAACACAGGTAGGAGTAGACGTGAATGCTTCATGGACGTATAGGGATGAGAAGTCTGACCTGACCTTGTGTACTGAGTTAAGAAGGATACATTGAATGCACATGCCAAAGTATGTATGAGGCGGTCAAAGGACAGCTTGTTAGGAGGCTCTTCTGTCCCTACTTTTCGTGTTTCGAGGCAAGGTCTCTTGTTTCTGTTGGGGTGCTGTATAAGCACACTTCCAGGTGATTTTCCCTGTCTCTGCCTCCCATCTGGTCCAAGAATGCTGAGAATGGGATTGCAGACAAGAGCCAGTTACTCCATCTGGCATTTCTGCATGGATTCTGGGAATCAAATTCATGTCATCAGGCTTGTGTAAAATTGCAAGGCAAGCACATTTATAGGTGAGACATATGGCTGGCCATGATTTAGTTCTGAATAACTTGTCTAAACACAATTTAGGTAATAGCTTTGCTATGAAAATGTATTTGACTTTCATCTATACCATTAACTTGAAGTACAGAAGCAATTAGCAATTACCTTGATAGTGCAATCAAGGTTCCATAGTAGATTTATTTAAATTTTGGTCAAATATATGGATATGATTTTTCTACTGTCTATAAGACAGACATATTTATTTTTATGTTTAATTTATTTTATAATTTATTTACTTAATTACTCACTTATATACTGTTTGTAACCCCATCCCTCTTTCCTTCTCAGTCCTACCAGAGCTTTCTCTTTCCCCTGTGCCTATTCCTCAGAGAAGGGGAGTTTCCTTTCCCATCCACCTCAGCTCATCATTTGCATCAGGACTGAGAACATCCTCTTCTCCTGTGGCCTGTCAAGGCAGTCCCTCCATTGGAAAGTGATGTAAAAGCTAGAAAGTGAGTCCATGTCCAGTGTAGTCCCCACTTCCCTTACTAGAGGACCCACATGAGGACTAAGCTGCCTACCTGCTACATCTTTGTAGGGGGCATATATCCAGTTCCTGCATGGTCCTTGGTTGATGCTTCAATCTCAGCAAGCTCCTCTGGGTCCTGGTTAGTTGGCTCTTTTGGGTTTCTTGTGGAGTTGCTGTCACCTCCAGGATTTGTTTTTATCTTTCCTCCCACTTTTCCAAAAGACCCCCTACTCATCATCCAATGTTTTGCCGTCAGATCTAACATCTGTTTTGAGGCAGTAATGGGTAGAAGCTCTCAGAAGACAGCTCTGACAGGCTCTTCTCTGCAAGCTTAGCAGCATATCTTTCATAGAGGCAGGTGCTACCACTCTACCATAGTATGGGTCTTTGGTTGAGCCAGGCATTCTTTAAGTATTCCCACAATTTGTACTCTATCTGCTCTATATTTATCCCTGCACATCTTATAGCCAGGGTAAATTTGGGGTAGAAGATTTTTTGTGTGTTTTGGTATTCTCCTCCCTCTACTAAGAAACTAGTCTAGTTAGTGGGTGTCCTCTTCAGTATCTGTGGCCTCTGTTACTAGGAGTCTCTGCTTGAATTCTCCTCATATCCTCCCAAGAGCCTACGCTGATGTAGGTCTCTAGCTTGTCACAGAGATACCCCCACCCTCAGTTTCTCTTGACTCTCCAGGCCTCCTATTCTCTCTCCCCCTCTCTTTCCAGGTCTGATCTTCACCTTCTTAACACTTTGCTCCCCCTTTCCTAACTTGTTCCCTCTCTTCAGCCACTATCTCTGTCTATTCTGTCTCCTAAGTGAGATTTATGCATCTTCGCTTGGATTCTCTTCGTTATTTATATATTTTTTGGTTTTGTTGTTGTTGTTGTTTTGTTGTGTCTGTGTGTTTCTCATGCTTATGCTTATCCTGTATTATGTGGCTAAAATCCCCTTGTAAGTCAGTACATAACACCGACAGCTCAGGCTCTAATAAATGTGACCTCTTGAAATTGAAAAGCTTCTGTAAGGTTAAAAAAACACTGGCAATAGAATGAAACAACAGTCTACAGATTGGTAAAAGATCTTCACTAATCTTACATTTGACAAAGGGCTAATATCCAAAATATATAATAAACCCAAGAAATCAAATATCAGTAAACAAAATAACCCAATTTTAAAAATGGGGCACAGAACTAAACAGAATTTTCAACATAGAAATATCTAATGACCAAAAAAAAAAAAAAACTTAAAGAAATGCTCAACTTTCTTGATGACTATCAAGAAAATCAAAAGAAGTTTAAGATTCCTTTCCTACATAGGTCAGAATGCTTAAGATAAAAAAAAAAAAAAAAAAACTAGAAAAGATCCATCAGGTCCAGAAAGGCAAATGGTTTGTACTATTCTGTTTTTAAACCCATTTTTTAAGTTTACATTGGAAATCTGATGCCTGTTTTGTCTTGGTCCTAATTCATTAGGCTGGCTGATATTTAAACATCTTGGTAAATGCTTTCACTGAATCTCACATATGCCATTTGCTCTCTTGGTGGGTACTGGGAGGCAGCCCAAGCAGGTAGCTGCATCTTCACTGAAGCTTTACAAATGAGCCATTCACTGTTAACTATCTGTTTAGTGATGATAATTTCTTCCGAAGATCAGAAGTGTAAAATTAAACAGTGGGATTATAGAAATAAGTGTCTTGTCTCGGTGGGAAGTCATATAATCAAATCATTTAGGATTTAAGGAGGTTCTGAGAAGTATCATTTACTCCTCTGCTTTAAAAATGAGAAAGTTTGGACCAAATTTTCTTTTTAAATTTACAGAGTATCATCATTTCTACTCTTATTCTTCCCTAAACCTTCATCAGCATCACATGCTTTACTTTAAAAAATGTGATTTTTGCCAGTTTAATAATCTTGATGATAACCCCATAGTATAGCTGAAGAATGTAACCTTGTATGGGTGTACTGACAGGTATTCATTTAGCTCATCCTAAAGGCCCTCATTGCTCTTTAATTCAGATCATCTATTTAAAACCCTTATGTAAAATTGTTCAACATTCACTCAGCAGCTTTTATTGAGCTGCTATTGTTCTTCTTGCTGAGATGAGTAAGAAATGTTATCTCTTGGAACAGTTCATTCATTTTGTGATGGGTGGATGCTTTAAAAAGTAACTGCAATTTTATATGACATGTATTGTAAAAGAGAAATATATGTAGGGACAAAAACAAGGGCACGATTAGTTCCACCAGTGATATAAGAGATCAATAAGGAGAAAAATGTCACTTGAGCTACCCCTGTGAGGGGAAGGAGGGTGGGACGGGATATTTTAGGTATGCAAAGGACCCAAAGTTACTGAAGAATACAAAAGTACTACATATTCAGGAATTGGTATAGGTTGAGTTTGTCTACAAAGTGATTTGGTGATAAGATTGTTGGGGATCTCATTATTGCAGTTCAATTCATTTGGAATTTGTTTTGTCAGTTTTTTATCACTATAACTAAATACTGAAGATAAAGAATTATTAAAAGAAAAATTTATTGAATGTATGTGTGTGTATTTGTCAACAAGTGTGAGGAGTGTTGTGTGTAGTATGTACAGATATATGTGAAGATGTGTATAACATGTGTTTGCACATGGAAGCCTAGGGTTTAAACCAGATATCTTGTCTAAATCATTGTCTGCCTTTGAGACAGATTTTCTCATTGTACTTGAAATTCATCAATTAGGCTAATTAGGGTCAATAGGCTTCGAGGATTCACCTGTCTCTCTGCCCTCCTCCAAAGCAGGGGTTTCAGGCACATGCCACCAAGTTTGTTTTTTGTTTTGTTTTGGTTTGGTTTTTGTGTTCTGGTGATCTAAATTCAGGTCTTCATAGTTTTGTCGTTTTATACAATGAGCCATCTCCTAAGGTCCCCAAATGTTCATTTTGAACTATAGTTTTGGAGGCTTTAAACTATGACTAGTTGGTTCTACTGCTTTAGGCCTGTGAAAGGCAGCAAATCATGATAAAAAACACACAATGTTAGCAAAAATAGTGTCCAGATAAGAATGACAAAGTATTTTAAAGTCTCCTAAGTAGAAAGGCTAATAAGTACCTTAGGTAAATGAAATTGGATTTCTAGGCATCACTAATGACTCCCTTTAAATTAGTGGTAATGTTTTTCAAGGAAACCAGTTTAGTAATAATAATAATAATAATAATAATAATAATAATAATAATAATAATACTGTGTTCAGGTGCTGTTGTAAGTGTAGAATCAGAGTTACCAGGATCAGGATTTTTTTCACCGAAACACAACAGAGGTAATCTCTGTTGAGTCTGTTCAGGATGATCAACCTCTCCATGTTGATTCTAGTACCTTGTAGAATGGTCTGCAAGTAAAATAAGAAGGCTTGTTTTATTACAAAGCACTTTTTTATTAGAGTATTTCCAGAGGGGACGTACTCTCTCTGTGTTTATGTGTGTGAATGTTTATGTTTTTGTGGTTGTGTGTATGTGTGCAGGTACATGTACAGTGTGTGTACATTCAGGTGGGGTCCAGAAGTTAATATCAGGTATCATTCCTCAGGTACTGTTTACCTTATCTTTTGAGACTAGGGTCTATTATTAGCCTGGAACTTATAAAGTGGGCTAGGCTGTCTGGTCAGTAAGTCCCAGAGATCAGCCTGCCTCTGCCTCTACAGGGCTGAGATATCAATATGAGTCAGCTTTTTAACTGTAGTTTCTTCAGTTCAAACAGAAGTTCTTGTGCTTGTACAGCAAACACTTTGTCAGCTAAACATCATTCCCTATCTATGGCATTTGTCAAGTTGCAACAACAGAGTAAAGTAGTTGCAACAGAGATTGTACATTCCAGAAAACCCCAGAATTAATTATACTTTCTTTAGAAACATTTCTTTCTGGATTAGGCTAATCTCCTTTATCCTTTCTGTGGATCTTTCCTTAAACTGTGGCTTCAAAGTGTATATTCATCTAGCACCAATGAAAGAAATTCAATCTATGAGCAAAAAGTTCTGGAAACTTTTTACTTCTGTTGTATACCTCAGTACTTCCAAAATATTCAAAACTCATGTACACAGCAAATTTTTGTTGGACTAATCTATTAGATGTAATATCTTTTTTGTATTCTTCTGCAAATATCCAGGCCACTGTAATAAGGACTGAAGACGTAAGTACATAATTATGCTCTTGTTTCTATCCACTATTTGCAAGTATGCATTTTATCTTATTTTCTGAATAAAAATAACAAGTTTGTATAATATATACTACTTTACTCTATAAATTATACTTATGTGAAAAATTTATTTAATAAAATATATTTATAATTGGAAAACAAATTCAGAACTAAAAAATCTGCTGAAATGTTTATAATACCTTTATTTTACATAAATCTTGTATGCTGACTCTATAAACAGGTACTATTTCTAGCTCTAGTCAGTACTGATATTCACCTTGAATATAGCCTTCATTCAGTAAGCATCTAATCAATTAGCTCCTCAGGTGTGAACTTTGGAAAATGATATGACATTCACAACCTTATCAGGCTGTAGAAAAGTGAGAATGGGAGTAAAGACCCAAGCTCTTTGTTTATAATTTGTCTGAAAGAATTTTTGTTTTCCACTTCTAGTGGTAACTACAAATTGGACAAGGCAAAGTGAGTATGACCTGGAGAAATAAAAATGGCTTTTCTTGAGAATATATACAAAATAAAGCAAAGATGCAAAAAATTCGGATGAGAAGATCTTCTATGTATCAAGTAATTGTTATTTGGAAGAGACAAATAGATTTCTCATGATAAGGATAAACTATTTGAAAGTTAGGTGAAATCAGTGCTGTGGGTTCTTGAGGAAAGAAGATATCTTAACTGAACACCAAAAGTAAAAGCAGATAATGCAATGTGGAGAAAACAAATCTGTGATGTTAAGCCACTATGATGTGGCCTTTCACAAATCAGCCTAAGTAGGTGACAGTAGATAATCAGTATAATGTGGTGAAGTTGTTTATCTATTCTTTCATTAAAAATGTGGTTTATTTTCATTTTTCAGTTATATATTAGAAAATTTCCTGTCCAGATGTCTGCCTACAACTTGTATTCTTGGTGCTCACAGAAGCCAGAATAGAGTGTCCAATTCCCTGGTACTGGAGTTACAGATATAAGTGCTACAAATTGATCTTGGGTGCTCTGCACCTCTTAGCCATCTAGCAACCCCACACACATGTTTATTCTTAAAGTCATTTTGAAATTAATCCTTAACATTACATGTTAGTGGAGTCTCCAGTTGAGACCTTTGGGATGATATTAATAGTTTAGGGTGAGAGGGCTGGATTGAGAAGTCTCTTGGACGGCTGCTCTTGCAGGTCAAGAAAAGAATTCTACGTAGAACTATTGGATGTTTTAGGTAGTTCTAGGGAAAAATCCTATTGCTGATTAGATGTCATTAATTACCTATCCAGGGATTTGGAAATTTTGTTTCTGTTATTAGTAAAGACATCCCAGAATGCCTATACTTTTTGACTTTGTTATGGATAGTGTTGCTGTGGGTTTTTTGTTTTGGTTTGGTTTTTGTGTGTGTGTGTGTGTGTGTGTGTGTTATTTTGTTGTTTTTTGGCAAGTTCAGTTTTCATAAAATTGTTTATTCAAGTATAGTGATGACACCTCTTTTAAAAATTATTATTATTATAATTTTTTCATTGGTTTCCCTGCTGTAACTCCTCATCTTCTCCTGGTCCCCTCTTCTTGCCCTTTTATCCCCCCATGCCTCTCCCCTAGTCCACTGATAGTGGAGGTCCTCCTTCCTTACCATCTGACCCTAACCTAAGCAAATACGATGGCTGTATGGGTAAGGATTATGATCTGAGTTCAATTTTTAGTGACCAGATAGTGAAAGAAGAGAACCCACTACTATAAATTACCCTCTGACATGTACACTAACTATGACATGTACACACATATGCAAACAATTAAAATATAATCATTTTAATCAAAAAATATTTGAGATGTCTGTCTGGGCAGTACAATAGATCTGACGCTGGTCGCATGAATGGAGGAGAGCTGTCCTGTTACTTGTCTGCATAGTGAGAGATGATCTCTACTCACCCTCACCCTTACCACCTGCTGCAGTCTGGCACCCAGTCATGGAGAGGAGAGCTGTGCTTGCCCCTCACTGCCTGCAGCAGTTGGGAAAGCAAGCTTGGTAGAGCTGGCCCTGGTGAACCTGACCCTGGTGGGGACAGGTGAGCCAGTCCCAAGGGTGTGAGAGAGGGAAACTTGGCACTACCTCTTGTAGGCTACCCCTTAGTGAGCTAGCTAGGACAGTGCTGACAAGCTCACCCTGGTGGTATAGGTATAGGAGAATAGCTGGGTTGACCAACTCAGCTACCACGCAGGCCTAGATCCAGGGCTTTGAGTTGGCCTACCCCAATAATTACCTCATCTGTGAACTTCTAGAGCATTGAAAAGGTGGATTATGTAGATCTAAAGTTGCAGGATCTCCACAACACAAGGCATCAACAAGAGGATAACCAGAAAAAGTCCTGGAGAGAGTCTAGTTCTGATAATGTAACAGAAGGCAGAGTCCTCAAACCAGACCAATAACTCATTTCAATAAGTATTTGCAAGCAAAGATGTATGTATAAAAGGGTATACTACTGTGGCACATTGTGACACATTACAGCTTCCACAAGATGATTTTTTTAAAGTTTTGTTTTGTTTATTTTTAACTTTTGTTTTTTTTTTTCTTTTTTTAATTTTCTTTTTGAGTGGAGGTTTCAAGGATAAAGGGAAGATACAATTAGATTGGGAGATGAGCGGGACTGGGGACCATGATGTGAAACTCACAAAGAATCAATTAAAATAAATATTGAATGGTTATTAAAGTGGAGCTCTCATGATGGCATTGGTGGCTTTATATGCAAAGGAGGTAACAATCACCCTAAAAGGTTGTTTTTCCTCTACCATATTATATTGTGGCTAGAGCAAGTTGATAGCATAATGATTCACAGTAGATGTTGACCAGATACTAGTACTATGCTCTTTAAGCTCACAGCCTCAAGAAACATAAACCAATGTTATTCTATTATGAAACATTTCATAAATTATGGTGTATTATTACAGTAACAGGGAGTGGAATAACGTAATATATTCTAAATGAGGGTTAATGACAACTAAAATGAGACACGGAATAATGAAACTGTAGTGTGTGCCTGAACTAATTATACATGTTTACGTTCATCTCCCTGATGTAGTAATCCTATAAACTGATGCTTCAAGGGTATCTTTCTGAACCATTCACAGACAATTATGGGCTACCAATACAAAATAGTAGGTATTGGATATTGAATGTCTCTCACATCCTTATGTAATAAAGACTTGATTCCTGTTTTGAAATCATCGGGAGGTGATAACAAGTTTAGGAGTTGGGGCCTAGAGGAATTAATGGGAACCAAGATATTGCCTGTTTTTTTTTTGTTCCTTCTTTCTTTCCTTCCTTCCTTTTTCTTTTTGCTCCTGGCCATGAAGTAAGTAGATGAATGTATTCAGACTGCAGTTAGCAATCAATTTTTTATTAATTAATTTATTTTTATATCAATCACAGGTTTGGTACTTTGCATCCCAGGCGTAGCCACCTCCCTCATTCCCTTCCACCCTCCTACTCTATCCCTCATCTCCCTCCTCCCCGCCCCCTCCAAGTCCACCAACAGGGGAGGACCTCCTCCCCTTCCATCCAAACCCAGCTCATCCTGTCTCCTCAGGGCTGGCTGCAATGCCCT
>CM053742.1:29132224-29157108 GCA_028658305.1 Pachyuromys duprasi | reverse complement strand
CCAACTAAAAGCTCTAGAAAAAAAAGAAGCAGATACACCCAAGAGGAGCAGATGGCTGGAAATAATCAAAATCAGAGCTGAAATCAATCAATTAGAAACGAATAAAACTATTCAAAGAATCAATGAAACCAAGAGCAATCAATTATTAATCTCTCAGGATAGGCCTCATCTTCTTGGACAGAACCACACTCTTCCATTATAAATTTTATTCAATGACTAGAAACACCAGAAGACTCGGGTCTAAACATGAGGTTTTTGGAATTAATCTGGACCTACTATGTATTCAAATGTTAATTGTTTGCCCCTAAGATAGTTATGAGTGAATTCTCACTTATCTAAAAAGATATGGTGTAAATTTTGCCTTCCAAATTATCCCTGATTGTCAAATAAAGTTGCCTACACTGAGGCTGGGCAGAAGAGAGAAGTAGGCAGAGCCAAGGTTTGCCAACTATGGGGTGGCAGAGAGATACCAAGAGAAGGAGAGAGAAAGGAGGAAGAAAGGAGCAGGGACAATGGGTTAGGGTGAACTAGAAACATGTGACCAAGAAGAGCTTTCTCTGAGGATTTTCTTGATGGAGAGAACCAGTCCAGATGGAAAATATGTGCAAGTATTTGTGGGAAATTGGGCTGGGGAGTGGGCATGACAGCTTAGAGGATTAATATCTGCCCAGTTGCAGTGCTTATCAAAACCTAAGAGGCTTCTATGTTTTTATTTACATAGTAGCAGGTTAAGGGAGAAATGTTACCTTCATAATTACACAATATTAAACATTAATAATCATTCAACAGGAGGTAGAATTCTTTTTATTCTTCCTCTTTGTTCTGATAATGTATTTACAGTTTCCAGCAAATTTTCACATCTTATAACTATCTGGGGTTGTCCGTGCTCTGTATTGGCACCACTACTTTTGTTTTACAGTGGAAAAAACATTAAAAGCCAACTAACTTTATTTTCTTCTGGTTTCAGCATTTAAAGATTTTTTAATATCAGGAGATTTTTTTTTAAATTAATGTTACATCCAGTTAAATGGAAGCACTGACTCATCTTGCAGCTAGTGGGCGCTATTGCCTGGTTCAGCTTTCTGCAAACTGGGTTTTTGTCATAGGACACAGAAGAGCAGTTCCAATATCAAAGAGAATCACTGACCAAAAGAAGCAAAATAGATGGGTCAAGGACTGATAGAATAACAAGAATTATCAGATTAGAGATCCAAGACGGCAGAGACCAACACAGTTTTTGAGAGACAGAGGAGTTGAAGTGCCGGAGTTGGTGAGCTGAGGAACAACTGAAGCCAGGGAAACGACTTTGAGGCTTTCTGAACAAGAGAGAACATCGCACGAGTTGAGACCTTTAGTCTAAGGTCACCACCGATTTCTTCAGGGAAGGAGAGAAAAGATCCTGTGAGCCCCTTACACTCCCCTTTTTCAGGCCGCCCTCTTTGGCACAGCTGGCTCACAGAGATTCTCAGCACAGAACTCACTGCCTGGGGACTGTGACAGCAGAGGCGGGGATCCTGAGCTGTGGCAGCCAGTTGTGCAATCCTTCCTAGTCCCAGATGTGAGGTACCATCTTCCCCGGGTCCCATGTCTGCCAGTAGCTGTACAGACTCCTCAGGGCCTCTCAGCCAGTGTCTGTAAGGCCTACTCAACCCCTCGGTGGCAGATAGTAAGCTACACAGCCACCAAAATCCAGCAGACCCGCCAAACAAACTAGGCAAACAGGGTGCCAAGCCACCCAGGTCTGTGGACCACTGTTGTGGTCCCACAGGACTTCTCCGAAGGCATCTGGACTGGCATCCTAGCCTGCGGATACAACTGGACTCCCTAATGTGGTGGCTCTAGCACCACTGAGCTAGTAGAACTCCTTAGTCCTCCTGCAAAAGGCTCAGCAGGTCCAAACCAGAGAGTAGAGAGCTGGGATACCCTGACCCTTGCCTGTGTGACCTGCTTGAGAGTGACTGCACCCTCAAGAGCATGCAGAGCCCCAGATTCAGGGTCCTCCTAAAGTAGCAGCCAGATATCAGACCCCTCCCACCCATACACCCACTGTGGGAAACTGAGGGGCTCTTGAGACATTGAAGCCCCTGCTCTGCAGGTCCAACAAGTGGCAGTTCAAGCAAGTAACGCCAAGAATTCAGACAGAACCTACTACCAGTAGCCTGTAGGCCACTGAGGTATTCAGGGAAATTGCATAAGGAAATTGCACCTGCGATTATCATCAGCACCTGCTACATCTACAGTACATGCAAAACTAACCCCTTAGATGCCTGCAAGGCAGAGTCCCTCCCACATACTCAAGGGTTCTACATTCTCTATCACTCTGTCCCTCAAGGTACACTTATATGCACATGCACACGCACACACTCTCTCATGCATTTGTCTTTCTGCTCCCCCAAACTTTCCTCCCACAGGTACAGCTGAAACAACAACGGAGACACCGAAACCACTGGAACTCTCATCTTCCTGAAGAATTCTCCAGACACCAGAGAAAGATGGTACCAGTCTGAAATGCAGAATCCAGGAACAAATGGTGAAAGTTACAGATAAGAAAACGGCTAGGGGGAGATGAAAGAACACATCTAACATAAATCAGGACATCGTGGCTTCACCAGCTACCCCCCAAATTAGTGGATACTCCAATTCATCAGAAACACAGGAAAATGACTTTGAAGCTACGCTTATCCAGTTATTTGAGGCACTGAAGGAGAAAACAAACAAATCTCTAAGAGCAATAGCTATACAAATCCAGACAGTTAAAGAGGAAACAAACAAATCTCTCAAAGAATTTTCCACCCAAGTGGAGGCAAAGAAAGAGGAAATAAACACACTTCTTAAAGAAACACAGGCAAATATAGCCAAACAAATAGAGGCACAAGTAGAAACACAATTAGTGGCGTTTAGAGAGGAAATGAACAAAAAAATAGAGACCATCATAGAGAGACAGGAATCCACATTCAAACAGATGAAGGAAATGGTACAAGGCATGAAAACAGAATTAGAATCTATAAAAACACAAACTGAGAAAACCCTGGAGCTCAAGAAGCTAGATAAAAGATCAGGAACTACAAAGGTAAGCATCACCAACAGAATACAAGATATGGGGACAGAATCTCTGGTGCTGAAAATACACACGCAGAAATTGGTGCTTCTCTCAAAGAAAACGAAATATCAGAAAAGTCCCAAATACAAAACATCCAAGAAATCAAGGACTCCATGAAAGGAGAAAATCTAAGAATATTAGGAATTGATGAAAAAGAAGATTCCAGGCTCCAAGTTCCAGAAAATATTTTCAAGAAAATCATAGAAGAAAATTTTCCCAATCTAAAGAAAGAGATGTCCCTAAACATACAAGAGGCCTAAAAAACAACAAATAGACTAGACCAGAAAGGAAACACATCACATCATAGTCAAAACACAAAATCTACAGAAAAAAGAAAAGATATTAAAAGCAGCAAGGCCAGGTAACATGTAAAGGTAGACCTATCAGAATCACACCGGACTTTTCATCAGAAACTATGAAACTTAGAAGGGCCTGGTTAGATATCATGCACACTTTGAGGGAGCACAGATCCCAACTCAGGCTACTATACCCTGCAAAGCTCTCAATCACCATAGATGAAGAAAACAAAATATTCAATGGCAAAACTAAATTTAAGCAATATCTACACAGTAAACCAGCCCTACAGAAGATACTAGAATGAAAACTCCAATCCAACAAGAACAACCATACACAAGAAAACATAGGATACAGATATTTTCCCAACAAAAATTAAAAGAAAATGAGCAATGAATCACAGTAAGACCACCAACTCCACAATAAAAAGAACTAACGTCCATTGGTCACTATTATCTATCAACATCAATGGAATCAACTCTCCAATAAAGAGACACAGACTAACAGATTGGGTGTAGAAACAGGATTCAACATTCTGTTGCATCCAAGAAACATACCTATGCAACAAAGATAAACACTACCTCAGAGTAAAGGGCTGGAAAAAATGTTTTCCGAACAAATGGACCCAGAAAACAAGCTTGGGTAGCTACCCTAATATCTAATAAAATAGACTTTCAACCAAAATTAATCAAAAAAGATAAGTAGGGGCACTACATTCCCATCAAAGGAAAAATCCACCAAGAGGACTTCACAATTCTGAACATCTATGGCCCAAATAATACAAGAGCACCTACATTTGTAAAGGAAACATTATTAAAGCTTAAATCAAACATTGATCCCAATACATCAATAGTACACTGCAACACCTCACTCTCACCAAGGGAGACATCATCTAGACAGATCAAATAGGAAAATAAAAGCACTTACAGAGGCCCTAACTCATATGGACCTAAAAGATGTCTACAGAACTTTTCACCCAAACTTAAAAGAATATACCTTCTTTTCAGTACCTCATGGAACCTTCTCCAAAACAGACCATATAGTTGGTCACAAAGCAAGCCTCAAGAGACACAAGGAGATTGAAATAATCCCCTGTATTCTATCTGACCATGATGGACTAAAGCTGGACCTCAACAACAATTGAAGCAGCAAAAAGCCTACGGGTACATAGAAACTGAACAACTTCCTGCTCAATAACAGCTGGTTTAAGGAAGAATAAAAACTGAAATTAAAGACTTCCTAGAATTCAATGAAAAGGAAAATAAAACATACCCAAATTTATGGGACACAATGAAAACAGTGCTCAAAGGAAAATTCATAGCACTAAGTGCCTTCAAGAATAAATTTGTAGCATCTCATACAAGCAACTTAATGGTCCAACTTAAAAGCCATAGAAATAAAAAAGAAGCAAATACACTCAAGAGGAGGAGACAACTGAAAATAATCAACCTCAGGGCTGAAATCAATCAATTAGAAACAAATAAGCTATTCAAAGAATCAATGAAACTAAGAGCAGGTTCTTTGAGAAAATCAACAAGATAGACAAACCCTTAGGCAAATTAATAAAAGGCAGAGAGAAACTATCAAAATCAACAAAATCCGAAATGAAAAGGGGGGCATAACTTCAGACACAGAGGAAATCCAAACAATCATTAGGTCGAACTACAAAAGCCTATATGCCACAAAATTTGAAAATTTAAAAGAAATGGACAATTTTCTTGACAGAATCCATCTACCAAAATTAAGTCAAGATCAGGTAGAAAGATTAAATAGTCCTATATCGCCCAAGGAAATAGAACCACTCATCAAGAGTCTCTCTTCCAAAAAAGGCCTGGGCCAGATGGATTCAAAGCAGAATTCTACCAGACCTTCAAAGAAGTGCTAACTCTAATTCTCTTCAAACTATTCTACAAAATAGAAACAAAAGGAACATTACTAAACTCATTCTATGAAGCCACAGTCACCTTGATTCCCAAACCACACAAAGATCCAACAATAAAAGAGAAATTCAGACCTATCTCTCTTATGAACATCGATGCAAAAATACTCAATAAAATAGTTGCAAACCGAATCCAAGAACACATAAAAGATATCATCCACCATGACCAAGTAGGCTTCATCCTAGCCATGCAAAAGTGGTTCAATATTTGGAAATCCATCAATGTAATCTACCATATAAACAAACTGAAGGAGAAAAGCCACATGATCACTCCTTAGATGCCGAAAAAGCATTAACAAAATCCAACACCGATTCATGTTTAAAGTCTTGGAGATATGAGGGATATAAGGTACATACCTAAACATAGTAAAGGCAATATACAGCAAGCCTATAGCCAACATCAAACTCAATGGAGAGAAACTTAAATCAACCCCACTGAAATCAGGGACAAGGCAAGGTTGCCAACTCTTTCCCTATCTCTTCAAAATAGTATTTGAAGTCCTAGCTAAAGCAATGAGACAACTAAAGGAGATCACGGGGATACAAATCAGAAAGGAAGAGGTCATAGTTTTACTATTTGCAGATGCTAAGATAGTATACATGAGTGACCCCAAAAATTCAACCAGAGAACTCCAACTGATAAACACCTTCAGAAAAGTGGCTGGATACAAAATCAACTCAAAAGAATCAGAAGCCCTCCTGTACACCACAGACAAAAGCCCCAAGAAAGAAATTTGGGCAACAACACCCTTCACAATAGCCACTAATAGTATAAAGTACCTTGAGCTGACTATAAACAAGCAAGTGAAAGAGCTGTTTGAAAAAAACTTCAAGTCTCAGAAAAAAGAAATTAAAAAAGCTATCAGAAGATGGATAGATATCCCATGCTCATGGATTGGTAGGATAAACTGTAAAAATGGCTATTCTACCAAAAGCAATCTACAGATTCAATGCAATTCCCATCAAAATACCAACAGAATTATTTACAGACCTTGAAAGAAACATTCTCAGGTTCATATGCAGAAACAAAAAACCCAGAATTCCTGAAACAATCCTGTACAACAACAGATCATCTGGACATATCTCCATCCTTGATATCAAGCTGTACTACAGAGCAGTAGTAATAAAAACCACATGGTATTGGCATAGAAACATAAGGGATGATCAATGGAACCAAATAGAAGACCTAGAAATAAGCCCATTCACCTATGAATACTTGATTTTTGACAACGAAGCCAAAATCATTCAATGGAAAAAGATAGCATCTTCAACAAATGGTGCTGGTCAATTTGGATGTCTACATGCAGAAAATGAAAATAGATCTATATTTATCACCCTGTACAAAACTAAAGTCCAAGTGGATCAAAGACCTCAAAATAAAGCCAGATACACTAAACTGGTTAGAAGAAAAAGTGGGGAAGAGCCTAGAACTCATTGGCACAGGAGACAACTTCCTGAACAGAACACCAACAGCATAAGCTCTAAGAGCAACAATCATTAAATGGGACTTCATGAAACTGAAATCTTCTGTAAAGCAAAAGACACTGTTGTCAGAACAAAATGACAGCCTACAGACTGAAAAAAGATCTTCACCAACCCTCTGTCTGACAGAGGGCTATTACCCAGAATATATAAAGAACTAAAGAAGTTAAAAAGCAATAAATCAAGCAATCCAACTAAAAAAAATGTGATACGGAGCTAAACATTCTCTGTAGAGAAATATAGAATGGCAGAAAAACACTTAAAGAGAAGTTCAACATCCTTAGCCATCAGAGAGATACAAATCAAAACGACCCTGAGATTTCACTGTACGCCTATCAGAATGGCTAATATAAAAAAAAAAGCCAAAACACCTCAAATGACAACACATACTGGAGTGGTTGTGGAGAAAGGGGATCCCTTTCCATTGCTGGTGGAAATGTAAACTTGTACAACCATTTTGGAAATCCTTCTGGCACTTTCTCAGACAATTAGGAATACTGCTTCCTCAAGATCCACATATACGACTCCAAGGCATATGTCTAAAAGATGCTCAAGTACACAACAAGGACTTTTGCTCAACCCTGTTTGTATCAGCTTTATTCATAATAGCCAGAACCTGGAAATAACCCAGATATCCTCAATTGAGGAATGGATACAGAAATTGTGGTACTTTCACACAATGGAATATTACTCAGCAACTAAAAACAAGGAAATTATGAAATTTGCAGGTAAATGGTGGGATGTAGAAAAGATCTTTCTCAGTGAGGCATCTCAGAAGCAGAAAGACACACATTGTATATACTCACTTATTAGTGGGTACTAGACCTATAAGATAGGATAAACATACTGAAATCTGTACACCTAAAGAAGATAAACAAGAAAGAAGACCCTGGGTAAGGTGATCAACCCTCATTTAGGAAGACAAATGGGTTGGACATTGGATGTAGGAGAGAACAAGTGACAGGACAGGAGCCTACCTACTGAGAGCCTATGAAAGTCTCTACCTAGCAGTGTATCAAAGCAGATAGGGAGACTCATAACTATACCTTCAGAAGATTGCAGGGAATTGTGTGAAAGAAGGGGGAGTTAGTATGACCTGGAGAGGACAGGAGCTCCACAAGGACCAAATATATCTGGGTACAGGGTTCTTTTGTGAGACTGTATGTCCAACCAAGGTCCATGTATGGATGTATCCTAGAACTCCTGCTCGGATGCAGCCCATGGTAGTTCAGTATCCAAATGGGCACCCTAGTAAGGAGAACTGGGACTATTTCTGTCATAAACTGAATGGCTGGCTCTACGACCCTCCCCCAGTACCCGAGGAAGATGCAGCTCTGCTAAGCCACAGAGAAGGACTTTGCAGCCAAGCCTGAAGATACCTGATAAGCTAGCGTCAGATGAAAGAGTTCCTCCTCTATCATTGGACTTGGAAAGGGGTAGGAAGAAGATAAGGGAAGGAGGGTAAGATTGGGAGGGAATGAGGGAAAGGGATACTGCTGGGATACAAAGTTAATAAACTGTAACTAATATTAAAAAATAAAAATTAAAAAAAGAATCATCAGAACAACATGAACTTCTATATCTTCCTATACACCTCTTTCTCCCTTAAAGATTATGACTTGGAAATATTTTTAATACATTTTAACATTTTATTCTCCTTTTTTTGGTTTGTTTGTTTGTTTTTCTGAGACAGAGTTTCTCTGTGTAGCCTCGGCTGAACTGGACTCACTTTGTAGAATAGGCTGGCCTTGAACACCCTGTTGTCCGTTTTCATCTGCCTCTGTGAGTGTTGGGATGCTACCATGCCCTGCTAAATATTTTTCTGTCTTAAATGTAAGGGAAATGGTGTTCGTCAAGGTTAAGTGTTTCATCCAATGCCTCAAATCATGCAAATAAAAAGTCTTATTAGATCTGAAGTTAGTGTACTCAGGACCATTATCTTGTATCATTGTCTGAAAAATATTATCCTGAAAAAATATAAAAATCAGTTTTTTCCAATTAGCATTTATTTATATTTATTATTTATTAAAATTTATTCATTTATTCCTTGATGTAGCTCCCTCTCTCATCTCCTCCATTCACCTCCTCCTTTCCTCTTCTCCCCCTGTGCTCCTCCCCTAGTCTTCTGATAGGGGTGGTCCTTCTCCCCTACTATCTGACCCTAGCCTATCAGGTCTCATCAAGATTGTCTGGATATTCTTTCTCTGTGGCCTTGTAAGGCCACCTCACCAGGAGGCCATGATCAAAGAGCAGGTAACAGAGTCCATGTCAGAGACTACCCCTGCTCCCCTCACTAGGTAATCCACAGGGAGACTGAGCTGCCTATGGGCTATATCTGAGCAGGGGTCCACTCCATACGTGGTCCTTGATTGGCGCATCAATCTCTGCAGGCCACCCTGAGCCCAGAGTTGTTGGTCTGTTAGCCTCCTTGTGGCGCTCCTGTCCCTTCTGTGCAAGATTTTAAAAAATGTCAAATATGGTCTTGTACATCACAACAGATGTGAAATATTGGCTTCTTTATTTAATTCAGATGAGATGCAAAAGAAGATAAAATATTCATCGATGAAACCTCTTTGAAGTATAATGCTTACATGTCCTATTTAAGTATTAAAAGTGCCAGTTGTTCATAATCAGCATGACTTATATTTTGAGCAAAGACTAATTTGATTTTGACTCATAGTGACAGTTTGGTGGATACAATGACTTTGAAATAAAACATGTGATTTGCTTACCACAACCTTTGGCTTCTTACCAGCACTCTAGGCTAGGGATTAGGCTCACTAGTAAGCCATTGAACATCCAGTGATGGTTGACAAAATGGACAGTGATTTGTTTTGTCACACTAAAACAATTTGGCAGGTATGCAACTTTTTCCTTATTTTGTAGTTCCCCAAGCAGAACTCAAATTCACCTGCCTCAGCCTTCTGAGAGAGTGTTGGGATTATACATGTGTGCTACCATTCCCAAAATATCTATAATTAACATGTTCACTATTATTTTCTTATTGTTAGCTTGTTTATCTTGGAGCCTATCTTTGTGAAAGGTGTCACATGTACTTTGCAAAGAATTTCTGTGTATTCACATAGAATTATTAGTTTACTTTTTTCCTCAAGAAAATTTATGCATCCTTTATCGTGTACAAGGTATTGAGTTAATTTTACCATAAAAGTTGTCACCAAATTGTGCTATGCTTCAATATAATAAACCATGATAATAAACCACTTGGAATCAGTCTCCAATAGTCTGAATCAACACTGGCTACTTAGGTTAAAAAGAACTGCCTGCATGCCTCCCAGTGGCCATGCCTTATGCAGACTTGTGAAGGTTGCAGAGATACCTGCATATTTTACATAATGTGTTGTATTACAAGACAAAGCACAGGATTTGACTTATTAATCAATTCAACACTTTTTTTTTAGTATTCCTTCCTTCTTCCTTCTGCTGTCAGCCCTCTTTGATATTTTTGTTTTTTTGAAATAGACTCACTATGTAGCTCAAACTGACATTGAATTAAACATTCAGCTGCATTGGTCTTCCAAGTGATGGGATTGTAGGTGTGTGTTACCATTTCTAAAACATCCGTACTTTATGTATTTCCTATTTCTTTTTCCTTTTTCCATGCTTTCACATTATTGGTACCAACTTCATTCCTTTTATCACTGTTCTAAGTTAAAAAAAAAAAAAACATTTGAGTTAATGTCTTTCAACAGAATTATGGGGCATGCCAAAAGTTTTGTTTATTTCCAGAATTGTTTATTTGAATTAAAAAAATGTTAGTAAACTAAAAAAAAAATTGTAGACGCTATATCATCTGGGCTTGTTTAATTCTTCATCACAATTGAAAATTGTACGGTGACACACCCTGCACTTTAGTTATTTTGTTTTCTGTAGTTTGAGCAGTTGTAGTCTTCTGTAATGGTCTTCATTTGCTGATCCAGGACATATTGTCATGTAGAAGAGCAAACTTACTTGGGATCTAGAAATAGCAAAGAAATTATACTACTATTCTTAGTAAAAATATGGTATTCTGATAGGAAAAGAGGTTTCAAGGACAAAACAAATTAAGAAAATACGTGAGCCAAAGATATTATTGTGTGTGTGTGGTTAATATATATGATATGTGTGTGTGTGTGTGTATCATCACTCAGAGCATGTTCTACACTTCTGATTCAAGAACATTCTCTTTCTAAGAGTGAAATACATAAAGGTAGGAATTGATTTCATTCATCTCTTTATATCCATCTCTAGTTTGTGCATACTTCAGGATATTTCAAAGATTCAATAAAATCACTATGTTTGAAAACATGTTTATGTACTGAGAAAGACATTGTAAAATGAATTTTAATCCCTATAGCAAACAATTTATAATAACAATATTTATGTCAATTATTGCAAAGAAAGTCAATTATATATGAGATTGTGATTGTTATTTTATATGTAATTTTCTTTTCTAACAGTACTATTTTCATCATATATGTAAATAGTTGTTGGTATTTGCAACCTTACTTATGTCAATGACTAATTTAAGCTTATATAACATTTATTAAATGTCATAAATAACATTTATATAACATTTATTATCATTTATTACTAAAACAGTCACCCACTGTTTTAGTCACTTTATCTATTTTATTTTTCAGGAAAATCCTATGAGGTAAGTAGTATAATTATTTAATAAAGAAGGTAACTAGAGCCATCTCAAGATAACAGAGCAAATAAGTGGCATTAGACAGATTTCAGACCCCCTGTTTTGGCTCTGGAGTTGCAGCTCTCAGTGTGTGTGTGTAAACGTCATTTTCAGTCATTTCTTCATAACAAATACCCATGAACTTTATTTTGTGATACCTGACACTAGCTAGATTATTGAAGGATGGTACTCTTTCTGTCTGAGGACTTATCAAAAGTGAAAGTCGAAATCTAAGATGACTTTGCCAGGAACCCCAAAGATTAGCTTTATGAAGTGGCTCTGGACCACAGGATCAGAAAGAAACTGTGAGGAGAATGTGGTAGTACCCTGCTGAGCAGCCAGAGAATAGCTATGTGAGGGAGAGGAAGGTAGAGCTGTCAACCAGACTGTGCAGAGAAAAAGCAGCAGGTTTTGGCAGCAGGTGTGAGCGAGAGTGAGAGAGAAAGGCACTATGTTCCAGGCAGTGTCCATCTGTTGTCTTGTCCCTTGTTTGCCAGTAGAATTTAGCCAGTGACTTTTTTTTCTGAAAGCCAACTGCCTTTCACCTTTCAGTATACAAACAATGATATTCTTACCAGGGAGGAAGTGAGGAGCCGGCTTGATTGATTAGTGGTTATCTAGGGAAATAGATTTTCCCTTTCAGAAACTCTTAAAATACAGGGCACTCATCATCTTCACTGGAGGACCCTACTGGGTCTAAAGCTTTGATTGCTAATGATAAATCCCACACTCTATGGCTTCTCAGCCCAAAAGCAAACAAAGGAGACTGAAGACAAGAGAGCCATGGTCCAGGAAGAACCTTGTTAGAAGGATGCCAACAATACCCAGTTTTGCCTGAAGTTATCTGTTCCCGCATATGCTGAGATGAGCTGTAGCTCTTTTTAAATTAAGAAACTACTTGTATTAACCTATTGGCTTCTTATTTGATGACATTGCTTGCTTGTTTTCATTCGTTCTTACTTTGACCTGACCCAACTCCTCTAGCATATCAGTTAATATGCTTTGTTGAGAGAAACTTGCCCTGCTGCCTAGGACAAGAGGGCACTTCTCACCCTCTCTGACACTTTCAAAGCCAGGTGGCCTACCCCTGGGCAAATCATTCAACTTCTGAGCTGCTCTCTTTCCTGTGGCTTCTCCAAAGCATGCTGTGCTTCCTTAGTGAAAGACCCATTCAAGTACAAAGAGTCAAGATGTGAAGTCCTTCAAGCCTGCTGTGCCTGCTGCTTTCTCCACACCCTCAGATCTGCCTTTAAAATATTAGTTGATAAGAGTGTGCAGACTTACAGCTAGGCCTTACATTAGGCTTCAGGTAAGAGACAAGCCATTCTGCTTCAAATCCATTCCCAGTTCCTACTGCAGGACACAGGAAGGAAGAACTGGACATCCCTACAACATTTATCTCCATTTTGCCTCAGATCCAGGGTTTAGCTTGTCAGATTACTGCTGTAATTTATCCTGGTAGCTTATTATTTTATTTTTTTCTTAACTTCTATAAACCAAAAGAGAGAACCAGGCTGAACCTCCCACACAGCCCAAAAGCTACCAGTCCCAGGAATTAGGGCAAAGGTCACCAATTCCAGAAAGGAGACAATGGATTCCCCTACTCAAGGAATAGCCTGGAGAAAACCCAGTAATATTTAACCATCATCCCTAGAAAAGGCTAATCAGTTGAATACCTGAAGTTTACCCAGGTGTTCTTTACAATAGGGTGAGTAAAACAATTACGCTTTGGCTTGGCCCTCTGGGCAAACAATTTTCTCTGGACACCTGATGTTTGCTAAATATCAATCAATCATAGAACTGCTGAGCTGGAATTCAGTGAACTTTGCTGTGTCCCTAAATATAAACCCTCTGCCCCCTGAGCCCAGGAGTCTACACTTAATGGCTCCATTGGTGAGAGTATGTGCCCCACCTCAAGCTTGTAATAAAAAGACCCTGCTGAGTTTGAATTGGAATCAGCTCCTTAGTAGTCTTTGGGGTCTGGGCATAACACAAAGAAGATTTGCGTTTGCCTTTCATTTGATTAACTGCTTCTTCAGCTGAGTTATTTCAGTGTGTTTTAATCAAACAGGAAAACATATTTCACATCGGAGTTCATAGATGTGTTACAGGTGTTTGGAGCACAAGCACAAGTCCTAAGGAGTTCACACAAGGTTTAGTTGATTTCAGTCAGTTTTAAAGGTCAAGGCATCTTCCCTCCTGCTTTCAGTCCCTGGGTCAAAGCTCCTGTAAACTAATTGGCAATTTTGGCATTACCAGGTCTCCTTAAACACCAGGCCAGATGTGTTAAATCTACCCCTGGCTTCTTTTAACAAAGGGACAGCAGGTTTTAATCTTCCTGTACACACTGCAGCAGCTGTGCAAATATTTATTTTTCATTATAAAAGAATTAATGTTTATCAACTTTAAAATAACAAGTTATTTCATTAAATATTAATATGAACAAGAATTACACAAACTCATGAAAAACAGAACTAACTCCTATAAAAATATATTTGTCCCCCAACAGTATCCCAAATAAAACCTCGAGTGAACATTATTTTTATAAATTTTCCCAGACAGTCTAAGAACTATCTTCTAAACTGCCTTTTTCAAGTAATTGGACTTTTTATACATTAATTACATTTTATTCACTTTGTATACCAGCTGTAGCCCCCCTTCCTCATTCCCTCCCAGTTCCCTCTCCCCCCTCATCTCCTCCCATGACCCTCTCCAAGTCCACTGATAGGGGAGGTCCTCCTCCCCTTCCATCTGACCCTAGCCTATCAAGTCTCATCAGGACTATTTCCATTGTCTTTCTCTGTGGCCTGGTTAGGCTGCGCCCCATCAGGGGGAGGTGAGCCAGCCACTGAGCTCACCTCAGAGACAGTCCCTGTTCCCCTTACTAGGGTACCCACTTGTATACTGAGCTACCAGGGCTACAAACATTTCATTAAAAAAAGGAAAGTGGAAAGCATTAAACCTGTGGGTAATTTTACTGAACATTTGATATTAAAACACTTTAAGATGCCCAAAGTGAGGCTAAATCTGTGCCTCATTTCAGAAAGCCGGGGTAATAATCACAAAGAAATTACATTCTGTCTAGAGTATTTAAAAAAAAAATAAGGAGAGTCCGTGAATTAGTATTCAGCCCCACAGTTTTCAAGTACATATGTGGAAGAAATAATAAAACAAAGCATTCCAGGCAAAAATAAATAAATTCTGAATAGGAAAACTATAACAAGTGAGATAGGTGAGGTTTTTGTAAAAAAACTTTTTCTTAAATATTAATATTTATTAAAATTTATTCACTTTGTATCTGGGCTGTAGCCCCTCCCTCATCTGCTCTCATTCTCACCTTCCTTCCCTCCTTCCCATCACGTTCCTCCCCTAGTCCACTGATAGGGGAGGTCCTCTTTCCCAAATGAAAAAATGTTTAATATAATATTTACATATTGTCTTTTGTATGTTTTTGGAATTATGTTGGCATTTGTTCTTAAAATATAAAATTGTTTATTGAGAGCTAGAAAGTTGACACTAGATCTTTGTTCTGTCTTGGTTTTATTGCCATCAAATTGATGTATTATATTTTTTTTCTTAAATCTCATTATAAAGAGTTGTAATGCATTGCTGACATTTTATTAGTGGATTTTGGTAGCAGAGTATTTGTCTATGGATTTTGTATTTAGGGATACAAAAAGTTAAAACAAAACCCAACTGACATTCTATTTCATTTTTATTTGAATATAACTCACAGTATGTAACAACAAAAACGTTTACTTCCCTACTTTAATGATACAGGCAGTAAATTTATGTTTTTGTCTCTTTCATGCATTCATTTCTAATCTAAGAGTAGAAAAATCACATTTCCCTCAGTCCTTGCATCATTATTTTGATATTTCATTCCTGGTGCTCTCAATAGCTCATTTTATTGTAGTTCTTTGCATATATGTTACTCTACCACTATATACACCCATCAGAATGTCTAAGATCTAAATCTCAAGGGACAATACATGGTGGAGAGGATGTAAACTTGTACAACCACTTTGGATATCAATCTGGCACTTTCTCAGAAACCTGGGAATAGTGTTCCCCTGAGACCTAGCTATACCACTTCTGGGCATATATTTTAAGGAAGATGCTTAATTCACATTCAGAAGGGAAAGTATGATAGATACCAGAAGCAGTAGAAAAGAGGGAACAGAAGAATTGTCTAAAGACTCTGTATATTTGACATTTGGAAGACCTATGATTTTCCAGAGTTCCCACTAAACAGTAGGGATATAATACAAAAAAGATCCAGTGTATTATACCAGTATAATGAGAAAAACACAAAGGTTCATTGGAATAAGGTATGGTAAATTGGACTTAGTGGGCTATTGCAAAAAAAAAAAAAACTTGATATCAGAAAAGTGGAAAATGGAAGTGGATCTGGAAGGAAATAAGAGAGGATTCAGGGAGCATTAAATATGATCAAGCATCATGATATGAAAGTTTTAAAGAGCTCATATCCAAAATGTATAAAGAACTCAAGAAGTTAAAGACCAACAAACCCGGAAATCCAAGTAAAAATGAGGTACAGAGCTAAACAGAGAATTCTCAACAGAGGAATATCAAATGACAGAGAAACGTTTAAAACTTGTTCAATATCGTTAGTCATCCAGGAAATGCAAATCAAATGACTCTGAGATTCCATCTTATACTGATCAGAACAGCTAAGATAAAAAACTGAAGGGACAACATTTGCTGGAGAGGATATAAAGAAAGGGGAACCCTCCTCCATTGTGGGGGAATGGAATGTAAACTTGTGCAACCATTTTGGAAATCAGTCTGGTGCTTTCTCAAAAAATTAGGAATAGTGCTTCCTCAAGATCCAGCTATATCACTCTTGGGTATGTATACAAAATATTCTCAACCACACAAGGACACTTGCTCGAATATGTTCATAGCATTTTTATTCTTAAAGCCAGAATCTGGAAATGACCTAGATGTCCTTCAACCAAAGAATGGATACAGAAACCGTGGTAAATTTACACAATGGAATACTACTCAGCCAGGAAAAAGGAGGAAATCATGAAATTTGCAAACAAATGGATAGAACTAGAAATGATTATCCTAGTGAGGTAACCCAGAATCAGAAATACACATATGGTATACACTCATTTATAAGTGGATATTAGCCATATAATATAGAATAAACATAGTAAAATCTATAGCCCTAAAGAAGCTAAACAACAAGGAGGGCCTGAGGGAAGAGGTTTAATCATCATTCAGAAGGTCAAACAGAATAGACATCAGAGGAAGGAGAAAATAAAATAGGGAACAGAACAAGAGCCTTCAGCAGAGGACCTCTGAAAGACTCTACCAATCAAGGTATTGAAGGAGATGTTGAGATTAGTAGCCAAACTTTTGGCAGAGTGCAAGGAATCTTATGGAAGAAGAGGGAGATAGAATGATCTGGAGGGGACAGTAGCTCCCCAAGGAGAGCAACAGAGCTAAAAAATCGGGACCCAGGGGGACTAATTAGAGACTAATTTATCAACCAAGGGTTATGCATGGAGAGGACTTAGACCTTCTGCTCAGTTGCAGCCCATGGGCAACTCAGTCTCCATGTGGGTTTCATAGTCAGGGGTGCAGGGACAGTCACTGGCATAAACTGGGGTGCCTGGTCTTTGATCAGTCCCTGGCAAGGTGGCCTTACTAGGCCACAGAGAAGGAGGATCCAGACAGTCCTGATGAAACCTGATAGGCTAAGGTCAAATAGGAGGTGTGGAGGACCTCCCTTATCAGTGGACTATGGGGTGGGGACATAGTGGGGGAAGAGGGATGGAGGATGGGACAAGCAGGAGATGAGGGAGGGGCTACGACCGTGATAATAAGTGAACAAAATGTAATAAATAATAATAATAATGAAAAATAACAGGGTATTGTAAAGAATATAAGCAGAGGTCCTGTGGAAATTATGGAGGGCCAAACTTAGCTTCCTGGTAGTGATTGTTTATTTTAGTAAACAAGAAAAACCTTGCATAAAACATGAACACTAGCCACCTCTGCCACCCTGTGTGAAGTGGACTGTATAATGATTTATGTACCTGAGAGTAATTTTACAGTGTTTTCTCACTGAATGCTATCCATTTTCCTTATATTATGTTGTTTATTTCTTTAAATTAACAGAAAAGTTTTTCAATTTTAAGTGTATTGTTGAGAACTTTTACTCATTTATAAAATTAAAAACTTAATTCCTTTTTAGGCAGTCATGTTGGCTCTGCATGCTCTTCAATTTTGCATGAATTTTACAATTTTGCCTTTGGCTGTAAGTCAATTGTCAGGAAGTAAAATGGGCAAAAGCAATGTTACCTGTCATGAGTTCACTTTCTAATGAATTTGATTCATCTAAAGGTGATTTTAGAACATATTTAATATTCCCAACAGATTTTTCTTTCCATTTTCTAGTTACCTTTTTTGTTCAGTTTTGTGTGTGTGTGTGTTTGTGTGTGTAGGTAGTGGAGCTTATTTTACCTATTTGCTTATTGCTTATTTAAAACTATTGTTTATTGATTTTATTTTGCATTTATTATGCTCCACAAGAAAGAAAATCTTTAAAAATTAAATAATCTATGAATAACAGGAAATTATTGCCTTAGTGTCTATATAGTTTTGAAATAGACATGTAGTTGTAAACGTTAATTTATTGGTCATACCACAATGAATAAAAATGATGATATAGCCCATATATGATTTGTTGCTCTGTGCAATACCAGTGGACATTTTATATCCTCTACCAGCCTTAAATAGATATTCCATTTTCTTGGATTGGCTAGTAACATTGAATACAATAATCAGCTAAGTACTAACCCAGTCATTATGGGCAAACATTCATGTTATGGCAGTTTAACCTTAATCTTATCTACTGTTTCCACCAACATTTTTTAATTTTAATTTTAATGTTTGTTATTAATTACAGTTTATTTACTTTGTATCCCAGCTGTAGCCCCCTCCCTCATTCCCTCCCAATCCCTCCTTCCCTCATCTCCTCCCTGCCCCTCTCTAAGTCCACTGATAAGGGAGGTTCTCCTCCTCTTCCATCTGACCCTAGTTTATCAGCTCTCATCAGGACTGGCTGCAATGTCCTCCTCTGTGGCCTAGCAAGGCTGATCTTCCACCAACATTTTTAAGCTTAAACTTCCTATTTCTTTTCTCTTCTGATTCTGGAGTCCAGCTTATCTCTCACCATGTCTGTTCTTTGTACTTTAACAGAAGCATTACTTGGGATTTCCCTGGTTTATTTGCCATTGGACATTTAGCAGAGATCTAATTGTTTATAGGTGATATGGATGAATACTACTTGTACATTCAGCATATACTAAACACTGTATCAAGTGTTTTCTGCACATTATACAATACAAACCATCAATATTCTGTGTGGCAGTCATTCCTTTTATGCTTCCCTAGAAGTATAAAATTAGTTAACTAGAGAAAAGTCTGTTGTCTGACCCAAGGACATTCTGAATTTGAACTCATATCTTCTACGTTTCATTGTTCTCACATTTCTTCTACATATGTCTAGTAGTGTTTTTACTGCTCTAAATGCTAGCTTTCCTAAGCAATTTGTAGTTTCTAAAGATACGTTACATCAGAACATAAGCAAACATAACTTTCTCCATCAACTTGTTGTTTTTCTAAGCAGTAGTTCTGTACCAAATCAGAGAACCTTGCTTTCATCTCTTACATCCAAATCTGATAACCTCTATTTTACTCTTCATGAATTTATCCATTTATATGACTTCATCTAAATAAATTAAGGCAGTATTTGTTCTCACTCTACCCCATTTCTTTCATTTAGCATAATATTTTTATGGTCGATTTATTTTGTATTAGACACCAGAACTTTAAATACATATACATATATTTGTGTGTATATATGTTTGTGATATGCATATGTACACATGCTTCCCACAGTGCACATATGAAGATCAGAGAACAACCTGTGGGGTCAGTTATTTCCTTCTACCCTGTGGGTCCTGCATAACTAATTCAGGGCATCAGGCTTGGGGGCAAGTGCTATTACCAATTGAGTGATTTTTGTCATCCTAGAATTTATTTCTTTTTAAGGATAAATACTCCAGTATCTATGCAAGCAACAGCCTGGCTGCTTATTTATGGTGATAGACAAATGCAATTTTACAATGCTTTTGGCTGTTATGAATAGTGATACTATAAACATTGTGTCTATATGTCTGTTAAGTCCTTTACTTTCCTAAAGTCCACTCTTTTGTGTATGTGCTTACTATGAAGTTATTTTTAGCTTTTCCGAATAACCACGCAAAGTGTTCTAATTTTCTATACCTTGCTGGAAATTAGTTTTATTTTTATAAAAAATATGGTAATGAGTGTCAAGTTATACTTCATGGTAGCTTTGATTTACATTTCCACAACTGTTACTAATATTGAGCTTCTTTTCTTGGACTCATAAACCATTTATATGAGTTCTTTGGAAGAATGTCTATTGGTAGTTTCCTAACCCTTTAAAAATAATTATAATACTCTTTTAAATTTTTATTATACTATTTAGGAAGCATTAACTATACATTGAGAAATATTAATGAGTATAAGGGATAAAATTAAGATACTTATGGCACTTAATTTGGCGAAATCTTAAAATACCTAAGGAGAAAAGTAGACAATGAGTATATGAATTTTTCAAAATCATCTTCACACAAGGAAGTAGAAAAATGTTTCTTTCAAGTCTTTTCAGAGGTAATCGGCACCTATAAAATCAATAACCCTGTAGATAGAGTTTTAGAGAAGATGAGTTAGATTTCAACAGGAGCTAGAAAGAACAGTCAGTCAGAAGATATGTATGGCAGGATGAAAAAAAAATGGATGTAGGAAAGTTTTGTGCACCTCCACCTAGTCCAGTCTAAAAAGATTTTATAAGGATTTGTGCTAGACATTAGTGAGTATCAGAATATCAAATTGTTAGTTAATAAGCACTACTAGGTTTTTTTTTTGGTAATTTTTGAGAGAGACAGAAATCTAAATAAAGCTAGTCCTCAAATCTTTCTCCATTTCCATGCTTTTGTGGAGACATATGACATGTAGCCACCAGTATTCTACTCATTTCAGGCATTCCACAAATAGAGTGATAGAACAAAACTTTTTACACTGTTCTCCTTTGTGATATATTGTTTATATGCACATGAAGCCTATCAGTGAACTTTTAGCAGTTTGACTCTCTGTATAATTATTTTGTCAGAGCTACCAAGCTTTTCTAAAATAATGAATTGGTAACCTGAACATGTTTTTATTCTAGTGGATTTTATAGGAACTACAATTTCTTTATAAGAGTATGTCTTTGCTGGAACAATTAAGGAAAAATGTCACTATGACAAACGGTATACAGGAGTCCAAAATACGCCTCAATTATTTTCTGGCTGAAAATATAAAACTGTAGTTAGTTCCAGCCTACACTCTGTTCACTCCTGTGATGTTAAATGTGTATAGCTGCAATTTTTTTTGGAAATTGAAATAATTCACAATAAAATCAACATAGGCAAGCAACATAATCACCAGATTGAGTGACATAATTTACTTTGCCAAAAGAAGATTATTTGTGGTTTCTTGGAGAGGTAGAAATTAAGGCACTGGTGAGCTTTTTCAGTGTATTAAATAACTTCAGCTTCTCATTATTAAGAATAAACCACAGGGCAATTTACATGTGCCTGTAAAACTTTAAGACAGGTTAGAATCACTCTAAAAGATCAAAATTGCTATCATACACAACACTATTTTCAAAAAAAAATAAAGATTCAGAATTTACAAATAATTTGGTGTGCCTATTTGGAGGTGCAGATCATTAAATGTATTAAATATTTATAATTTCCCAGACACTGAGCTACACATTTCATGTGTTATTCCTTTAAGTATCTCTATAGTGTAGGTATTATGTTCCTAAATTTACAAATAGATCCACAGTTATATAGATTTAAAAGTTTTTAGAGTTTTCTAATGATCAATTCCAAAATCTATAACTTAGCATGATAAATATCATTTTCTCACTCCTGTCATAGTCTTTGTAATTGGATCAACAGTGGGATTCTCATCCTTACTGTCACTGAAATACATGACATGAGGAGGTTATTCTGAAAAGTGTTGTCACCAATTTCTGAGACCTTTGGTTTGTCAACAATTATTTTTTTTCTCCCATGTACCTGATGATTGGGGAAGGAACTTCACCAACCCTATATCTGACTGAGGGCTAATAAGCAGAATATATAAAGAACTCAAGAAGTTAAACATCAACAAATCAAGTAATCTAATTAAAAAATTGGATACAGAGCTAAACAGAGAATTCTCTATGAAGGAATATCGAATGACCACAAAACACTTAAAGAAATGCTAAACATCCTTAGTCATCAGGGAAATGCAAATAAAAATGACCCTGAGTTTCATCTTACACACATCATAATGGCGAAGATCAAAAACTCAAGTGACAATACATGCTGGAGAAGTTGTGGAAAAAGGGAAACCCTCCTCCATTGCTGGTGGGAATATAAGCTTGTACAACCACTCTGGAAATCAATCTGGCTCTTTCTCAGACAACTAAGAGTAGCGCTTCCTCAAGATCCAGCTATACCACTCCTAGGCATATATCCAAAACATGCTCAAGTACACAACAAGGACATTTGCTCAACTATGTTTATAGCAGCTTTATTCATAATAGCCAGATCCTGGAAACAACCCAGATGCCCCTCAACTTTGGAATGGATACAGAAATTGTGCTACATCTACACAACGGAATATTACTCAACAATAAAAATCAAGGAAAGCATGAAATTTACAGATAAATGATGGGACCTGGAAAAGATCATCCTGAGTGAGGTATCCCAGAAGCAGAAAGATACACATGGTGTATACTCACTTATAATTGGATATTAGACATATAATATAGAATAAGCATACTAAAATCTGTACACCTAAAGAAACTAATCAAAAAGGAGGATTCTGGCTAAGACGCTCAATTCACATTCAGAAAGGCAAAGAGGATAGACATCCGAAGAGGGAGAAAACAGGGAACAGGACAGGAGCCTGTCACAGAGGGTCTCTGAAAGGCTCTACCTTGCAGAGTATCAAAGCAGATGTTGAGACTTATAGCCAACCGTTGGGCAGGGTGCAGGGAATGTTATGAATGAAGTGGGAAACAGTAAGACTTGGAGAAGACAGGAGCTTCACAAAGTCAGCAACAGAACCAAAAATTCTGGGCACAGGGGTCTTTTCTGAGACTGATACTCCAACCAAGGACCGTTAATGGTGATAACCTAGAACCCCTGCACAGAGGTAGCCCATGTCAGTTCAGTGTCCAAGTGGGTTCCACAGTAACAGGAACAGGGACTGTCTCTGACATGAACAGATTGCTCTGCTCTTTGATCACTTCCCCCTGGGAGGGGAGCAGCCTTACCAGGCCACAGAGGAAGACAATGCAGCCACTCCTGATGAGACCAGATAGACTAGGATCAGAAGGATTGGGAAGAAGACCTCCCCCATCAGTGGACTGGGGGAGGGGAATGGCTGGAGAAAGTGAGGGAGGGTGAGATTGGGAGGGGAGGAGGAAGGGAGATATAGGGGGGATACAAAGGGAATAAATTGTAATTTATAATAATAAAAATAAAAAATAACATTCCAAAAAAAAAGAAAGAAAATCCTGAAGGTACTTGAGAAGTAATAATAACCTATCTAGTTCAGTGGAAATTCCATTAGACAAAATATAGGCCTATGAAACTACACAATTACAAATGAGCAAGGGCATATCATGTAATGACACATTAAGGGGGAGGGAGAAAAAAAGCAGGCACTAGCTAGCAATAAAATGCTTTGTGTGGCGCACTGTTTGCTATTTCAAATTTCATGTTGCCTTTCTTTTTCAATGTACATCCAGTTTTACATTGTTAATGAGTTTTCCCACACCACATGAAGAAAGTTTTAGGTCTTTCCTAGAAATCCAAACCTGTCTGTACATGACTCTGTATATTATGAAGTAACAAGGTAAAGTATACCTTGCAGGTTAACAGCACATAGATTGCAGTGTTACTGTCTAGTAATCCAGTCTTCTCTTATATATAAATATTTTAACATATGTTGTGATAACACACATAGCTTCCTTTTGGAGACAAGCTGTATCAAAGACAAAAGTCTCTTGGCTTTCACTATAATGTGGATTTTATGCCTTCTCCTTTATTCAGAACCAATTATTAAAACATATGACATTTATGAGTTATTGAATTAGAAGACTGTTTTAGTATCTCACTCAACCTCTCTTCTACTGTATAGTGTATTTCTATTTGTATGTGTCTTTCTTGGCTATAGTTTATAATTAAAATAGCATATAACCATTTGTGAATGGTGGGTTGGTATTTGAGATCATTACAGTAACTCTTGGTTATAAAGAACTTCTCTGATTCTATTTGGGTTTTAGTCTGCTTAAGGCATAGGGTAAAACATAAGGTATAATGGCTACAACACTAGTGACAGCTACAGTTTGTCAAGTCTAACTGTGTGCCTAGAATTGTAGTAATACATTACAGACATCATTCTTTTTCCAATTCTCATAAATTAACAATAAAGTGGTGTTAGTATTATCCTAGTTTTATGGTCATGGAAGATAAATTAAAGACTCATGAAAACACTGCTCCACTAACAAATAAACAACACCAAATTTCATCAGTTGTGATTTTCTGCAATGATACTTGTTGCAAAGGAATATTTTCCACATGAGTGGTTACACTTATATAAGTATAAACTGGAATATTAATGAAGTTAGGGACTTACAGTGGTTTAATAAAGTAAAAGTTGTACGTACTCCACTAGACTCAGAATTACAGGCAACTAATTAATGCTAATAATGCAAGAAATAGTCTTCGCCAAGGATGAGCACACCAGTGGCTATACAATGCCAAATTGTCAGTTCTGAAAACATATACGTGCAAGTAGCAAGTAACAATATATAGACTGAGCATGTTGTGTCTGAGTGTGTGTGTGTGAGTATGTAGTTAAAGAAAGAGAAGCCATGAATTCGAACGAACCAAAGGAGGTACATAAAATAGGTTGGAGGTAGGAAAAAGAAGAGAGAGAATGATGTAATTATATTATAATCTCTTTTCTATCTCCATAAAGAAAAAATAGATTATAATAGAATTATAATTATGTAGTATATAATTATAATTAATATTACATTATAATAATATAATATATAAGTATATATTATTTTTTTAATTTATTTATTTTTATCTCAATCACAGATTAGGTACTTTGAATGCCAGGCGTAGCCCCCTCTCTCATTTCCTCCTACCCTCCCACTCCCTCCCTCATCTCCCTCCTCCCCGCCCCCTCCAAGTCCACCAACAGGG
>CM053742.1:29121080-29131724 GCA_028658305.1 Pachyuromys duprasi | reverse complement strand
TCCCCTGTTGGTGGACTTGGAGGGGGCGGGGAGGAGGGAGATGAGGGAGGGAGTGGGAGGGTGGGAGGGAATGAGGAAGGGGGCTATGCCTGGGACTCAAAGTACCTAACCTGTGATTGATATAAAAATAAATAAATTTAAAAAATGTTACCACAAAAAAAGAAACAGAAAAAAAATCAAAAGACCATACTATAAAAATTTAAAGCAGCAAATATCTATTCACATTATTATATATAATTTTACCATAGCAATCAACAGAAAATACTAAGCTACTTCACATACTGTATACTTTTATTTTTCTGCTGCTTATTCTGAAACAAGGTATCTTACAGATAGTAAAACATATATTGACTAATAGCACAACCTTACAATAAGATGTTTGTCCCAGCCCAGGCATCCAGTTTCCCTTAGTCATGTGAATAGTGTATGCATTCATGCTTGTCATAGGTGCTTGAATGTTCTACTTTCTCCATAGCTTAGGAATGTAAGGGTTTCTCATGAAAAAAAAAGTAAATGTAAGAGTTGTGTATGAAAATACTGTCTACCTTCCTAGCAGTGCACGTTAAGGAACCTGAAGTGGCTACTCCTGTAGTCAGGTGGGACTCCCAATAGAGGGATGGGGACACCAAACTACCCATAAATACTTTGACTCAAAATTTTTCTTGCCTACCAGAAGCACAGGGATTAACATGGAGCAGAGATTGAGGGAATGACTAACCAATGACTATGCTCTATGCTTCCAGACAAGAGCCTAGCATAAATGTCGTCTGAAAAGCTTTCATCTAGAACCTGAGGAAAACAGATACAGAGACCCACAACCAAAGAATAGGCTGAGCTCAGGGAGTTCTGAGAAAGGGTGGGAAAAAGGATAGAGGGAGCCTGATGCTTCAAGGACTCTATAAGAAGACCTACAGAGTCAACTAACCTAGACCCATGGGGACTCAAAGAGACTGAACTACCAACCAAACAGCATGCATGGTCTGGACCTAGGCCCCCTACACAAATACGTAGCAGATGTACAGTGTGCTCAACATGTGGGTCCCCTAACAATGGGAGTAGTGTCTGTCTCTGACTCTGTTGCCTGCCTCTGTTGCATTTTCCCTAACTGTGCTGCCATGTCAGACCCCAGTGGGAGAGAATGTCCTTAGTCCTGTTGCAACTTGAGGTACCAGGGTGGGTAGATACCCCTTGGGGTTCACTCCTCCTCCAAGAAGGAGTTGGTAGAATAGAGCATCATAAGACTGGGGCCTGGAAGAGATGAGGGACAGGGCTAAGATCAGGCTGTAAAAATGATTAAATTAATAAATTTTTAAAATAATACTCTCTACCATGTTTTCTATTACAGTGTAAATGCTATTTATTAATAGTGACCATCATATAAGGTTGTTTAACAATTAAAAGTAGATTGACAGGAAGAGAAGTTAAATGGATTTTAATTTAATAAATTAATTTAATTTAATTTAATAAATATTTTTATTTTCCAATTATTATCTTAAGTCCTAACTTCTTCCTATAATATACATTTATTAATCAATATGATTGACAGATCCTGCTGTATTCTGAATTCATAACCCATATCTGTAATTAAAATGCTCTCTTAGAGACTGGTTAAGTATTTGAAGCATCAGAGAACAATTATAAATTTATAAATTTAGGTATGATTGTCTTCTATAGCCCTGGAAAAAAATATATATATCAACACTTGATGCTTAAAAGAGATGCCATAACAAAAGTAAACTTTGGTAATATAATTGAAAAAGCACAGTAATATGATTATTATCCCTTAAATGATGAAAAAGAATTCTGATGTAATTGGTAATGTGTGAAAGATTCTGTAGGTATGCTTTTTTAATTAGGTATCTGTGTACAATATTTTATTTTAAGCATTATCTAATTATTCAGTGTGCAATGGTCTTTATTACAATGGTGCATTCATACAAATTCTTCCTGAATATTTTCATAGCTGCAGTTTTCTCAAAGGAAAAACACGACACAAATTTTTCCTTATTTTTTCACATCGAAGCAGATAACAGTATGTATGAATTTCAATTTGTTCAAAGAGTGATATCTTGATATTAAGAAAGAGATTCAAGAAAATGAACAGGCAGTTAAAATAGGTACAAAGAAGCAGCTTTAGGGATGGTGTTTCAGAATCTGAAAACCATGGGGAAAGGTGAAGAATGGATTTAAAAAAAGGTAAAGGAGCGGAGTTGAATAAAGTTGAATGCACTGACCATAAAAAGAGAATTTCTTTTTTGAAAGTAATTTATTTATTTTTATATTAATCACAGGTTATATACTTTGTATCCCAGCCGTAGCCCCCTCCTTCCTTCCCTGCCACTCTCCCCATCTCTCTCTCATCTTCTCCCTGACCCTCTCCAAGTCCACTGATAGGGGAGGACCTCCCCCCCTTCCATCTGACCTTAGCTTATCATGTCTCTCCAGGGCTGGCTGCAATTTATTTTTCTGCTCCTCTCTTGAGGGGTGGGGGTGGTTGACAAGCAAGCCATTAAGTTCATGCAAAAATATTCCCTGTTCCCCTTACTAGGGTACCCAGTTGGGAACTGAACTACGACGGGCCACATCCAAGCAGGAGTTATAGTTTGTATCCATACATGGTCCTTGGTTGGAGAAACAGTCTCATAGAAGACCCTGTGCCCTGATCTATTTGGTCTGTGTGGAGCTCTTGTCCTTGCCAAGTCTTACTAACTCCCCCTTCTTTTATATGATTCCCTGCACTCTGGCAATTGCTTGGTTGTGAGTCTTAAAATCTGCTTTGATACATTGCTAGTTAGAGTCTTTCAGAGGCCCTCTGTGATAGGCTCCTGTCCTGTTGCTTGTTTTCTCCTACATTCAATGTCCATCCCATTTGTCCATCTAACCGATGATTGATCATCCCACCCTGGGTCCTGCTTCTTGCTTATCTTCCCTAGGTGTATAGATTTCAGCATCTATCCCTCTTATGAACACGGATGCAAAAATACTCAATAAAATACTTGCAAACCAAATCCAAGAACACATAAAAGATATTGTCCACCATGACCAAGTAGGCTTCATCCCAAGCATGCAGGGGTGGTTCAATATATGGAAATCCATAAATGTGATCCACCATATAAACAAACTGAAAGAGAAAAACCACATGATTATCTCCCTAGATGCCAAAAAAGCATTTGACAAAATCCAACACCCATTCACGTTTAAAGTCTTGGAGAGACCAGGGATACAAGGCACACACCTAAAACATAGTAAAGACAATATGCAGCAAGCCTACAGACAACATCAAACTCAATGGAGAAAAACTTAAATCAATCCCACTGAAATCAAGGACTAGGCAAGGCTGCCCATTGTCTCCATATCTCTTCAACATAGTACTTGAAGTCCTAGCTAGAGCAATAAGACAACTAAGGGAGATCAAAGGGTTACAAATTGGAAAGGAAGAAGTCAAAGTATCACCATTTACAGACGATATGATAATATACATGAGTGACCCCAAAGATTCAACCAGAGAACTCCTTCAACTGATAAACACCTGCAGTGCAGTGGCTGGATACAAAATCATCTCAAAAAAATCAGAAGCCCTCCTTTACACCAAAGACGAAGGGGCCGAGAAAGAAATTAGGGAAACAACGCCCTTCACAATAGCCACTAATAACATAAAGTACCTTGGGGTGACTCTAACCAAGCAAGTGAAAGACTCGTTTGAGAAAAACTTAAAATCTCTGAAGAAAGAAATTGAAGAAGACATCAGAAGATGGAAAGATCTCCTGTGCTCATGGATAGTGAAATGACTATTCTGCCAAAAGCAGTCTACAGATTCAATGCAATTCCCATCAAAATACCAACACAATTCTTTACAGATCTTGAAAGAAAAATTCTCAACTTCATATGGAGAAACAAAACACCCAGAATTTCCAAAACAATCCTGTATAACAACAGATCATCTGGAGGTATCTCCATCCCAGATCTCAAGTTGTACTACAGAGCAATAGTAATAAAAACTGCATGGTATTGGCAAAAGGAGAATTTCTAAAATGTAGAAAGCCATTGGGGTAAATAAGGACAAAATGTTTTATCAACATCTGCATTTCTGTATTTCTTTTCAAACATAGTAGTGTCCCTACCCAAATCTCTAAAAGAGAAGTTTTATAAAAGGATAGTTGAGACAATATTGGACAAAAAAAAAAGAAGTGAGGAAGAGTAGGGGGAAGGGCTATAACAAATCAAAAGGTTCCCTAGAATAGGAAACTTCTGATGTTCTGATCGTGTTCGGAAAGGGAGGGACAGCAGTCTGTGTGTTATTAACCTTAAACCCTGGAATACCTATTAATATGCCACTCACACAGGATGCTCAAAAGGAAAGGAGACCCCGTTTGCTTGCTATTACTCAATACTCTGTGAGTTCTGCTTACTTTGCAGAGGCAAATTGGAAAGAAATAAAATATTTCATAACATTTATTTTTTTCTTACATCAAGTTAAATGACATTTCATTTATTCTCACCTCCCATCTGTACACACCCTTTCTTCCTCAAAGGGGAAACATAGCCTAGTATTATTCTTGAATGATTCCAATGATAAAGACTCCCTATAATCTGATATAGCACATTCCATTAAAAAACTTATTAAACTGAAGAAAATAACAGTTTCTTCATGACAGTGCTATCCAGGTATATAATCACATGTTAGTCAAATTTGCCATTCATCACACTCTCTTGTCCCTAATTCTCCCTCCTACTGTTCTCCTTTTATCTAAATAGTCCTATTTGAAAGGAACTCTAAATGACAAAATGTTGAGGGTAAGCTTATAACCTTAATGTTAGCAATTTCTCCTGACACATAGTTTAGTCAGAATTTTAAACACTTACTCAATACTAGTCCCTCATATAACAGATGGCACATTAGCAGCATTAATTCAAGGAGATTAAAAATATCAACAATATGTTGAATTACACAAACCATAATCTTTTTGTGGGACATAGCTCTTCCACACAATGTTAACAATGTTAATCGGCAAGGATGCAATTTTTACAGTCACCATGGAAAGCTGATACAGTTATACCTAGAGCTTAATCTTATATATCAGTCCACTCAACTCTTATATCTAATATAGTGGAAATGTAAAGAATCAATTACTCATGTTTTGAGAGATCATATTTCCAACTCATATTTGTTCATCTTAACCAACAAGATGAAACAACCTCAAAATGCTCCAATAAACCAGTGAAATAAATTCCTTTATGGCTTCTATTTTAGTGTTTTTATGGGATTCCTGAGTGTGTGGACAAGTGGGTCTCTGATTTTGTGCTTTCTCTTAGACTCTTTTGCTTCTCTTGGTTTGTCTTTTTCACCTTCTATGTGATAGCTTTCATTTTACCATATTAAATTTTATTTGTTATATTTTTTAAAATGTGTGACTGAATTAATGAAAAAAGATGTGGCCACTAGAGCAAATGTTAACAACTGATCTGCCATTTACACCTGCTTGGAGAGAGAAAAATCTATTTTCTCCAGTAGAGTGATATTGGGTATATCAACAACTGCAGGACAAGGCTTCATGTTTAAGAATAGTTGAGCAACTTATAATTTACTGTACTACCTGTGTACACGTGCACGCTTTTTTTTTTACTGTAATTTATTTATTTTATATCAATCACCGATTAGGTACTTTGCATCCCAGGCGTAGACCCCTCTCTCATTCTCTCCCACTCTCCCCATCCCTTCCTCATCTCCTCCCTGCCCCTCTAAGTCCACCAACAGGGGAGGACCTCCTCCCCCTCCATCCAACCCTAGTTCATCTTGTCTCCTCAGGGCTGGCTGCAATGTCCTCCCCTGGGATCTAGGCAGGCCATTACTCCCTGACGTGTATGGGGGAGGGTCAAAGAGCCAGCCATCAAGTTCATGACTGAAACAGTCCCTGTTCCCCTTACTAGGGTCTTCATTTGGACACCGAGCTACCATGGGCCACATCTGAGCGGGGCTTCTAGGCCATACCCATACATGGTCCTTGGTTGGAGAAACTGTCTTGTAAAAGACCCCTGTGTCCTGCTCAGTTTGGTCTTTGTAGAGTTCTTGTTCTCCCCAAGTCTTACTAACTTCCCCTATTTTTATTATTATTTCCTGCCCTCTGCCAAAGGCTTGGTTGTGAGTCTTAATATCTGCTTTGATACATTGCTATATTGATTCTTTCAGAGGCCCTCTTTGGTATGCTCCTATCCTGTTGCTTGTTTTATCCTCCATTCTTTGTGTATGTGGTTTTAATTTGTTTTCCTACTTAGAGGGGGTTGTTATTGAATTGGGTTTTTGTTTCATTTTTGAGAAAGAAACTTGAGTGAGCAGGGAGAGGATCTGAGAGGACTTAGAGGAAGGAAAGACTACAATCAAAATATATTTTACCTTAAAAATATCTTATGTAATGAAAAACATAATAATGATAATACATTGCATTTTCTAATTGACAAATGTATGCGTTTCTGTGTATGTATTTATATGTGTATGTTATATAATAGACTAGGGTTCATTGAATTTGGATACTCTATTTAACTTTGATGATATACTCATATTTCTCTTCTCCCCCTCCTATTTGTTCCTTACCTACAACAAATGAAATTCTTATATTTGAGTTCCAAAATACAGTGGAGAGTCAGAACAATGAAAATTTAATAGATATTCCGTATTCCTAGATTCTACTACCACTAAAATCTATTTTAAGTACAAAATCAATATAAGTAAGTTTTTCTTCGTCATTTCTTTACACACATGCATAGTATAAAAAAATTTGTCACCTGATCTTTTGTTTCGAGATTACACTGAAGATGTCAATACTCTATTTTTGGTTTTTTTCTCATTCAAATGATTAAATGATAGAATCTAGTAAGGGACAGTGCATAGTGCAGTGTGGTGCAAGAAAACAAAGCTGTGAGATATTTATGCAAGATTCAAATGTCAGTTCTGGTACTTCTTAATGGGATGGCTTCTTCAGTAATTCCTCAAAAGTTTCAGGAAAAAAAATGGTAGGAAGTTAAATTTCGAGGGAATTCAGCAAGGATGGTGAAAGTAGATGCTTAAAAATAAATCCTTTAGAAATTAGTCAGATCACACTATTTTTAGACAAAGTGAGAAGTTGGACCATCCTGGGTCTATCATACTATCAATAGCGACTTCTTTTGGGAGCTCAGTGAGAAAATTGCGCTTCTTAGATGTTGAGGCAAAGATAGATCCTATGAATTTAGACCCTTGATTTCTAAAAATAAAAATAAATGAAACCAGCTATTTACAGGGTCCTAAGCAGCTATATTGTTTCATTCCCCCATTAATATTCCTGCAAATTATTATATCTACAAATCCACTCAAAGAGTACTGTACAGTGTGATAATATAAACTAACCTACCAACTATGGTCCAAAACTTGTGTGTGTGTGTGTGTGTGTGTGTGTGTGTGTATGGGTGTGTGTGTGCGTGTGTGTAAGAAGAGACTATCAATTTGACCATAAGATAGACATCTGAAAGTGTTGGAATTGGGTGACTTAGTAGGGGATGGAGAGCAAAAAGGGAAGTAAGGAAGTGATACAATTATATTTAAGTAAAAATTTTTTAAAGTTCAACAATTAAAAATGTTATTAAGAAAAAAGAATTCACATGTGACCAATTATATACTTTTCCTAATTTAATTAATTTAATCATTCTTTTGTCCCTATTATTATTGTTTTCAAAATAATGCTAGGGAATTGAATAAAGTGAATTCATAAGATAAAATACAATCTGAATACTTCATATTTTTTCCTAAGGAGATTTTGTGTCTAAGGTTGTTATCCCTTGTACAACTACATTGCCTCTACATTTTCTGTCTTTAATTTACCTGTCAGCACAGAGCAGAATAATCTTTGTGGCATCTTATTAACTCAGAGGACCATATCCAGATTCATCCTCCTTCCTCTTTGTGTACCTATTTATGTATTCAGCCAACACACAGTTATTACTCCAATCATGATTCTAAGAGCTTGGAACACAATTGTGTTTCCAGGCACTGAAAAATGTTTCCTGAAAATTGAAATTGCCCATAGATAACAAGTAAGGTTCTATACACCTTCCAATGAACATGGAACTGAGCAGTGAAAAAATCACTGCCAATGGATGATCTCAACAGTGTGTAATTGGACAAACGAAGAAAAGAAAGAATACGTTTATTTTGATAGGTTAGGCAGAGAAGACTTTGAGATCTTTGCCATTTGTTGGCCTCCTTATCATTCTTGTATGTCAGCCATAAAATAATGAAGAGACAATCTTCCAGATAGAGAAAGAAAGTATAAAGGTGATGATGTGGAAACAAATACGACATGTGTAAGTGTGATATGGTCACCATAAGCAACGAGCAGTATAAGTAACACACAAGTGACAAGTACAGGAATAAGAAGTGTCCGAAAGTTTTCACTTCTGCTAAGTTCTGTACTCAATTAATGTCTTGTAAAATGTAAAATGTTTATGAGTTACCAAAAGGGACGGCCATCATGTATTTAGTTTACAGAATTTTTACAAACAAAAGTATTTGACTTTGCTCATATTAGAAATAAGACAAGAATCTGTAAAAAATTATATTTCTTTTTATTACATTATTTAAACAACTATATATGCATGGAACTATAATATCTAGTGCTATTGTCTGTCATTTAAAAATATTTCTCTTATATTATGCATTTAATCATGATCACCTGTATTACCCTCCCCTGTTTAGTCCCCTTATTTTTTTCTGACTACTCACTCTAATAGGGCTTAATTAAAGTATATATCAGCCTTTCTCTGGCAGGTCATTGATAGAAACAACATTGCATATATACTGTGTCTTGGTAATGACAGTGATCGCATTTTCAGTGTGTCTAGTGTGGGGGCCATGGTGGAAAGGATCACAGGAACTGTGCATGCTTTCCCTCTGCTCAACGCTTCAATGCCACTGTTTTCATGTGTGTGCACGCACATGAGTGGACAATGCACACATGGGTGCCCTTAGAGGCAAGGAGAGGGTATGGGATCACTGGGAGCCGGAGTAACAGGTAAATCTTCGCTGCCCAGTGACTGAAGTGAACTCTGATGCTCTGAAATAGCAGCAAATGCTCTTAATTACAGAGCTGTCTCCCTAATCCTATGTTTGCTTAAGATGTGCCTTATACAACAAAATATTTGAGACTGGATAATTAAAAAATACAAATTCACCACTTGGTATTATAAAGCTTGGAAATCCAAGATCAATAAATAAGCAGTTTCAGTGTCTGCTGATTGTCTTTTCTCACATATGCTGCCTTTTCTAAAATCTCCGCATGGCAGTAAAGGAAAACAGTATTTTGGGACCTTTTGAATAAAGGTATCAATCTGATTTCCTAGGTTTGAGCCTGCATGATTTAAACATTTCCTCAAAACCTATTTTAATTCTTAGAGAACTACATAGGGTATTACATATCCTTATGTACATATCATTATGTATATGAATTTAGGGAGGCACACAAATAATCAGAATTGAAGTTTCTTTGCCATGAAGGGTGCTGTACCTCCAATCTACTGTATCTTTACCCATGGCAATATAAAATATGAGAAAGTACAAAATATGCAACTTCTGTATAGAGGTTTGGAATACAGATGTGTGATGGGCAATTGCTAAAGTCAGCTCTAATACCACACACTGACAATTTAAAATGTTTGGCACCGAACATTAGGAATTATGTCATGATTAGCACAACATCTTCGGTTCTTTCAAGGAATCATGTATCAGCAAGGATACCCTGCACATTACTTCATCTTGACTATTATAAGTGTAATGCTGCAATTCTGTCCAGAGTTGTTTCATATTTTCTCAGTCATTCATCAAATTCAAATGAGAAGTACATAGCCAGGCATGGTGGACCATGCCTGTAATCCCAGCATTAGAGGAGGGAGAGGCAGGAGGAACGCTGTGAGTTTGAGGCTAGCCTGGTCTAGAAAGTGAATCCAGGACATCCAAGGCTACACAGAGAAACCCTGTCTCCAAAAAAATAAAAAAAATAAATAAAAAGTAGAATTTTAACAGTGTGCAAGGCCAGTTCTGAACATACACACACACACACACACATATATATATATATGAATTTCCCTTCACAAGTATCAGTGCAAAAAACCACAACTGACCAAATTGAGAGTATAATAAAAATACTATATATAAAATACTATATATCCGTATTTATCACCTTGCACAAAGCTAAAGTCCAAGTGGATCAAAGACCTCAACATAAAACCAGACACACTAAACCGTCTAGAAGAAAAAGTGGGAAAGACCCTAGAACTCGTTGGCACAGGAGACTTCTTCCTGAATAGAACACCAACAGCACAGGCTCTAAGATCAACAATCAATAAGTGGGACCTCATGAAGATGAAAAGCTTCTGTAAAGCAAAGGACACTGTCATCTGAAAGAAACGACAGCCAACAGATTGGGAAAGGATCATTACCAATCCCACTTCTGACAGAGGGCTAATACCCAGTATATATAAAGAACTCAAGAAGTTAAAAAGCAAGAAACCAAATAATCCAATTAAAAAATGGGGTATGGAGCTAAAAAGAGAACTGACAGTGAGGATTATAGAATGGCAGAAAAACACTTAAAGAAATGCTCAACGTCCTTAGCCATC
>CM053742.1:29081137-29119751 GCA_028658305.1 Pachyuromys duprasi | reverse complement strand
ACAAGGGGGGGGGGGACTACAGCTGGGATACAATGTGAATAGAACACAGGAGTTATATAGAATTTCGTTTGTGGGGGGGTGAGCACTTTCCAGGCTCCGTTGGGACTGGAAGAATTATGTGGCGTGATTTGGGGGCAAGATCAGGGATTGGTGGAATATTTCTTCTGTAGGATGGGGCCTGGCTCCAGGGACTGGAAATAGCAGTTACAGAAGTTAGGGAGTGGTCTTTATGGCAGTTAGAGAAGTCTGGGGGCAGGGACAGGTCACTGGAGTTTCTCAGAGGAGGCATCTAGCCATGTTAGCTCCTTAAGGACAAGGCCTGGATATTTTATCTCCTCAGTGGTGATACCTAGGTATTAGAGTGCTTCAAGAACAAGGTCTGGAGTTTGGAGCTCCTAAGGACAGGGTGGGTTTCTGCCCACTTGCATGTCTCAAGAGCTCAGGCCTCATCTCCAGCATAGTCTGGGGGTAGAGTTTAGTGGCTGGAGGTGTCCAGGGGCATGATTTATAAGAGGAGTCACTGTGACTGGTTTTGAAAGCCACACCTTCAGCTGAGTTAGCATGAATAGCCAACAATAGAAATGAACATTAGTCTAAAATTGAGCTATATAACTGTAGGCTATGTTTTTTTTTTGCGATTTTACTGTGCATGCATGCAGTTGTTTATATATAGTATATATAATATATATTAGTCATGTAAATGTACATAAATGATAAATCTCACTTTTTATATCAGTTTGCTTTTCTACCATATTATTTGGTATTTCTATCATATTTAACATGCCCTGTTCTGTTTTTATATTCTTCCAATACTTTCCCCTGGCTACCTAAGATTTACTGTTGCCTTTATTCACTCCTATATTTCCCTTTCCACACTGGTTAAGGAAAGTAGTGAGCAGGGTTAGTAAAATGAAAACTTGTATATAATCCTAAGGATGCTTATATAGTGTCTAAGTGGCAAAAGGAAATTATTAACAACCTTAGCTATACATGGGTCAAAAGGTGAAACTGTACGAGACAACCATCCCATTCAATAAGGGCTATAGCTTTTAATAGAGAAACATAGCTTCTGCCAAACCAAGATTTATGATAACAAGAACCTTGAATGTGTAGAGCATGATGCAGAAGAGTAGAGAATGGTGTGTGTGTGTGTGTGTGTGTGTATGTGTGTTCATAGGGATAGAACCTAGGGTCTTATAAGCTAAGAAAGCTCTTTACACATGAAGCTACATTCCTAGCCCTTCCCCCCTCTTTTAATTATGGTGCAAGATCTCCCTAAGTTACCCAGGCTGGCCATAAATTTACTCTGTACTTAAAAAAGACCTTTTAAATTTCTCCTGAAACTGTGTATTTGAACTACATGACCTGATTCCCAATCATATGCCAATTTCCACCAATAGTATGAAACAGATTTTATGTATCCCACTTTTTAAGTTCACCATCTCCATCTTAATTAGTTGTGACTAATTAAGAATTCTATATAATTCTTTCCAGGTCAGAACTTCTTTCTGTGGTTTTTCTAATGTCAGTTCTGCATTTTTAAGTTTTGATAGCTCCATCTATTAAACTTGTATAATTAACAACAACAACAAATCTACCCTTATCTCACTCATCCCAATAGTTGGGATCACAGGACTGTACCATCAAGCATGACTAGAGACCAGATGTTAATGAACAAAAGAAAAATACCCATAAGAAGAAGAATTCTTTAAGGTTGCTCTTAAACTTTCTAGTAAATGTACTTGAATTCTAAAGCTAATAAACATCACTTAAGTCATCAAAATGTTTGATCCAAACTCTCCTATCCCACACACTTTCCTATTGTGTATCTAACACCTTGTTCTGTTTCTGAACTCTCTAATATTGCAATTGACGTAATTTTATGTTAGGGATGGTGTATTATCAACATTTGTTTACACTTAAAAATACTTATTATTTTCCATTTATCCTACTTCTAGTATACCTTTATGAGTCTGATTACCTTTATGGACATTGAATGGATGTTCCTTATTCTTTAAATCTGCGTATATGCTTTTTGGTTTTGGTTCTTTGAAAAAGGGTTTCTCTGTGTAGCCTTGAGTGTCCTGGACTCCCTTTGAAGACCAGGTTGACCTAAAACTCACAGAGATCAACCTGCCTCTCCCTCTGCAAGAGCTGGAATTACAAATGTGCCCCCCCACCACACCCCCATGGTCAGCCTGCATGTATTCTTGCCATGGCATCTACCTTAACCCCTGAAATATTTCCTTGGTTCCAGTATTATCTCATTTCTTGGTCTAGGATTTTCACTATCCAATGGCCAGTGGCTGAGATTCATATGGGTCACTCTTTTTTTTTTTCCTAAGGTGATAAGGGCTGTAAAAACAGGGTTGGCCTGGATAAAAAAGACTATTTGTCTTGTCACTGGGTCAGCTTCTTAGACACTCTCCGCTTATTTCTTAGAAACCATCTATCAAGCTTGCATTCAGGCTTTGAGGTCCTTGTTCAGTTCTGGAACTAGGGTTTCTTTCCTTGTATCACTTTTAAACTGAGGCATTAGCTACATAAGAATATCTATATACACATATATTTTAAATTATTTAAAAATTTGATAATGTATACACCAAACCACAACAACTGCAGAAGCCCACTGCTCAAACTGAGGCTATGCTGGTACTCAGAGCCCTAGGCCTTTTTTTTTCTTTTGGTTGGAAAACTTTTAATGATTACTTCTGTTTCCTTCTGGGTTATGGGCCTACTTAAATTGTTTATTATATATTCCTAAATACCTAAACAGAAACTGTTTTGTCCTTATAATATTAGTTATGTATGTGTGTTTTCAGAGATAAACATATGACATTGGATAATCAGTTGGTGTGTTCTTTTTTGCTGTTGTTGTTGTTGTTTTATTTTGTTTTGTTTCAGACAGGATTTCTTTGTGTAGCCTTGGCTGTCCTGGACTCACTTTGTAGACCAGATTAGTCTCAAACTCACAAAGATGCACCTACCTCTGCCTCCAGGAGTGATGGGATTACAGGTGTGCACCACTGCACCCACATGGAATTTGTGTGATCTTAAACCCCAAAGTATTTCATCTAATATTTCCATGTGTTAGGAATAGAGAAATGATTTTGTGAAGCATTTTCAATGACCATAATGTCTATAGGTTTCTGAGAGATTGTTTGTAGATCTATAATTCAATGGACTAGGTGAGGGGCATACATATAAAGAAAATTTTTGTATTTAAGTTAGATTGCCATTTTCTTTCTAACAATACCTTTGTTATTTCATTTCCAAGATGTTTTGACATCTTTACTTCATTTGGCCAAACATATGTGTTTATATATATAATTTGTTTCAACTTGATTCAGATGAATCTTTTTCATCATATCTTAAGATTATGCAAACCTGATATTTGCAGCTTCAATTATATTTTAATCTTTTCTATAGTTGTTTCCCAAATCACATTTCAGTCTTTGCTGTCTCCCCTCAATGGATGTGTTCAGAATTTCTTCACTTAGTCATGTTTCACGATCTCTTCATATGCTTATGCCCAGAACATATCACTTGTTGATCCATTTGCTCCTCAACTTACTGTATTTGGAGAGTTGCCTGGAGACAACTTCTGGGGATTTTTTTCTCTAGTTATCTAAGATGGCATCTGAAATTGTCATAAAATTATCTTCTATGGAAACAATTTCTTTAAATGCATACATTTAATTGCTGTCAATTTATGGGAGTTAATAAAGTTCTTATTTATACATTTAAAGTAAATATATATATACATATATATATATATTATAAAATAAACCACTTTAGATATAACTTGTTTGTGGTTACTTATGGGAACCTGTAATATTTTTATGGCATTGCTAATGTGATTCTAGAAGAAAATCAATATTGATGTTTTACACTAAGGAGGTTTTTAATCCTGATTGTAGCCCCCTCCCTCATCTCCTCCAGGTTCCACCCTCCTTCCTTCTTCTTTCTTTTCACCTATACCTAAACCACAGAAAGGGAGAGCCCTCCTCCCCTACCATATGTCACTAGGCTATCAAGTCTTATTATGACTGCCTGGATCCTCTTCCTTTGTAGCCTGGCAAGCCAACCCCCATACCAGTGGGAAGCAATCAAAGAACAGATAATGGAGTCCATGTCAGAGACAACCTCTCTTCCCTTACTAGGGAACCCAGATAGAGACTGAGTTGCCTATTAGCAACATCTGAACAGGAGGTCTAGGTCTTATCGATGAATAGTCCTTGGTTAGTACATCAGTCTCTTCAGGAGTCCCTGGGCTCAGATTTGTTGGCTCTATTGGATTTATTAGGAGGCTCCTATCACTTCTAGATCTGTCTATTCTCCCATTCTTTCCAAGAGTCCTTGCACTTTGCCCAAAGTTTGGCTGTGAGTCTCAGCATCTGCTTCTATTTCCTTCTGGGTGTAGCCTTTCAGAGGACATCTATGGTAGGCTTCCATTCTGCTTCCTCTTTTCAACCGTTTCCAGCGTCTATTCTATTTGCCCCTCTGAATGAGAATTAAGCATCCTCCCCAGGGTCTTCCTTGTTATTTAACTTCTTTAGCTCTGTGGATTGCAGTATGATCATCTGTATTATGTGGCTAATATCTGCTTATAAGTGAATATATACCATGCCTGTCTTTCTGGTTGTCTGTGGCTTCACTCAGTATTATTTTTTCTAGTTCCATCCATTTGCCTGCAAATTTCATGATTTCCTTGTTTTTAGTAGCTGAGTAGCATTCCATAGTATAAATGTACCACAATTTCTGTATCAATTCTTCCTTTGAAGGGCATCTAGGTCATTTCCAGTTTCTGGTTATTATGAATAAAGCTGCTATGAAAATCCTTGTTGCATGATGGAGCATTTGGGGGGGGGGGGTATGTGCCCAGGTATGGTATAGCTAGCTAGGTCTTTAGGTAGAACTATTTCCAATTTTCTGAGAAAGAAACAAATTCACTTCCAAAGTGGTTGTACAAGTTTGCACTCCTGCCAGAAATGGAGGATAGCTCCTCTTTCACTACATCCTGGACATAATGTGCTGTCACTTGAGTTTTTGGTCGTAGTCATTCTGATGGGTATGAGACAGAATATCAGAGTCACTTTGATTTGCATTTCCTTGATGACTAAGGACGTTCAGTGTTCAAGTCTTTCTCCACCATTTGATATTCCTCTGTTGATAATTCTCTCTTTAGCTCTGTATCCCATTTTTTAAATTGGATTACTTGGGTTGTTGGTGTTTAATTTCTTAAGTACTTTATATATTTTGGATATTAGCTTTCTGCCAGATGTAGAGTTGGTGAAGGACTTTTCCCAGTCTGTAGGCTGCCATTTTCTTCAATTGATTACATCCTTTGCTTTACAGAAGGCTTTCAGTTTCAAGAGGTCCCATTTATTGATTGTTGATGTTATAGGTTGTGCTGTTGCTGTTCTGTTCAAGAAGTTGTCTTCTGTGTCAATGGGTTCAAGGCTCTTCCCCACTTTCTCTTCTAATACGTTTATTGTTTCATATTGTATGCATAAACCTAACCTTATAAAGATAATATTTAAAATTATGAGGATCATACATTTTTACACACGTTCTGATGCAGCCATTTTTTTCTTCCTTGGAGTACTTTCTCCTTGTTTTCCCAATATCATGTGCCTGTTAATAAAACAACATGTTTATAATATCTAAACAATAATAGCACCTATGTTTACAGATCTCATTCTGGCAGTTCAGGGTAAAACCTTGTTATAACTCTTTAACCTATATTCTGGGAAGTTTGATTCTACATTTCTAAATAATACTAGCATGTTTATATGTTCATAATACACACTTTTTAATTTTATGTTGCTGTGATAAAATGCCATGGTCAAAATACTTTAAAATGTTTATTGTGCTTACAGTTCCAGAATCCTAGAGTCTGTTATGGCAGAGAAGGCATGACATGGCATACCTGAAAGAGAAGGAAGCTGCCTGATTACATTTTTATCCAAATCCAGGAAGGAGAGCAGGAAAGAGACTGAGAGACAGACAGATAGACAGACATAGACAGATCAACAGACACAAAGAATGAGGTAGCAGAGGAAGAGGGATAGAGACAGGAAGTGGGGTGATAGTATAAGCCTCAAAACTGTTATTTTCCCCCCAGCATGGCTCCCATATCCTCTCTAAACTACACCAACAACTAGTGACTGAGGGTTAAAATACATGAGCACAGGGGGGACATTTCCTATTCAACCTATCACAGAGTACTTAACTTTGTCAATGTCAGATGATAGATATGTTCTACCTATGGAAAGTGTAAATATAGCATTCTGACCTCATTTCTATGTATTATCAGTTTCCATTTTTTTAATCCCCAAATACAATCATATTTTTTGATTCATTAGCCAGTATCATTATAAGAATTCTATACAGAAGAACTATAGTCCTCTTATCTGCTTTAAGTTTGGCCTTATATTTATATTGACTTCATTAGTTTTGCTTACGCTTCAGTATAGACATTTACCACCAAACTCTTCTAAATAATCATAGTTTTTCATTATACCTTAATTATTCTACTAGTTTTTTTCTCTTTTTCTTGGCAATTCTGCTCTTTGATTTAATGCAAATTGGAATATATTCTTTTTTCCACTTACTCTCATCTTATGAATCTTTTTCATAATCTACTGGATTAAATTTCTAAAGAAATTTTCTCCTGACCTGACATTTTTTTTCAGAAAAGTATCCAGTCACCTACTTTGTGGGTACACACAGTTCTTACAATCTAAGGGAAAAATCTGATATTTGACTTATATTATTTTTTCATTTTTATTTTATTTTATATTAATCACTGGTTATGTACTTTGTATCCCAGCTGTAGCCCCTTCCCACATTCCCTCCTTATCCCCCCCATCCCTCCTTCATCTCCTCCCTGCCCCTTTCCAAGTCCACTGGTAGGGGAGGACCTCCTCCCCTTCCATCTAACTCTAGCTTATCAGGATTCTTCAGGACTGGCTACAATGTCCTCTTATGTGGCCTAACAAGGCTGCTCCTCCCTTGGGGGGGGGAGTCAAAGAGCCAGCCATTGAGTTCATGTCAGAAATAGTCCCTGTTTCCCCTTACTAGGGTACCCACTTGGATGTTGAGCTACCATTTGCTACATTAAGGCAGGGGTCAGGGGTTCTAGGTTATATCCATACATAGTCCTTAGTTGGAGAAATAGTCCCATAAAAGACCCCTGTGCCTTGATATATTTGGTTCTCGCAGAGCTCCTGTCCTCTCCAGGTCATACTAACTCCCCTTTCTTTCATATGATTCCCTGCACTCTGACCAAAGGGTTAGTTATGTTTCTTAATCTTTGCTTTGATACCCTGCTAGAAAGAGTCTTTCCAAGGCCCTCTGTGGTAGGCTCCTGTCCTGTTGCTTGTTTTCTACTACATTCAATATCCATCCATTTGTCTTTCTAAGTGAGGATTGATCATCTTACCCCAAGTCCTCTTTCTTATTTATCTTCTTTAGGTGTGTAGATTTCAGTATGTTTATCCTATCTTATAGGTCTATATAAGTGAGTATATACCATGTGTGTCATTCTTTTTCTGGGATACCTCACTCAGGATGATCTTTTCCTTATCCCACCATTTGCCTGCAAATTTCACGATTTCCTCCTTTTTAATTGCTGAGTGGTACTCTATTGTGTAAAAGTACCATAATTTCTGTATCCATTCCTCAACTGAGGGAATCTGGGTTTTTTTTTCCAGGTTCTGGCTAATACGAATAAAGCAGCTATGAACATAGTTGAGCAAATGTCCTTGTGTACTTGAGCATCTTTTGGATACATTCCTAGGAGTGGTATAGCTGGATCTTGAGGAATCACTATTCCTAATTGTCTAAGAAAGTGCCAAATTGATTTCCAGAGTGGGTGTACAAGTTTACATTCCCACAGCAATGGAGGAGGGTTCCCCTTACTCCACATCCTCTCCAGCGTGTTTTCACTTGAGTTTTTGGTCTTAGCCATTCTGACAGGTTCAAGGTGAAATCTCAGGGTCGTTTTGATTTGCATCTTCCTGATGGCTAAGGACATTGAGCATTTCTTTAAGTGCTTTTCTGCCATTCTACAGTCCTCTACAGAGAGTTCTCTGTTTAGCTCCATACTGCATTTTTTAATCGGATTACTTGATTTGTTGATTTTTAGCTTCTTGATTTCTTTATATATACTGGATATTAGCCCTCTGTCTGATATAGGGTTGGTGAAGATCCTTTCCCAGTCTGTAGGCTGTCGTTTTGTTTTGATGACAGTCTCTTTTGCTTTACAGAAGCTTTTCATTTTCATGTTGTCCCATTTATTGATTGTTGCTCTTAGAGCCTGTGCTGTTGGTATTCTATTCAGGAAGTAGTCTCCTGTGCCAATGAATTCTAGGATCTTCGCCACTTTTTCTTCTAACTGATTTATTGTGTCTGGTGTTATGTTGAGGTCTTTGATCCACTTTGGACTTTAGTTTTGTGCAGGGTGATAACTATGGATCTTTTTTCATTTTTCTGCATGTAGACATCCAGTTGGTTCAGCACCATTTGTGACTTATTTTAAAACCTTTCTCAGTGTCATTACTTTCATATCCTATTAATAAGAGAAATCACAGACCAGCCCAGAGCCAAGGTCAAAAATTTACAATAGAATCTAGATTCCAACAAATGGGATTCTTTCCTTTTTATGAACAGAACAGGTTACTTCAGTATGCTTTGTTTCCAAGTTTGTTTAGTTAATAAAGTCTATAACATCCTGACAATTTCCTTGCTGTTTATGGATTTATCTTTGTGTCTCTTTTTGCTTTATCTGTCATTTTCTTGACAACTTTTAAAGGACTATTGATAAATGCATACATGATTAAGCCACTGTTTTAAAACCAGTTTTCTATATCTTTATTTCTTTGTGTTTTGAGAAGAATTTTTCTTAACCTCAGCTGGTTTGGAACTTGAAACTTATTTATTGATGACCCTGAACTGATCTTTCTGCCTCCATACTTTGAAGTACTGGGATTAAAAACATGCCCTGATTACCATAGTATGTATTTGTGTGTGTGTGTGTGTGTGTCTGTGTGTGTGTGCTCGCCTTTTGTGTGTCTGTGTGCTTATGTGTGTAAATACAGCATCTCCAATTAGTATTCTTTTAGTAGCATTATTCAGGAAATATAGTGATTAATCTCACAAAAACAGCAGCATTTTTGCAGCAGGATGTTCAGTGAAGCTTTTTAATAGAAAAAAGTGAGGAAATAATCAATATGTTTCTTAGCAAAGAATTTATTGTATAAATGATGTTCCATTCATAATAAGGAAGTCCTGTGCCAATTTCTATAAATGTAAGACAGATTTTTTTTTCTTTTAGGCATACAGTATAATTATTAAGACCTGGAAAAGAATTTACATCCCTCTGTATGACCTTGGATAAAACATTTATCTTTTGTGTAGTTCATTTTTGTATATTATAAAAATATGGACAAGAGTATTAAGCCAATTGAGTGGATAATGCTCTTAGAATATTTACTGTCATGCAGTAAATGTCTTTTGAATGCTTTCTATCATCATTTTAAAGCATCAAATTTTAGATGAAAACATATGATTGTTACTGAATTTTCAGAAGAGTTTTTGCCATTTGGTTTAATTGTGTTATATTTCTTCGTATGCTTTATGTGTTAATTGAAGTCCTATGTTAAATAAGGTACAAGCATTTGATAAGAGTCACACAATAGGAAACATGACCTGGGAGCATCAAGTTCTTAATTCTTCCAGAACACTATTGGCTCTATAAACCTTTTCTTAGAGCAAATGTTCAGTAATAAATCTGACCTTTGGGAAGAGAAAATCTGGATTTACGCAGAAAGCATATTGCCAATCCTGAAACAATCCCTTAATAAATTCATGGTTAAGTTGCTTAATTTTGTATTAGATTAATGAAATATGGAGACATATAAAATTGACTGTAGTGTTTTGAATCACAGCTGAAAAGGACAGACAAATCTTTGTTAAGTTTATGCTCTTGGAGGGATCATTTAATGGCCCATTTCCTTGTACTTGCTGAGTCTATAAATGCATTAGACACCACAACAATGAACGCGATGTTTATGACTTCCACAATATTTAAAAGCAACGTTTATGCCTTCCATAATAATATTTTATATCCATTTAGGCAGCAACCTCAGGAATCCATTATAGAGTTTTTTCCCATTTTATAAATGATGAAATGGGCACTTCTGATGGAAATAACTTGTGATGATCAATTCATGTAAATGATAAAACCAATACTTTGTCTTAATCTGCTAAATTGAGAGAAGATAATCTTTTAACTATGACACTATGATTCTTTCAACTAACACAATAAACAGGTCTTTGTAAGGACCTGTGCTCAATTGAATTTAAACAAATAGAAAGCAATCCTTACCTTGATAATTTGACTAAGGAGTAAAATAGTTTAACAGAAGCTATTATATGTAAAATTAAAGTGCTTGTATTGATATTGTAATTATCCATAAAGTTCTAACAGAAAGCAAAGTATAAGTTGTGGTTTACTAGAAATGATTATGAGGTTTGAGATCATCAGGGATCCTGATGAAAGGTGCTAAGCAATAACAGCAGTAGCAAAGGTAGTAATCACACATTAAACCTATTTCCTTTAGAGAGTGAAGAAGGAAAGGAAGCAATAACTGAAAAGAGGATAAGTAGGGATAAAGTGTCAGTGATGGTCCAAGAAGTAGGAGATGCAGTTTGAAAGATAAATACGGTGAGAAAATGGGAAAAGCACCAGGAGAATCAAAATGACAAATGTGGAAGAAGAAGTAGAATAAGCAAAACAATAGAAGTATAAGGGTCCCAGGAAGTGACATGCTATATTCATCACACATGAAACATTTAAGCAATAAACATAGAGAAGTAAGAATTTCGGCAAATAATTGTTTTATATTAGCCATGAAGTAACTTTAAACAAAATAAAGTTTAATAGTGCATGCTCATAAGGAGCTATATAAGAAAGAATTTTACAGTGAAACAAGGAATTAATTTTCCACTCTTACACTCTTAATGTATTTTAAATATCTGAAAGAGCTGATATCAAAAATTTTTGAATCTGGCCCCAGTCACCTTGATAACTAAGACCAGCAAAGAAAGAAAATTTCAGCCCAATCTCTCTGATGAACATTGACACAAAATACCCAATAAAATACTCAGAAACTGAATCCAAGAACACATCAAAGGTATCATCCACCATGACCAAGTAGACTTCATCCCAGGTATGCAGGGATGGATCAATATATGGAAATACATTAATGAAATCCATCATATAAGCACAGTGAAATAAAATATTAAAAAACAGGATCATCTACTTAAGTACTGAAAAAGCATTTGACAAAATAAAAACCAGTTCATGATGAAAATCTTGGAGAGATGAGACATACAAGGCACACACCTAAACACAGTAAAGGCAACATCCGGCAATTAAATAGCAAACATAAAATTAAATGAAGAGAAAACTGAATCAATGCCACTTAATTCTAGGAAGAGACAAGACTGCCCACTTGCTCCCCTATCTCTTCAATATAGTACTTGAAGTCCTACCTAGAGCAATAAGACAACTAAAGGAGATCAAGGGAGTACAAGATAGAAAGGAAGACGTCAAAGTATCACTATTCACAGATGATATGATAGTATACATAGTGACCCCAAAAATTCTACAAGAGAAGATCTACCAGATAAACACTTTCAGCAATGTGGCTGGATACAAAATTAATAATAATAAAAATAAATCAGTAGCCCTCCTCTATACAAAAGACAAATGTGCTGAGAAAGAAATTAGGGAAACTACACCCTTCACAATAGCCACTAATAACCTAAAGTACCTTGTTGTGACTCTAACCAAGCAAATGAAAGACCTGTTTGAAAACAAATTTCAAGTCTCTGAAGAAAGAAATTGAAGAAGATATCAGAGGAAAGATCTCCCATGCTCATGGATTTGTAGGATTGATACAGTGAAAATGGCCATCCTGCCAAAGGCGATTTACAGATTTAGTCCAATTCCCATCAAAAATATCATCATATTCTTTACAGACCTTGAAAGAACAATTATCAATGTAATATGGAAAAACAAACAATGAATAAAACAAAATCTTAGAATATCTAAAACAATCCTCTACAATAAAAGATCTTCTGGAGTTATTCTCCATCCAGGTCTTAAGCTGTACTATAGAGTAAGAGTAATAAAAACTGCATGGTGCTTGCATAGAAACAGACTGATGAAGCAATGGAATCAGATAGATATCCAGAAATAAACCCACACAGCTATAGAAACATAAATTTTGACAAAGAAGCAAAAACCATACAATGGAAAAAAAGACAGCAAATGGTGATAGTCTCACTGGATGTCTACATGTAGAAAAATGCAAATAGATCCATACTCATCACACTGCACAAAACTAAAGTCCAAGTGGATCAAAAACCTCAACATTAAACCAGACACATTAAATCTGTTAAAAGAAAAAGTAGGGGGGCTGGAGAGATGGCTCAGTGGTTAAGAGCACTGTCTGCTCTTCCAAAGGACCTGGGTTCAATTCCCAGCACCCACATGGCAGCTCACAACTCTCTGTAACACCAATTTCAAGGGACCTGACACCTTCACACTAATGCACATAAAATAAAATTAAAGAAATTATTAAAAAAAAGAAAAAGTAGGGAAGAGCCTTGAATTCATTGTCACAGGAGACAATATTCTGAACAGAACACCAACAATTAATAAATGGGACCTCTTGAAGTTCAAAAACTTCTGTAAATCAAAGGCACTGTCAACAGGACAAAAATAAATATAACCTACAGACTGCAAAGAGATCTTCATCAACCCTATAGCTGACAGAAGGCTAATATCAAAAATATATAAAGAACTCAAGAAATTAAATTCAAGAAATTAAATTCCAAAGAATGAAATAACTGAATTAAAAACTGGGATACAGAACTAAACAGAGAATTCTCATCAAAGGAATATTGAATGGCAGAGAAACTTTTAAAGAACTGTTCAACCTCCTTTGTCATCAGGAAAATGCAAATCAAAATGATTCTGAGATTCCATCTTAAACCCATCAGAATGGCTAAAAACTCAAATATCAGCATGCTGTCCAGGATGTAGAGAAAGGATAGCCTTCTTCCATTCTTGCTGGGAGTGAAAACTTGGATAATAACTTTAGAAATCAGTCTGGTGTTTTCTCAGATAATTGTGAATAGTTCTATATAAAGACCTAGCTATACCACTCCTGTACTTATACCCAAAAGATGCTCTACCATACAATTGCTTTTTTTCCCTGCCTTTTTGTTTGATGTAGTCATATATTTATTTTTTCTTTTTATATTTTTAATTAATTTATATTTTATAAATTGGTTTATTGACTGTGTATCCAAGCTGTAGCTCCCTCCCTCATCTCCTTCTAGTCCCATCCACCCTCCCTTATCTCCTCCCATGCCCCTCCCCAAGTCCACTGATAAAGGAAGTGGTTCTCCACTTCCCTCTGACCCTATCCTTTCAGATCTCATCAGGACTGGCTGCATTGTCTTCCTCTGTGGCCTGCTCCTCCATTAGGGGGAGCTGTGGTATGACTGTTCCCCCATCAGGGGGAAGTGATCAAAGAACCAGCCACTGATTTCATGCCAGAGATAGCCCTATTCACCTTACTAGGGAACCCACTTAGATACTGAGCTCAGTCTCAGAAAATACCCCTGTGCCTAGATTTATTGGTTCTGTTGTTCTTCTTGTGGAGCTCCTGTCTCCTCCAGGTCTTTCTATCTCCTCCTTCTTTCATAAGATTCCCTGCACTCTTCCCAACATTTGGCTATGAGTCTCAGCATCTGCTTTGATACCTTGCTGGGTAGAGACTTTCAAAGGCCCTCTGTGGTAGGGTCCTGTTCCATGTCTCTTCCTCTTCCATTTGCCTTTCTGAGTTAGGATTGATCATCTTACCCAGAGTCCTCCTTCTTGCTTATCTTCTTTAGGTGTACATATTTTAGTATGCTTATCTTATATTATGTCTAATATTTACTTATAAGTGAGTTTAAACCATGTGTATCTTTCTGCTTCTGGTACACCTCACCCAGGATGATCTTTTCTAGTTCCCACCATTTGCCTGCAAATTTCATGATTTCCTTGATTTAGCCAGTATCTGGAAACAACCTAGATATCCCTCATCTGAAGAGTGGATATAGGAAATTTTGGCACATCTAGACAATAGAATACTACTCAGCTATTAAAAACAAGGAAATCATGAAATTTGCAGGAAAATGGTTGGAACTACAAAAGGTCATCCTGAGTGAGGTCTAAGAAAACCAGAAAGACACACAACATGGTACATACTCACTTAGAAGCAGATTTTAGACATATAATACAGGATAAACGTACTAAAATCCATAGACCTAAAGAAGCCAAATAGCAAAAAGGTCTGTAGGGAGGATGCTAAATTCACATTTAACAGTGCAAATAGAATAGACACCATAGCAGTTAAATAGAGGAAATAGGATGGAAACCTAATATAGATGTCCTCTGAAAGTCTCCCAACAGGGGATCAAAGTAGATGCTAAGACTCACCGCCAAACTTTGGACTGAGTGCAGGGACTCTTAGGAAAACTTGGGGTAATAAAAGGACTTAGAGCAGACAGGAGCTCCATAAGAAGACCAAAAGAGCCAACAAAAATGGGTCTAGAGGGACATGCATAGAGTGATGTATAAAGAGGAACTAGACCACCTTTACAGATGTAGCTCATAGTCAAATCAGTCTCCATGTAGGACCTTAGTATGGGGACTAGGGGCTATCTCTGACATGGTCTCTGTTATCTGCTCTTTGATCACTTCGTTCTGGTGGGAAGGCCTTCCAGGCCACAGAGGAAGAGGTTCCAGGCAGTCCTGATGAGATTTGATAATGTAGGCTCCGATAATAGGGAAGGAGGACTTCCGCTTTACTTTGGACAAGGGGAGGGGAATAGAGAATTAGAGGGAGAAAATTTGGGATTGGAGGGAGATGAGGAAAGGTGCTACAATCAGGATATAACTGAATAAATTTGAAAATTTGTTAAAAAGTTGGGTAGGTTGTTTATCCTATACTATATGGCTAATAAGTGGATATTAGTCATATAATGTAGTATAAACATACTAAAGTCTATAGTCCTAAAGAAGCTAAACAACAAGGAGGACCCTAGGAAGAGGCTGAAACCTCATTCAGAAGGGCAAACAGGATAGACCTCAGAATTTTGAGAAGACAATAAACAGGACAGGAGACTTCCACAGGTGACCTCCGGAAATCTCTGCCCATCAGGGTATCTAAGGAGAATACTGAGACTCATAGCCAAACTTTGGGCAGAGTGCAGGGAACCTTATGTAAGAAGGGGGAGATAGAAAGATCTGGAGGGGGCAGAATCTCCATAAGGAAACCAAGAGAGGCAAAACCTGGGCCCATGGGTCCTGCAGAGCCCAATACTCCAACCAAGTGCCATGAATGGAGAGGACCTAGACCTCCTGTTCAAAAGAAGCCAGTAGGCTGCTTAGTTTTTAAGTGGGTTTCCTAGTCAGGGTATCAGGGCCTGTTTCTGATATGAACTCAGTGGCAGGGTCTTTCATAACCTCTCCCTGAGAGATTCATCCTTGCCAGTTCACAATGTAATATGATGCAGCCAGTTCTGGTGGGACTTGATAGACTAGGGTCAGATAGAAGAGGAGGAGGTCTTCCCTTGTCTTTGGACTAGGGGAGGTGCATAGTGGGAGAAGAGGAAGGACAGGAAAAGGCACTATACCCTGGACACAATGTGAATACATTTTAATAAATAATAATTAATTAATTAAAAAAGAAACTAAATAGTTATTTGAAAACAATGGGCAAGGGATCTAAAGAGAGAGTTCCCAATAGAAGAAATTTTAATAATTGCTAAGAAAGTTTTTTTAAAAGTTCATCACCCTTAGCAGTAAATAAAACTACAAATTAAAAGAACATTGAGATTTCATCTCACCCTAGTTAGAATAACTGACAAGAAATTCTGATGAAGTTGTAGAAAAAGAGGAACCCTCATTCACTCTTGGTGAAGATGCAAATTGGCATAGACACTCTGAAAATTATTATGGAGAATTAGAAATGGAAGGTAGAAATAAAGTATTTATATTATACTTGAAAATAAAAGAAGTGAGTGAATATATACCATGTACATCTTTCTGCTTCTGAATACCTCACTCAGGATGAACTTTTCTAGACCCCAACATTTGCCAGCAAATTTCACCATTTCCTTTTTTTTAAATTGCTGAGTAGTATTCCATTGGTATATACTCACTTATAAGTGGTTACTAGACCTATAAAATAGGATAAACATACTAAAATCTGTACACCTAAAAAAGCTAAACAAGAAGGAGAACCATAGGTAAGATGATCAATCATCACTTAGAAAGACAAATGGGACAGATATTGGAAAAAGGAGAAAACAAGAAACAGGACAGAAGCCTATGATAGAAGGCCTCTGAAAGACTACCTAGCAGTGTATCAAAGCAGATGCTGAGACTCTTAACCAAAGTTTGAGCAGTATGCAGGGAATCATATGAAAGAAGGTGGAGTTGTAAGACCTTGAGAGGACAGGAGATACACAGGAGATCAACAGAACCAAAATATCTGGGCACAGGGGTCTTTTCTGAGACCAATGCTCCAACCAAGGTCCATTCATGGATATAAGCTAAAACCCCTGCTCAGATGTAGCCCATGTCAGCTCAGTATCCAAATGGGGCACCTTAGTAAGAGGAACAGGGACTGTCTCTGACATGAATGCAGTGGCTGACTCTTTGACTAACCCCCTCCCTTGAGGGAAGAGCAGCCTTGCCAGGCCACCTGGGAAGGCATTGTAGCCATTGTTGATGAGACCTGATAAGCTAGGATCAGATGGAAGGGGAGGAGGATCTCCCTATCAGTGGACTTAGAGAGGAGCATGGCAGAAGATTAGGAAGAAAGGGTGAGATTAGAAGGGAATGAGGGATGGGGGCTGCAGCTGGGATACAAAGCAAATAAAATGTAATTAAAATAAACATATAAAAATTTAATTAAAATAAAAATAAAGAAACAAATGAGTAATATATTTAAAAATAAAAGTACACTAAACTAAATCTACCATTTGGCACAGCTATACTACGTACTGGCAAATGCCAAAAGCATTTTTCATCTTACTCAATTTTGTAATGCCTGTTCTTTCAGTCTATTACATAGTTACCAAACCAGTGCCAAACATATATTATTCCTCTCAGAAGCTAGGAGAAAAGGAGACATTACTTGAATAGTTCGAAGTACGAATATATGGCAACTTCCTTGATTAAAGAAAGGAAAACATGTAGTCAGATGTGTTTAATCCTCATTCAGAAGTGCAAGCAGAATAGACATAGTAAGTAGGAGAAGACAAGGAACAGGACACGAGCCTGCCACAGAGGACCTCTGAAAGATTCTACCCACCAGGGTACTGAAGGTGATACTGAGACTCAGCCAAACTTTGGGCAGAGTATTGATATCCTTATGGAAGAAGAGGGAGATACAAAGACCTGGAGGGGACAGGAACAACACAAGGAGAAAAACAGAGCCAAAATACCTGGGTCCAGAAGGGACCTACAGAGACCTATACTACAACTAAAGACTATGTATAGAGAGGACCTAGAACCCCTGTTCAAAGGAAGCCCCTTGGCTGCTCAGTTTCCAAGTGGGTTCCCTAGTAAGTAATGGGTACAGGGCTTGTCTCTGACATTAATTCAGTAGGTGGCTCTTTGATCACCTCCCCCTGGGAGGCCACAGAGGAAGATGATGCAGCCCAACTTGATGAGACATGATAAGCTAGGGTCAGATAGAAGGGAAGGAGGTCCTTGCCTGTCAGGGGACTAGGGAAAGGGCATAGGTGGATGGGACTGGGAAGAGATGAACAAGTAAATAAATTTTAAGAAGTAATTAAAAAGAAAGTAAAACAAAAAAGACAAGAAAACGTTGTGGAGGCACAAGAGGCTTATTGAAGCTTCAAATCAGAAAACTCTTAAAATAAAAGAGTAACAGATTCATATATACCCCACTCCATCTGTTTTCAATATTTTCCAGGAGAAGATTTCTGCTTTATCCTTTTCTTAACACTCTATTAATATTTATGAAATGTACCCATCACAAACAAATCAACTAAACAACAATAACAAATTAATTGCTTTCAAGTGTTTTTCATGACCAGTATCATTAAATATCATGCCTTATACCTGGAAAGCACATGAAGAAAAAGATAAAAAGTATGGCTCCTGACAATGTAATTTGCAGAACATCAATTTTAAGACACAGAAAGACATGATGAAAAATCTTTATATGATGGAAAAATGATTGTAAGAATATATAGATCACATGTAGGGTTACAGTCATCCCTTTAATATATGTAATCATCATTTCATAAAATGAAAGGTGCAAAAGAAGCTTTAGCTTTTATGAACTAAGATTAATGGGAGAAGGTATAGTTTTAATTTGTTTGTGGTAAGAGGTATGGCTTATTTGGTTTCCTTTACCAACTTTTGTGCAATGTATATAGTTTGGTTTGTATTGATAGGTCAGAATTTCCTAATTTTAGTTTGTAATTCACAATATCTGGTTATAGAACAGCAATGGAGTTGTCTACACCTGTCACTCTGTCACTAAGGTTTTATTACAAACAATATAAAAGTTTGTACTGCTAAAAGTATTTCATTTAGATAAGTCCTTGCCTTATTACTCTGACAAGATGCACTGTTTTCTTCATCTAGGGCTTATCACCACAAGTGGTAAGTTAGAGTGAGCACTGCTTTCAAAGTAATAGCAGAAACATTGACATGAAATAGCCACCTGGCTGAACTGATTTATAAAATTTAGAAATTAATTGGTGAAGTTTCTACTTCACTGCCAGATCATGAGCAGAGCATAATTCATGCTTAACAAGGGCATATTAATATGGCAGTTTATGGCAAGTTTCTTCTTCAGATGTAACTGTCAAATAAGTGAAGGTGCATTTATGTACATATATTTAATGTGCATATTTTAATGTATGGCTTAAGGTTCTTGACTTTTTGTACATATTTTGTTGAAGAAATTTGTTCATGATATTTCTTATATAAATGCTGAAAACAGCATGTTAAAGAAAAAAATGGGAGAAAAATTACCTTTCCAGTGTGTGCATCATTTGGGCAATTAGACTTAGAGGAAAGTTATTTGACTTTCTTCTTCGAAATGCCAAGTCAGATAATTCAATTTTTTGTCTTCAAGGAATTGAAAATTCAAAAAATTTCATCATAAGGATAACTTCAGATGTGGTACAATTAGTACCACAGTGCTTTATACAACTGTCAAATTAAATGTTATAGAAAGCACATATCCTTGGCCAGAGAAAGAAATAAGGGAAGTTTTGGGTGGCTTAATGTATGCTGAAAATAAATGTGGCTTTCAAACAACTAATAAAATATGGACAAACGGATGTTCTTCTTCAAACACATAGAACCTGCCATTAATATTATATAGACATATGCAAGCATATATACACATGTACATAAATCCATATATACACAAGCATATGCATGTATACACAAACATAGATATATACAGCATTGAGTTCTAAGAAGTGGTCCTAAATAACAATAATATTTAAATCTCAGATTGTGACTGTAAATTGTGATACAGTGATTCCTGCACCAAAGTGTGTTGCTGTAAGAAAGCCTTATGACTTATATCTTATACTCTATCCCCTAATTTATGGATACTATATTTAAAAAAAATATAAGGTCCCAGAAAAGAAGTGACCTTATGTATTGGACTAGAAAAATTGCAGGATAGTTTCATCATGCAATAGAAGAAGCCATGACATGTAATGTAATATAGCTTAGTGAAACTGTGGGATCATCTCCAATCATAAGGTTGAGAAGAGTCAGACACAAATTAGAACATACTTAATGAATCAATTCACATGAAGTTCAAAAGTAGGAAAAAATATCTATGCCAGTAGAAGTTAGGATAATGATCATGGTACATATATAAGTTGAATCCTATAAGGCCTGGAAACAAACAAAAAATAAATAAATTTTTAAAAGTTCAATGAAATTTGTTTAGAATTCTCCTCTGAAAAGAAACATAAAATCCCTTTGTAAGGGAAATATTTTGTAATTGTTTGTCAAGATAAACAATCCTAACCTTGGATTTATTTCTATTAAAAAAAATACAGGGGTGGGGCGAGAACAGGAGGATCAAGTGTGGAGGTAGAATGAAGAGGGGGACAGGAAAGGAAACACAGGAAAAGACAACTAAAATTAAGTTCCATTTAAGGGTTAGTATGGTGTCTTAGTCAGTGTTCTATTTCTGTGAAGAGACACTATAATGAAGACAACTCTTATAAAATAAAGCATTTATTTGAACTTGCCTAACAGTTTCAGAGTTTTAGTTCATTATCATTATGCTGGGAAGAATGGTGGCACACAAGGCAGATATGGACCTGTAGAAGTAGCTCAGAGTTCTACACCACAACCCCTAGGCAGCAGGACAAAAGATAGAGCCATTAGGACTGTCTTGGGCTTTTGAATTCTCAAAGTCCACCCCCAGTGACACACTTTCTCTCTTTAACAAGGCCACACCTCAGAGCTCCTCCCAAGTAGTTCTACTTCTGATAAGTCGATATGGGTCATTTTCATTCAAATCTCCACAGGCTTGTAGTCATATCATGATGCAAAATACATTCAGTCCAATTTCAAAAGTTCCCATAGTCTATGACAGTCTCAAAACTCTTTAAAAGTCCAAAGATCAAGTCTCCTCTGAGACAAATGGGAATCTTTTAGCTGACATTCCATATAAAACAAAAATCAAAAGGCTGATCTCATACTTCCAACTTATAAAGACACAGGATCTATATTACCATATATTACACACATACACACACACACACACACACACACACACACACCTTCCAAAAGGGAGGAGAGCATCGTGAGGAAATACTGGACCAAAACAAAATAAGAAAACAGCATGGCAAACTCCAAATTTTTCATCTCCCTCTCTGATGTCAAAGCACTTTTCAGATCTCCAATTCCTATCAGCACTGTTGACTGTAATACAATTCTCTTTCTTGGGCTGGTACCATATCCAGTCATGTGTAATTCTTGACAGTTGTGTCAAAGCTCTAGTATCTCCAACATCTTGGAGTATCCACCAAAATCCAAGCTACACCTTCACAGCTTGTCATAACGGCCTTGCTGGGCCTCCATGCAGGAGCACCCCTGACACATATCTGATATCAGCAACTTTTGTTAGAGGGAGAAGGAGAACCCTTGTACTCTTGTCTCCAAAGCCAGAACAAAATGGTGCAAGCTTTCAAATTCTTCTACTTGATCATGCTGGAACTTGGCCCCCTTGTTCAATTAAATCTGGATTAGATTTCTTTATTGATGGTGTCCTTCACTGCTTAAATTTTTCTTAAATTCCTTTTCACAAATTAGAAGCTATGTTGGGTGGCACCTTTTCCTGAGGTCACCACTCCCTTTATTCCATATAGCATCATGCTTTTCTTTAAACATTTTATCTCCATCTGAACACTGGACTTAGCTCCATTACTTGTCCTGGTGCTTCTTTCTTCTTAATCTGTACATTTTGTATTTTTCTCTGTTTAGCTTTCTAATTTCCATTATAGATTTTTATAAGAGTGACCATTAATAACCATTGACACAGTTGATACTAGGCTGTCTTATATTTTTATCTACCAATGAAATTAATACAAAACTTTCAAATTTAGTCTTTGGTAGATCTTTTGGACAAGGGCACAAATAAGCTACGTTCTTTGCCCAAATATCAAAAGAATGGTTCCTAGTCCACTTACTAATAGTGATTCCCTCTGAAACACCTTAGGCCTGGATATCATAATCTTCATTGCTCTTAGAAAAATTGTCTTTCATGCTCATACTAGTATGGCCCATTCAGCTTCAGTTAAACTGTTCAACTTCTCCGTTATCCAAAGTCCACATTCAAACAACCATCTGCATGTTTAAGCCTGACACAGAAAATTTTACTTTCTTGTACAAACTTCTGTCTTTGTGTTTTATTGTTATGAAGAAACAACATGACCAAGGTAACTCTATTTAAAAGAAATCATTCAATTAGGAATTGCTTATAGTTTCAGAGATATAGTCCATTACAATAATGGTGGTATATAGGAAGACATGGAACTGGAGAGGTAGCTCATAATTCATCATCCAGATCCATAGGCAACAGGATGAAAGAGACAGACAGAGAGAGAGAGAGAGAGAGAGAGAGAGAGAGAGAGAGAGAGAGAGACTGGGCCTGACTTGGGTTGTGTGATCTCAGATCCAAGCCCCAGTGAAACACTTCCTTCAACAAGGCCATACCTATTTCAAAAAGATCATATCATTTTTTCCTTTCTTTTAAAAAATTATTATTATCATTCATTCCAATTTATTCAATTTGAATCCCAGCTGTGTCCCCCTCCCTTGTCTACTCCCAATCCCACTCTCCATCTCTCTTCTCCCCCTATGCCCCTTCCCTAGTCCACTAGGTGAGGTATTCCTTCCCTTCTATTTGACCCTAGCCTATCAGGTCTCATCAGATATGGTTGCATTGAATTCCTTTGTTGCCTGGCAAGGCTGCACCCCACCCCCCAGGGTGATGTGATCAGAGAGCCTGTCATGGAGTTCATGCCAGAGAAAGTATCTGCTGCCCTTATTAGGGAACCCACTGAGAGACTGAGTCTATGTGCTACATCTAAACCAGGGTTTTAGGTCCTCTCCAAAGACCACACCTCTTAATCCCTCTCAAGTAGCACTACTCCCTGATGATTAAGCACTGAAATATAGGAGCCTATTGGAACCATTCATTTTCAAACCACCACATAGGGAAACCTAATGCAATAGATGGTTCCTACAATACAAACATATACGAAGTTGACTTAAGTAAAATTGCCAAATAATGGGGCAAGTGAGTCCCAACTCAATATATTTTGTCACCAAATAAAGTTTTCAGTATTAGGAATGGCTTATATATATTTAAGCTGTGGAACAATAGAATCTAATGGGGAACCACAAAGAAGCCAGTCTATTGCCAAGGCAATAGGTTTTTCTCCAGAAGCTGATGGCAAGGTCCTATGGTTGAACATATGAAGAACTCAAGCTGGTGCCAACCTAGAGCCTTTACTCCTATAGGTTAATATTTTTGGTATAGGAACATACTTTACATGCTGCCAATGGAGAAACATAAATATCAACCTCTCCCCCCTTTTTTACAATGGTGTCTTCCCTGCAAGATAAACTAGTACAAAGGTGCTACAAACCTTGTGAACGAAACCAAATACTAATTTGACCAAAAGCCCACTCCACAATATGGAAACCATACCCAACATTACTTGTGTGACCAAGAGCCTGGGACTAAATAGCCAGGAACCTAGGGTAAAATCAAGTTCTTATGTTCTACTAAAAGAATGTGGCAAAAGAATGACTCCTAATGACATTCTTCTATACTCATAAATCAGATATCTTCAGAAAAACTTCGTACTGCAGCATATGGGAACAAGCACACAGACTCACAGCTTGTCAATTTGCAGAGAACGAGAGACTTTGGAACACTCAGTCCTAACTAAGATATCTCCTTCAAACTCCTACCTCAGGGCTCAGGAAACCCTGAAGAAGAGGAGGCAGAAAGAGTTTAAGACCCAAATGGGATAGAGTATACCAAGAACACAAGGCACTCAACAAGATTTCCTCACATATGAGCTCACAGAAGCTGTGGAAGCATGCATAGAGCCTGTACCAGATGAGATCCTAGAGCTGAATGGAGAAGTGGACACATGCCCACATCCTTAATCCAGAAGCAATCTCTAATTTATTAACACTTGTCAAAGAAAATTTAGTTTCCTCCAAGGGAGTCTCACAGGAGAAACAAACTACTCTTACAGGTAATCTACTTTCCTAACTTTAGATAGTCAACAGAAAATGTACTCAATGAAAACTTTGTAAGTTCTTTGACTCACAATGTCATGTCAGAGCTTATGTTTTTCTTTCTTTTTTATTTATAAATTAATTTTCTCTTTTTATCCTACATGTTTTTACAAGTATATTATAGCTTCAAGTTTTGTGGTTTTATGGGATTCCAGAGTGTGTGAATATGTGGGTTTCTGTGTCTATACCTATTTCTTATCTCTTTGGGAGTGGGGCTCTTTGTCTTTGTTTTAATTTACTTTGTGACTGTATTAGTTTTTGTTTTATATTATACTTTATTTTATTATTATCCTTTAGAGGCTCTGTTTGTTTTCTAATGAGAAACAAAAAGGGTGTGCCTCAAGATTTGTGGAGAAACAAGGAATATCTGGGAGGAGTAAATCATTGGGAAACTATAGTCAACATATATTATATGAGAAAAACTACTTTCAATAAAAGAAAAATATATTATAAAATAAGATAAATATTATTTACCTGCTAAATAAAGCCAACCACAAAGGAGAAATAGCTATGTAACACATTATCTGCATAGTAAGTCACAAAATACGAATAAAATGGTCTAAGAAAGACTCTATGACAGTGTGCTCAAAATAATAACGGTAAAAAGAACAGCTTTTTAAAATTTGTTTTTATTCACTTTACATCCTGCTTATAGCCCCATCCCACCTCAATCCCCAATGCTTCCTCCCCTATTCCTCAGGAGAGGGAAGCCCCCTTCCAGTCTACCCCAGCTTCTCAAGTCATTTTAGGGTTGAGCAAATCCTTTTCCCCTGTGACCTGGCAAGGCAGTTCTTCTGGGGGCCATGATCAAAAAAGCTGACAAGTAAGTCCATGTCCTATGCAGTCCCTTCTTTCCTTACTTGAGCTCACACATGAAGCCTATGCTGCCCATCAGCTACATTTTGTAGGTGGCTCTAGTTCTAGGCCATGCATGGTCCTTGGTTGATGCTTCAGCCTCAGCAAGTCCCTCTGGGCCCTAGTTAGTTGGCTCTGTTTGTCTTCTTTGTTGAGCCCCTGTCACAACCAGGTTCTCTCCTCTTAACTACCACTTTTTTACAAGATGCCTTATGCATTGCCTTATGTCTGGCTGTGAGTCTCAGAATCTGTTTTGACTTTTTGCTGGGTAACACCTCTCAGAGTTGCTGTATTCAGGCTTAGCCAAGTATCATTCATAGTGTGAGTGATTAGTATTCTTCCATAGGGTGGATATTTGGTTGAGCCTTTGGTTAGACATTCTTTCGATCTCTATTCTTTTTGCTCTATCTTTATCCCTGTACAACTTGGAAGCAGGGAAAAATTTGGGTTAATGGTTTTGGTGAGGATCTTAAGAAAGGGGAACATTCTTCAAAGCTTGTGGGAATGTAAACTTGTACAACCACTTTGGAAATCAATTTGATTCATTCTCAGAAAATTGGGAATAGTTCCTCCTCCAGACCAATGCTATACCACTCTTGGGTGTATAACCCAAAGGACACTCCACCATACAAGAAGGACACTTGCTCACCTATGTTCATAGCAGCCTTATTCCTAATAACCTGAATCTAGAAACAACCTAGATGTCCTTCAACCGAAGAATGGATGAAGAAACTGTGGTACATTTACACAATGGAATACTACTCTGCAATTAAAAAAAAAGGAAATCATGAAATTTTCAGGCAAATAGTGGAAACTAGAAAAGATCATCCTGAGTGAGGTAATAGAGACCTAGAAAGATGCACATGCTATGTACTCAATGATAAGTCCATTTTAGCCATGTAGTACAGGATAAGCCTACCATGAGGCACAAACCCAAAGAAGATAAGTAACAAGGAGGACCCAAGGGTGGATGTATAAATCTCATTCAGAAGGGGAGACAGAATAGACAGAAGCAGTGGATGAAGAGGGGGGACAAGGTAGGAGAGGGGGCAAGAGAGTTAATAGGGTGGAGATCAAACCTGGGGAGGATGAGGGTAAGGGGACAGAAGGCCTATAGAGAAAGAAGAAACTGAGGGTGGAGGCATCTCTGTGACAAGATGGAAACCTAAGTCAGAGTAGACTCCTGGGAAGATGTGAGGAGGAATGAAGCAGAGATTCCTAGTAGCAGAGGTCATAGAGATTGAAGAGGACACCCACTATATAGACTAGCCTCCCAGGGAAGGAAATACCAACTGACCCACAAATGAACATTTTTTTAAATATCATAATGAATGAACCAGAGAGTTTTTTTAAAGAACACTCAGAACATTAATAACTGAAATTTAAAAAATATTGTATATAAAGGTAATAAGTAAATTAACTGTAATTAATATAAAAATAATAAGAAATTCTGTACACACAAAGAAGATAATTTGTCAACACTTTACAGAATCTTATTAATGGACAAAAAAGAGAATAATATATGAATGTAAACACTTAAATTTACACATGTACACACGAAATATACACATGTACAAACCTAAATACATACAAATATGCACATGTACAAGCAAAATATGCATGTACATATCTTAATATACACATGTTCATGCCTATATTTACACATATACACAAAAAATACACATGGGCTTACATAAATACACACATGAACAAAAATACAATATTTTCAAGAAAATGCGGGTTGTGGTTGTAGCACAGTAGCATAGCCTTTGATACGCTGCATCAAACCTTGGATTTGATTCTCACAACTGAAAAATGATGTAGTATGAAATATTTCTGAAAAATATCTTTGAGATAGACATGATGAAACAAACATGTACCTTACTATTTGAGAGTCTGATGCAGGGTTATCATGAGTTTGAATATGTTTTGAGATAAAAATCAAATTCGTTTCTCAAAAACTGATCTAAGTCAAAATGTTAATCATGGACGAGAAGGAAAAGAAATCTAAATAATTGTTAAATGATTTAATTGTGAATATAATATTTTGTAATTACAACAAAATTAAGACAAGTTAAATATCAATTATGAAATCAACTTTATCACTTTCTTGTATTGAATGTTTAATTATGAAAATGATGACTTTCAATAGTTTAGGAACCTATGAAAACTTTAGAATTATTATTTATCAATTATTAAATAAAGAAAATTGCATTCCATCTCAGAAAAAAATGTAACAAAATTGGCACATTAGAAAAATATTCATTTTTGAAAACTAATTTATATATCAAAATTGCTGAAAAGTAACGTGTTTCATTGGACACATGAATAATAGATGAAAAATAATGAAATTCAAGTAAAGAGGATAGAGAGAAAGGAAAAATACTAGTGACTAAAATTAATTCACAAGTTGAAATTTCAAGTTATATCAGTAAACCATCAGACCTCAAAGTTATTTCATTCTAAATGTTGTAAACATCAGGCAGAATAGAATTGCCTGAGAATGAAAGGGGAAATGGTAAAAATAAAGTCATTGTTTAAATGGTATGATAACAAATATTGTAAAGATTTAAATATGATGAGCAAATACTAAACATCTAGTAGTCACTACAGGAGAGACACCGGAGGAGGAAGAAGAAAGGGAACAGAATGGGAACCTACTAAACATGTCCACCAAAAGACTCCACCCAGCAGGGAATCAAGAGATGCAGAGACTCACAGAAAAACTTTGGACACAGCACAGGGACTGTTATGGAAGAAAGGGGGGGTGCAATAGAAGGACCCACAAGTAGACGAACAAAGCCAAAAAGTGCTGGGCACAGAAGGAACTGCAGAGACTGATACATCAGTCAAAGACCATAGATAGAGATGACCTAGACCCCCAGCTCACATGCAGCTCAGTCTCCATGTAGGTTCCCTAGTAAGGGGAGAAGAGACAGTTTCTGACATGAACTCTGCTCCCTGTTCCTTGATCATTTCTCCTTGGTGGAGCCACCTAGACAGTACACAGAGGAAGAGAATCCAGGCAATCCTGATGAGACCTGATAGGCTAGGGTTAAACATTAGGGGAAGAAGACTTTCATATCAGTGGACTAGAGGGGAGGGATAGGGGAGCAAGAGGGAGGATGGGATGGGGAGGAGATGAGGGAAAGGGCTAAAACTGGGATAAAAAATGAATAAATAATAATAATAAAGAATTGAAAAAATTAAAAGTAGAATTTTACTAAAAATATTAAAATTGAAACAGTGCATTATGTCATGTTTATACATAGTGCTTTAGTTCTTAAATTATATCCAATACAAAATCTCAGCTTACAAAAATGACTTGCTTGATTTGAATAGTTAACCATTATCCCGTATTTAAAAGCTATTACCAAACTCATTCTATAAAGCCACAGTCACCTTGATACCTAAACCACACAAAGACCCAACAAAAAAAGAGAACTTCAGACATATCTCTCTTAAGAACATTGATGCAAAAATACTCAATAAAATACTTGCAAACTGAATCCAAGAGCACATAAAAGATATCATCCACCATGACCAAGTAGGCTTCATCCCAGGCATGCAAGGGTGGTTCAATATATGGAAATCCATCAATGTGATCCACCATGTAAACAAACTGAAGGAGAAAAACCACATCATCATCTCCTTAGATGTCGAAAAAGCTTTCGACAAAATCCAACACCCATTCATGTTTAAAGTCTTGGAGAGATCAGGGATAAAAGGCACATACCTAAGCATAGTAAAGGAGAGAAATTTAAATTAATACGACTGAAATGAGGGACAAGGCAAGGCTGCCCATTGTCTCCATATCTCTTCAACATAGTACTTGAACTCCTAGCTAGAGCAATAAGACAAATAAGGAGATCAAAGGGTACAAATTGGAAAGGAAGAAGTCAAAGTATCACCATTTATAGATGATATGATTATATATATATATATATATATATATATATATATATATATGCAACCTCAATAATTCAACCAGAGAACTCCTTTACTGATAAACACCTTCAGCAAAGTGGCTGGATACAACATCAACTCAAAAAAGTCAGAAGCCCACCTGTATACCAAAGACAAAATGGCTGAGAAAGAAATTAAGGAAAGAACACCCTTTACAATAGTCACTAATAACATAAAGTAACTTGGGGTGACTCTAATCAAATACGTGAAACAACTGTTTGAGAAAAATTTCAAATCTCTGAAGAAAGAAATTGAAGAAGATATCAGAAGATGGAAAGATCTCCCGTGCTCTTGGATTGGTAGCATTAACATACTGAAAATGGCCATTCTGTCTAAAGCAATCTACAAATTCAATGCAATTCTCATAAAAATACCAACACAATTATTAAAAAACTTTGAATTAAAAATTAACAACTTCATATGGAGAAACAAAACCCCAGGATCTCCAAAACGATCCTGTACAATAACAGATCATCTGGAGGTATCTCCATCCCTAACCTCAAGCTGTACTACAGAGCAATAGTAATAAAAACTGTATGGTATTGGCATAGAAACAGAATAGTGGATCAATGGAACCGAATAGAAGACCCAGGAATAAACCCACACACCTATGGAAACTTGATGTTTGATAAAGAAGCCAAAACCATTCAAAGCAAAAAGACAGCATCTTCATCAAATGGTGCTGGTCCAATTGGATGTCTACATGCAGAAAAATGAGAATAGATCCATATTTATCACCCTGCACAAAAGTAAAGTCCACATGGATCAAAGACCTCAACACACTAAACTAGACACACTAAATCGGTTAGAAGAAAAAGTGGGGAAGACCATAGAACTCATAGGCACAGGAGTCAACTTCCTGAACAGAACACCAACAGCACAGGCTCTAAGAACCACAACCAATAAATGGGACCACATGAGACTGAAAAACTTCTGTAAAGCAAAAGACACTGTCACTAAAACAAAATGGATCTTCACCAACCCTATATCTGACAGAGGGCTAATATCCAGTATATATAAAGAACTCAAGAAGATAAAAAACAAAAAAATCAAGTAATCCAATTAAAAATTGGGGTATGGAGCTCAACAGAGAACTCTCTGTAGAAGATTGTAGAATGACAGAAAAGCACTTAAAGAAATGCTCAACTTCCTTATCTATCAGGGAGATGCAAATCTAAATGACCCTGAGATTTCACCTTACACCCATCAGAATGGCTAAGATAAAACACTCAAGTGACAACACATGCTGGAGAGGTTGTGGAGAAAGGGGAACTCTCTTCCATTGCTAGTGGGAATGCAAACTTGTACAACCACTCTGGATATCAATTTGGCACTTTCTTAGACAATCAAGATGAGACCTAATAGACTAGGATCAGAATGAAGGAAAAGAAGACCTACCCTAACAGTGGACTTGGGAAGGGGCATGCGTGGAGAAGGGGGAGGAATGTAGGGGTTGGGAGGGGAAGAAGGAGGGAGCTACAAGGGGGATACAAAGTGAATAAAGTGTAATTAATAAAAAAAGCCAAATTGAAAAGAAAAGTATAGTGATTCCTCAAGATCCAGCTATATCACTCCTTGGCATATATCCAAAAGATGCTCAAGTACACAACAAAGACATTTGCTCAACCATGTTCATAGCAGCTTTATTCGTAATAGCCAGAACCTGGAAACAACCCAGATGTCCCTCAGTTGAGGAATGGATACAGAAATTATGGTATTTTTAAACAATGGAATACGACTCAGCAATTAAAAATGTGGAAATCATGAAATTTGCAGGCAAATGGTGGGATCTAGAAAAGATCATCCTGAGTGAGTTATCCCAGAAGCAGAAAGAAACGCAGGTAATATACTCACTTATATAGACCTATAAGAAAGGATAAACGTACTGAAATCTATACACCAAAAGAAGACAAACAAGAAAGAGGACCTGGGGTAAGATGATCAATCCTCACGTAGATAGACAAATGGGATGGATATTGAATCAAAACACGCAACAGGACAGGAGCCTACCACAGAGGGCCCCTTAAAGACTCTACCTAGGAGTGTATCAAAGCAGGTATTGAGACTCACAACCAAACCTTCGGCAGAGTGCTGGGAATCATATGAAAGAAGGGGGAGTTAGTAATATCTCGAGAGGACAGGAGCTCCATAAGGACCAAATAGATCAGGGCACAGGGGTCTTTTATGAGACTATTTCTCCAACCAAGGACCGTGTGTGGATATAACCTAGAACTCCTGCTCGGATATGGCCCATTGTAGCTCAGTATCCAACTGGGTACCCTAGTAAGAGGATCAGGGACTTTTTCTGACATGAACTCAATGTCTGGCTCTTAGACCCCTCCCCTCCCTAGGGAGGAGCAGCCTTGTTAGACCCCCGAAGAGGACATTGCAGCCAGCCCTGAAGAAACTTTATATGCTAAGTTCAGATGGAACGGAAGAAGGTCCTCCCCTATTAGTGGACTTGAAATGGGCAGGGAGGAGATGAAGGAGGGATGGGGGAGTGGGAGGGAATAAGAGAGGGGGCTATGGCTGTGATACAAAGTTCATAACCTGTGATTAATATAAAAATAAAAAAATAAATCACCAAAAAAAGCTATTACACTACTTCAACTTACTCAAACTATGCTTAAAACTCTAAGATTACAATCCATCTGAAGCAAAGTACCTAATATGCCTTTGAACTTACAGCATTACTTAAATGATTTTTCTTAAGAATTCGAATCTTTTCCTCAGCTCTCAGCACCACTTATATAACAAGAGCTTAAAAGAGCAAAGACCCATATTTGAAGGCTCAAAAATGAAACAAATTATTTATTTTTTATTAAATTATTTTAAATTTTATTTATTAAAATTTATTTACTTTGAATCCCAGCTATAACCCCCTCCCTGACCACCTCCCAGTACTGCCTTCCCTCCCTCTTGTCCAACCATGTCCCTCCCCCAGTCCATTCCTCCTTGCCTTCCATCTGACCCTATACTATCAGGTCTCAGCAAGACTGGTTGCATCATGCTCCTCTGTGGCCTGGTAAGGCTGCCCCTCCCCCTCAGGGAAAAGTATTTAAAAAGCCAGCCATGAGTTCATGTCAGAGACAGTCCCTATTCACATTAGCAGGGAAACCACTTAAAGAATGAGCTGCCATGGGCTACATCTGTGCAGGGTTTCTAGGTTATCTCCATGCATGGACCTTGGTTGGAGTATCAGTCTCAGAAAAGATCCCTGTGCCCAGAACTTTTGGTTATGTTACTCTCCTGGTGGATCTCCTGTACCCTCCAGGTCTTTCTATCTCCCCCTTCTTTCAAAAGATTCCCTGCAATCCCCCCCCCCAAATAATGGCTATGAGTCTCAGCATCTGCTTTGATACTCTACTGGGTAGAGACTTTCAGAGGTCCATTGTGGGTAGGCTCCTGTCTTGTTCCTTGTTTTCACCCTCTTCTGATGTCTATCCAGTTTGCCTTTCTGAATTAGGATTGACCATCTTACCCAGGATACACCTTCTTGCTTAGCTTCTTTATGTGTAGAGATTTTAGTATGATTATCTGATGTTATATGTCTAATATCCACTTATAATTGAGTATATAATGTGTGTGTCTTTCTGCTTCTCGGATACCTCAATCAGGATGATCATTTCTAGTACCCCATATTTGCCTGTAAATGTACCAGAATTTTCGTATCTATTACTCAATTGAGGGACATATGGGTTGTTTGCAGATTCTGGCTATTACAAATAAAGCTGATATCAACATGGTTGAGCAAATATCCTCGTTGTACACTTGAGCACATTTTGGATGTATGCCTAGGAATGGTATAGCTAGATCTTGAGGTAGCACTATTCCTAAATGTCTGAGAAAGCACCATATTGATTTCCAAAGTGGTTGTACAAGTTTACATTCCCACCAGTAATGGAGGAGTGTTCCCTTTTATTCACATCCTTTCCAGCATGTGTTGTCAGTCTCATTTTTTGTCTTAGACATTCTAATGGGTGTCAGGTGAAATCTCAGGGTTGTTTTGTTTTGCATTTCCCTGATGATTAAGGATGTTGAGCCATTCCTTTGAGTGTTTCTCTGCCATTCGATATTCCTCTATTGAGAAATCTCTGTTTAGCTCTGTACTCCATTTTTTTAATTGGATAATTTGATTTGTTGTTGTTTAACTTCTTGAGTTCTTTCCATAGTCTGGATATTAACCATCTGTCAGATACAGGGCTGGTGAAAATCCTTTCCCAGTCTGTAGGCTGTAGTTTTGTTCTGATGTTTTCATGATTCTGGGTTTCTTATTATTCCATATGAAGTTGAGAATCTTTCTTTCAATATCTTTAAAGAATTGTATTGTTATGCTGATGAAAATTGCATTGAATCTGTAGATTATTTTTGGTAATATGGCTATTTTTACTATAATAATCCTGCCAAGCCATGAGCATGGGAGATCTTTCCATCTTTTGATATCTTCTTCTAATTCTTTCTTCTGAGACTTGAAGGTTTTTTTTCATACAATCTTTGACTTGCTTCCTTAGAGTTACAGCAAGGTACTTAATGTCCTTTGTGGCTATTATGAAAGGTGTTGTTTCCCTAATTTCTTTCTCGGCCCATTTGTCTTCTGTATACAAGAGGGCTACTGAGTTTTTGAGTTAATTTTGTATGCAGCCACTTTGCTGAAGGTGTTTTCAGTTGTATGAGTTCCCTGGTAGAATTTTTGGGGTCACTCATGTATTTTGTCATATCATCTTAAATAGAGATGCTTTGAATTCTTCCTTTCTAAACTAAATCTCCCTTAATTTTCTTATTGCTCTAAAGAGGACTTTAAGAAGTATATTGAAGAGTTGAGAGAGTAGGCTGCCTTGCTTGTCCCCGATTTCTGTGGGTTTGATTTAAATTTCTCTCCATTTAGTTTGATGTTGGCTCTAATTTGCTGTATATTGCATTTACTATGTTTAGGTAAATGCCTTGTATCGCTGATCTCTCCAAGACTTTAGACATGAATGGGTGTTGGATGTTTGTCAAATGATTTTTCAGCATCTAAGGACATTACCATGTTTTTTTTTTCTTTCAGTTTGTTTATATGGCGAATTACATTGGTGGAATTTCACATATTCATCCACTCCTGTGTACCGGGGATGAAGCCTACTTGGTCATAATGGATGATATCTTTGAAGTGTTCTTGGATTCGGTTTGTGAGTACTTTGTTGAGCGTTTTTGCATCAATGTTTATAGGAGAATCATCTGAAATTATCTTTCTTTGTTGGGTCTTTTTGGTGTAAACTCTTCTTTGAAGGTCTGGTAGAAATCTGAGCTGAAATCATCTGGCCTTGGGAGTTTTTTGTATGGGAGGCTTTTGATGACAGCTTCTATTTCTTTGGGGGATGTAAGATTCTTTACCTGGTCTTGATTCAGCTTTGGTATATGGAATAGATCAAGAAAATTATCCATTTGACTTAGATTTTCAAATTCTGTGGCATATAGGCTTTTAAAAAGTAAGACCTAATGATTGTTTGAATTTCCTCAGGGTCTGTTGTTATGTCCCCTTTTTCAATTCTGATTTTGTTGATTTGGATAGTGTCTCTCCTCTGCCTTTTAGTTAGTTTCTCTAATGGTTTGTCTATCTTGCTGATTTTCTTAAAGAACCAGATCTTGGTTTTGTTGATTCTTTGAATTGTTTTATTTGTTTCTAATGTATTGATTTCACCCCTGAGTTTGATTATTTCCAGCCATATCCTCCTCTTTGGAGTGTCTACTTCTTTTTCCCCCCCTTGAGCTTCCAGGTGAGCCATTAAGTTGCTTGCATCAGATGTTTTGAATTTCTTCTTGAAGGCTCTTAGTGCTATGAACTTTCCTTTTAGCACTGCTTTCATTTTGTCCCACAAGTTTTGGTATATTTTGCCTTCATTTTCACTGAATTTTAATAAGCCTTTAATTTCTTTCTTTATTTCTTCCCTGACTCAGCTGTTATTGAATAGTGAGTTGTTAGGTTTCAATATGTGTGTAGGCTTGAGATCCGGCTTTAGTCCTTGTTCAGATAAGATACAAGTGACAATTTAAATCTTGTTGTATCTGTTGAGACTTGCTTTGTGACCAAATATGGTCATATATATATATATATATAATTTGGAGATGGTTCCATGAGCTGCAGAGAAGAAAGTAAATTCTTTTGTGTTATGGTGATAGGTTCTGTAGATGTCTATTAGTTCCATTTGATTCATGACCTCTGTTAGTCATTGTTTCTTTAATTTCTGTTTTTTTGACCTGTCCTTTGTTGAGAATGGGGTGTTGAAGTCTTCTACTATTACTGTGTTGGGATTTATGTGTGGTTTCAGTTTTATTAATGTTGTTTTTACAAATGTTGGTGCCCTTGTATTTGTGGCATGGATGTTCAGAATTGTAATGTTTTCTTGGTGGAATTTTCCTTTGATGATTATGCAGTGATTTCCCCATCTCTTTTGCTTAATTTTGGTTGAAAGTCTATTTTATTGAATATTAGAATGGCTACTCCTGCTTGTTTCTTGCATCCATTTTCTTGGAAAACTGTCTTCCAGCCCTTTATTCTGAGGTAATGTCTGTCTTTGTGACTCAGGTGTGTTTCTTGTATGCAACAGATTGTTGGGTCTTGTGTACTTATCCATTCTGTTAGTCTATGTCTTTTTCTTGGAGAGTTGAATCCATTTATTCCAAGAGAGATTAATGATCAGTGGCTGTTAGATCCATTGATTTTGCTGTTGGTTGTGGTTTGTTTTCGAGTGTGTGGCTACTTTTCACATTGCTGTAGTGAGATTATTTTTTCCTGAATGTAGTTAGCTTTCATGGGTTGTATTTTTCTTCCTTCTAATATCTTCTGTAACTCTGGATTTGTGTGTAAGTATTGTTTAAAATTGTTTTGTCATTGAATATCTTGTTTTCTCCATCTCTGATTACTGAGAGTTTTGCTGGGCATAGTAGCCTGGGCTGACATCTGTTTTCTCTTAGAGTCTGCATGATATCTGTCCAGGCTCTTCTGGCTTTCTTAGTTTCTGTTGAGAAGTCAGGTGTAATTCTGATGGGTTTGCCATTATATGTTATTTGGCCTTTTTCCCTTGCAGCTTTTAGTATTTTTTTTTTCTTTGTTCTGTATACTTACTCTTGATTATTATATGGGAAGAGGATTTTCTTTTTGGTCTAATTTATGAAATGTTCTATAGGCCTCTTGTATGTTTATAGGCCTCTCCTTTAAATTGAGGAAATTTTCTTCTGTGATTTTCTTGAAAATATTTCCTGGGCCTTGTAGACAGGAATCTTCTTTTTCCTCTATTCCTGTTATTCTTGGATTTTGTCTTTTCATGTTGTCTTGGATTTTTTCGATGGTTTGGGTCAGGAATTTTTTAGATTTACGATTTTCTTTGACAGATACATTGATTTCTTCCATTGTGACTTTCAAACCTGAGATTCTTTCTTCCACCTCTTGTAGTCTGTTTGTTATGCTTACCTCTGTAGTTCCTGTTTTCTTCCCTAATTTCTTCTTCTCCATGATTTCCTCCATTTGTGTTTTCTTTAATTTTTCCAATTCTATCTTCAGCTCTTGAATAGTTTTGTTTACTTACTTCACCTGTCTTTCTGTATTTTCCAGTTTTCCATTAATTCCTTCACCTGTTTGTTTGAACATTCCTTTGTTTCTTTTATATCTTTCAGTGATTTAATTATTTCCTCTCTGAAGGCCACAAACTGTTTTGCTGCATAATCCTGTAATTCTTTAAGGATGGCCATAATCTGTTTGTCTTTGTCTTCCTTTATTTCTTTATGGATGGCCTTAATCTGTTTTACTTTTGCATTCTCTATTTCCTTATGCATTTCATTTGTTTCCCCCATTATCCTCATCATAAGCACAGATGTAAGGTTATCTTCTTGAATTTCACTTGTGATAGAGTGTCCAGGGCTACTTGCCTCTGGATAACTGTATTCTGGAGATGCCTTATTGCTTCGGCTTTTGTGGTTGTGCTTTTACGCTGGCCTCTACCCATCTTGCTGTCTCATGTGTTGGCTATTCTTTTCTGATCCCTGCTGGAATCCTGGGGTAGGGAGAATCCCCTTGGTTGTTCCTGAAGGAGGCCTACTCAGCTTTTTTGGTATGGTCACCAAATGGCTGGTGCTTCTCTGGAATTGCCACAGCTCTCCTCTTAGGGCATGATCTTGACACCCCTGATTTTAGTCCAGACTGGCAGAATTCAGACTTTTTTCATTTGTCTTGCTAATATATATTCTATACTCCATGAGCTATTTTACTGACCCAACTGGCCCAATTAATCTATGAGTTATATTTTTAACTTAACCCCTTCATTGTAACTGTGAGAAAATATTTCAGTTTGGCAACTCTGACAAAAGTGAAATATAAAAATAAGAATAAAATGTTGCATTTGTATTATATAAGTTACCTATCAATTGTAAAAACAATATAATTATGTCCTCATTTGTATGCATGCATAATTACATGAATTTATTTGCATAATATAGGCAATCTATACATCATTACCCCCTTTACATTTTAAGAACAAAAATTTAAAATTCAACAGCCTTCTATTAAGGTCATATAGTTTACTAATATTTGTAGTAGAACTAATGTGAAGATTTGCTCATTTGTTTTATACTGCATTCCGTACTAATTTGAGGATGGTTATTTACTATGAGTGAAGTCATAACCATGGTAGTTTTATTACTTACTTAGTAACAATATTAAGACTGTGTCCTCAGAAAACAGTAGCATGTTTATTTGTCTTCTTTTCCTCTTTTTAATATTTTTTCTGATACTAATTATTTTCAAATTTCCACAAGTTAATAATCAATTTCTACTGAGTCTTGGTTTAGTTCCAAGACCCATTCATGCCACCTTTTTCTGGTTTATATATGTTATAATTATACCTAGTGCTGAGAATTCCTGCCTTTTTATATTCAGATGTTAAGATGAGTAATAAATATGACAAACTAAAATATTCTCTCACAGTTACAATGAAGTGGTAAGGTTAAACAAACTGTGGATATTTGCCATAGACTCCATAACTTAAGGCAGTTCCAGTAAAGTGATTGCCAATTTTTTTGTGCAGGGAGGAAATAGCTATTTGCTGAACAAAATATTTCCCTGAATTGGGCCATGAAAATATTTCTTACAGAAAGGTAAGAGAGACTACTAAAATGGGGAAGAATATACTATTCATAATTTATAATCTATGTAGAGAATTTTCCCAAATGCCCTCTAAATATTTCCATAGATGTTGGAAATTTAGTCTAATTATTAATTGAACAGTGACTTGAAATATGCTCTGATTGCCATAACAAACGCATATGGCTGAGATATACAAATATTGTTTAGTTGTAGGTGACTGTAGTTGTGGACTCTGGCTTGTTTATTTTTATTATGAAAACCCAAAATTAGTTTCTAATTTTATTTCCTTGGAATGGTTTATATGTGCTTGACAGGTAGAAGTTAGTCTACCTCATCTGGAGGTATCTCCATCCCTGACCCCAAGCTGTACTACAGAGCAATAGTAATAAAAACTGCATGGTATTGGCATAGAAACAGAATAGTGGATCAATGGAACCGAATAGAAGACCCAGAAATGAACCCACACACCTATAGAAACTTTATTTTTGACAAAGATGCCAAAACCATTCAATGGAAAAAAGACAGCATCTTCAACAAATGGTGCTGGTCCAACTGGATACCTGTATGCAGAAAAATGAAAGTAGATCCATATTTATCACCTTGCACAAAGCTAAAGTCCAAGTGGATCAAAGACCTCAACATAAAACCAGACACACTAAACCGGTTAGAAGAAAAAGTGGGGAAGACCCTAGAACTCATTGGCA
>CM053742.1:29056455-29080637 GCA_028658305.1 Pachyuromys duprasi | reverse complement strand
TCTTTCTCCACAACCTCTCCAGCATGCCTTGTCACTAGAGTTTTTGATCTTAGCCATTCTGGTGGGTGTAAGGTGAAATCTCAGAGTCGTTTTGATTTGCATCTCTCTGATGGCTAAGGATGTTGAGCATTTCTTTAAGTGTTTTTCTGCCATTCTATAATCCTCTACAGTCAGTTCTCTTTTTAGTTCCATACCCCATTTTTAATTGGATTATTTGGTTTCTTGCTTTTTAACTTATTGAGTTCTTTATATATACTGGATATTAGCCCTCTGTCAGAAGTAGGATTGGTAATGATCCTTTCCCAATCTGTTGGCTGTCGTTTCGTTCGGATGACAGTGTCCTTTGATTTACAGAAGCTTTTCAGCTTCATGAGGTCCCACTTATTGATTGTTGATCTTAGAGCCTGTGCTGTTGGTGTTCTATTCAGGAAGTAATCTCCTGTGCCAATGAGTTCTAGGGAGGACCTCTGGGGGGGGGGTCAATGTATCGATGTATCAGAGCAGATATTAAGACTCGTGATCAGGACTTTGGCAGAGGGAGAGAAGTAATGGTAGATCTGGGGGAGGTTGGTGAGACTTGGGGAGAACAAGAGTTCCACAAAGACCAAACTGAGCAGGGCATAGGGGTCTTGTATGAGACGGTTTCTACAATCAAGGACCATGTGTGGATATGGCCTGGAACCCCCGCTCAGATGGGGACCATGATAGCTCGTTGTCGGACTGAAGACCCTAGTGAGGGAAACAGGGACTGTTTCAGTCATGATCTTGATGGCTGACTCTTTGACCCTCCCCCATACAAGCCGGGGAGTGACAGATGGGCTAGATCCCAGGGGAGGGCATTGAAGCCAGCCCTGAGGAGACAGGATGAGCTGGGTTTGGATGGAAGGGGAGGAGGTCCTCCCCTGTTGGTGGACTTGGAGGGGGCGGGGAGGAGGGAGATGAGGGAGGGAGTGGGAGGGTGGGAGGGAATGAGGGAGGAGGCTAAGCCTGGGATGCAAAGTACCTAACCTGTGATTGATATAAAAATAAATAAATTAATAATAAAAAAGACAAAAAAATTCATCTTTTGGAAAAATATGTGGCCTGAAATGAACAATTCAGTAATATGATGATTTTTTTGGCTTTTAATTTTTATTACAATTTATTCACTTTGTATCCCAGGTATAGTCCCCTCCCTCATCCCCTCCCAACCCTACCCATACTCCCTTCCTCTTCTCTTCCCATTCCTCTCCCCCCACCCCCCCTCCCCCGTCCACTGATAGGAAAAGTCCTCCTCCCCTTCCATCTGATCCTAGCCTATCAGGTCTCATCAGGACTGACAGCATTGTCTTTCTCTGTGGCTTGGTAAGGCTGTTCCTGCCTCAGGGGAGCTGATTAAAGACCCAGCCACTGAGTTCATGTCAGAGACAGCCCCTGTTTCCCTTACTAGGGAACTCACTTGTAGACTGATCTGTGATGGGCTACATCTGTGCAAGGGTTTTAAGTTATCTCCATTCATGGTCATTGGCTGGAGTATCAGTCTCGTAAATGATCCTTGTGCCCAGATATTTTGGTTCTGTTGCTCTCCTTCTGAAGCTCCTCTTTTCATCTACCCGACCTCCACCAACCCCACCCTCTGCCCCGAAATATTCTCTGGAAAAGTTCTCGGGTTCTTACAAGCACCCAGACCCCAGCAGAATAGAGCTTTAAAGGCAAATTTTGAGTTTTCTGACACTCCCTAGGCTTAAAAGACTTGACAATTTTGTCCCTGATATTTACCTTTCACAAAAGGAAATGACCGGTAACGTTTAGAAGCCCTCCATTGATTACTTTTCAAGCAGTTTGCAATTTATCATCAGATTCTCCAAATGCACTTCAATGGTATTTAACAAGACTGCTAGTGATTGCCACACTTTATCTACTTTGTAACTTTTCATTATGTTTTATTTTTCATGTTGTATTACCTCTTGTAATGGGTTAAATTTTACTAGTTTCTGTTACTATTCAAAGGTTTCACATACTTAAAACAACTGATTGTATTAGTTTAAGGCTTGTGCCCTGGTTGGAGATATCCTCTGATCATCTTTTATAGGTCCAAATCTGAACGATACTGCACTGAGAATTAAGTTTTCAATGTTCAGAATTTTGTTACTTATTCAAAATATAATATGGTTGATTAGGCACCATTCTTTTTTTGTAATTTCTTTTTTAATGTTTTTATTTTTATATTAATCACAGGTTATGTACTTTGTATCCTAGCCGTAGCCTCCTCCCTCATTCCCATCCACTCCCCCATCCCTCCTTTATCTCCTCCCTACCCCTTTCCAAGTCTCCTCCCCTTGCATCTGACCCTAGCATATCAGGTCTCTCCAGGGCTGGCTACAATGTCCTCTTCTGTGGTCTAGCAAGGCTGCTCCTCCCTCATGGGGACGGGAAGAGTCAAAGAGCTAGCCATTGAGTTCATGTCAAAAAGAATCCTTGATCCTCTTACTAGGGTACCCAGTTGGATACTGAGCTACCATGGGCCATATCTGGGCAGGAGTTCTAGGTTATATCCACACATGGTCCTTGGTTGGAGAAACAGTCTCATAAAAGACCCCTGTGCCCTGATCTATTTGGTCCTGGTGGAACTCCTGTCCTCTCGAGATATTACTAACTCCCCCTACTTTCATATGATTCCCTGCACTCTGCCGAAGGTTTGGTTGTGAGTCTCAATATCTGCTTTGATACACTCCTAGGTAGAGTCTTTCAGAGGCCCTCTGTGGTAGGCTCCTGTCCTGTTCCTTGTTTTGATTCAATATCCATCCCATTTGTCTATCTACGTGAGGATTGATCATCTTACCCCAGGTCCTCTTTCTTGTTTGTCTTCTTTTGGTGTATAGATTTCAGTACGTTTATCCTTTCTTATAGATCTATATAAGTGAGTATAATATTCCCTGTGTTTCTTTCTGCTTCTGGGATACCTCACTCAGGATGATCTTTTCTAAATCCAAACATTTGCCTGCAAATTTCATGATTTCCTCATTTTAAATTGCTAAGTGGTATTCTATTGTGTAAAAGTACCATAATTTCTGTATCCATTCCTCAACTGAGGGACATCTGGGTTGTTTCCAGGTTCTGGCTATTACAAATAAAGCTGTTATGAAAATGGTTGAGCAAATGTCTTTATTGTGTACTTGAACATCTTTTGGATATATGCTTAGGAGTGGTATAGCTGGGTCTTGAGGAATCACTATTCCTAATTGTCTAAGAAAGCACCAAATTGATTTCCAGAGTGGTTGTACAAGTTTACATTCCCACCAGCAATGGAGTAGAGTTCTTCTTTCTCCACATCCTCTCCAGCATGTGTTGTCACTTGAGTTTTTTATCTTAGCCATTCTGATGCGTGTAATGTGAAATCTCAGGGTCATTTTGATTTGCATCGCCCTGATGGCTAAGGACGTTGAGCATTCTTTTTTAGGTGCAGTGAGCTTTATTGATGGTATTCAAGAGTAGGGCTCCCTGGGCCCCTCATGCTACTCTGGAGGTCTGGGATGGAAACTGTTAAGGAGATGCTCAGTGTCAGGGGCTGAATTGGGACAGGGACTCCTCAGTAAGGCCTCTCTCTTGCTCTGGTACACTTGCTGGGGTGCGTGATCTGAGGCTTCTTACTTCTTGGAGGCTATGTAGACCATGAGGTTCACCACCGTGTTGCTGTAGCTTAATTCATTGTCATACCAGGAAATGAGCTTTACAAAGTTGTCTTTCAGGGTAATGCCTGCCACAGCATCGAAGGTGGAAGAGTGGGAGTCACTGTTGAATTCACAGGAGACAACCTGGTCCTCAGTGTAGCCCAGGATGCCCTTTAGTGGGCCCTCGGATGCCTGCTTCACCACTTTCTTGATGTCATCATACCTGGCAGGTTTCTGCAGTCAGCATGTCAAATCCACGACAGACACATTGGGAGTAGGAACACGAAAGGCCATGCCAGTGAGCTTCCCATTTAGCTCTGGAATGACCTTGCCCACGGCCTTGGCAGCACCAGTGGATGCAGGGATGATGTTCTGGGCAGCCCCAGGGCCATCATGCCACAGTTTTCCAGAGGGACCATACACAGTCTTCTGGGTAGCAGTGATGTCATGGACTGTGGTCATGAGTCCTTCCACAATGCCAAAGTTGTCATGGATGACCTTGCCCAGGGGGGCTAAGCAGTTGGTGGTGCAGGAAGCATTGCTGATAATCTTGAGTGAGTTGTCATACTTCTCATGGTTCACCCCCATCACAAACATAGGGGCATTAGAAGAAGGAGTAGAGATAATCACCCTTTTGACCCCACCCTTCAAGTGGGCCCTGGCCTTCTCCATGGTGGTGAAGACACCAGTGGACTCCACCAGATACTCGGCACTGGCATCGCCCCATTGGATGCTGGCGGGATCTTGCTCTTGGAAGGTGGTGATGGGCTTGCCGTTGATGACAAGCTTCCCTTTCTCAGCCTTGACTGTGCCATTGAACTTGCCATGGGTAGAGTCTTACTGGAACATGAAGACCATGTAGTTGAGGTCGATGAAGGGGTCATTGATGGCCACAATCTCCACTTTGCCAGTGTTGAAGATTTTGGAAATTCTGAGTTTTTTGTTTCTCCATATGAGGTTGAGAATTTTTCATTCAAGGTCTGTAAAGAATTGCGTCTTGCGTCGGTATTTTGATGGTAATTGTATTGAATCTCTAGATTGCTTTTGGCAGAATGGCAATTTTTCACTATGTTAATGTTACCAATCCATGAGCACAGGAGATCTTTCCATCTTCTGATATCTTCTTCAATTTCTTTCTTCAGAGATTTCAAGTTTTTCTCAAACAGGTGTTTCACGTGCTTGGTTAGAGTCACCCCAAGGTACTTTATATTATTAGTGGCTATTGTGAAGGGTGTCCTTTCCCTAATTTCTTTCTCAGTTTTGTCTTTGGTATACAGGAGGGCTTCTGATTTTTTTGAGTTGATGTTGTATCCAGCCACTTTGTTGAAGGTGTTTATTAGTTGAAGGAGCTCTCTGGTTGAATTTTTGGGGTCACTCAAGTATATTATCATATCATCTTCAAATAGTGATACTTTGACTTCTTCATTTCCAATTTGTATCCCTTTGATCTCCTTTAGTTGCTCTAGCTGGGACTTCAAGTACTATGTTGAAGAGATATGGAGACGAAAATGGACAGCCTTGCCTTGTCCCTCATTTCAGTGAGATTGATTTAAGTTTCTCTCCATTGAGTTTGATGTTGTCTATAGGCTTGCTGTATATTGCCTTTACTATGTTTAGGTATGTGCATTGTATCCCTGATCTCTCCAAGACTTTAAAGATGAATGGATGTTGGATTTTGTCGAATGCTTTTTCGACATCTAAGGAGATGATCATATGTTTTTTTTTCTTCTTCAGTTTGTTTTTATGGTGGATCACATTGATGGATTTCCATATATTGAACCACCCTTGTATACCTGGCATGAAGCCTACTTGGTCATGGTGGATGATATCTTTGACTTGTTCTTGTATTTGGTTTGTAAGTATTTTATTGAGTATTTTTGCATCAATGTTCTTAAAAGAGATAGATCTGAAGTTCTCTTTTTTTGTTGGGTCTTTGTGTGGTTTAGGTATCAAGGTGATTGTGGCTTCATAGAATGAGTTTGGTAATTTTCCTTCTGTTTCTATTTTGTGGAATAGTTTAGAGATAATTGGAGTTAGCACTTATTTGAAGGTCTGGTAGAATTCTGCACTGAATCCATCTGGCCCAGGGCTTTTTTTTTTTTTTTTTTTGCAAAGGAGGCTGTTAATGACTGCTTCTATTTCCTTGGGGGATATAGGTCTATTCAATCTTTCTACCTGGTCTTGACTTAATTTAGGTAGATGGAATCTATCAAGAAAATTGTCCATTTCATTTAGATTTTCAAATTTTGTGGCATATAAGCTTTTGTGGTAAGACCTAATGATTGTTTGGATTTCCTCAGTGTCTGTAGTTGTGTCCCCCTTTTCATTTCTGTTTTTGCTGATTTATGTAGTTTCTCTCTGCCCTTTTGTTAGTTTGGCTAAGGGCTTACCTATCTTGTTAACTTTTCAAAGAACCAACTCTTGGTTCCATTGATTCTTCGAATACTTTTATTTCTTTCTAACTGATTGATTTCTGCCCTGAGTTTTATTATTTCCAGCTGTCTTCTTCTTCTTCTTCTTCTTCTTCTTCTTCTTCTTCTTCTTCTTCTTCTTCTTCTTTGTCTGCCTTTTTGTTGGGCTATTAGGTTGCTTTTATGAGATATTTCTCACTTTGTGCTATGAACATTCCTCTTAGCACTGCCTTCACTGTGTCTCTTAAGTTTGGGTATGTTGTGTTTATATTTTCATTAAATTCTAGGAAGTCTTCAATTTCTTTCTTCATTTTTCCCTAACCAAGTTGTCCTTGAGTAGCAAGTTGTTCAGTTTCCATGTATGTGCAAGCTTTTTGCTATTTCTGTTGATGTTGAGGTCCAGCTTTAGACCGTGATGGTCAGATAGGATACAAGGGATTATTTCAATCTTCTTGTATCTTCTGAGGCTTGCTTTGTGACCAAATGTATGGTATATTTTGGAGAAGGTTCCATCTGATGCTGAAAAGAAAGTATACTCTTTTGATCTTGGGTGAAAAGTGTTGTAGATATCTATTAGGTCCATTTGATTTAAGGCCTTTGTAAGTGTCCTTGTTTCCCTGTTTTGCTTCTGACCAGATGATCTGTCCCTTAGTGTGAGTGGAGTGTTGAAGTCTCCCAGTATTAAGGTTTTGGGATCAATGTGTGATTTCAGCTTTAATAATATTTCCTTTACAAATAAATATAAGTGGTCTTGTATTTGGTGCATAGATATACAAAATTGTGATGTCCTCCTGTTGGAATTTTCCTTTGAAGAGAAGGAAATGCCCCTCCTTATCCTTCTTGATTAATTTTGGTTGAAAGTCTATTTTATTAGATACTAAGGTCAATACCCCAGCTTGTTTTATTGATCTATTTCCTTGAAAAACATTTTTCCAGCCCTTTACCTTTAGAGGTAGTGTTTATCTTTTTTGCATAGGTATGTTTCTTGGATGCAGCAGAATGTTGGATCCTATTTCCACAACAATTCTGTTAGTCTGTGTCTTTTTATTCGAGAGTTGAGTCCATTGATATTGATACATAATAGTGACGAATGATTGTTAGTTCCTTTTATTGTGGAGTTGGTGGTCTTACTATGATTCATTGCTTATTTTCTTTTTTGTTGGAAAATTATCTGTATCCTACATTTCCTTTGGAGTAGTTGTTTTCATTTGGATTGGAGTTTTCCTTCTAGTATCTTCTATAGCGCTGGGTTGCTGTTTCGACATTGCTTGAATTTAGTTTTGTCATGGAATATTTTGTTTTTTTCTATCTGTGTTGATTGAAAGCTTTGCTGGGTATAATAGTCTTGGTTGGCATCTGTGTTCCCTTAAAGACTGTATGACATCTGCCCAGGCCCTTCTGGTTTCAGAGTTTCTGATGAGAAGTCTGGTGTGAATCTGATCTGTGTACTTTTATATAACACTTGACCCTTTTCCCTTGCTGCTTTTAATATTTTTTTCTTTTTTTGTAGGTTTAGAGTTTTGACTATAATGTGACGAGAGGTATTTCTTTTCTGGACTAGTCTATTTGGTGTTCCATATGCTTCTTGTATGTTTATGGACATCTCTTTCTTTATGTTGGGAAATTTTTCTTGTATGATTTTCTTAAAAATATTTCCGGTCCTTGGAGCCTGGAGTCTTCTTTTTAATATATTCCTATTATTCTTAGTTTTTTTTTTCATTATGTCTTTGATTTCTTGGATATTTTGTGTTTGGGACTTTTCCAATTTTACTTTTTCTTTGAGTGAGGAATCAATTTGAGCAAGTGTATCTTCAGCCCCTGAGATTATCTCTTCCATGTCTTCTATTCTATTGGTGATGCTTACCTTTGTGGTTCCTGATCTTTTCTCTAAGTTCTCCACTTCCAGGTTTTTCTCTGTGTTTTCTTTATAGTTTCTAATTCTGTTTTCATGCTTTGCACCATTTCCTTCATCTGTTTCACTGTGGCTGCTATTTTTTTGTTTGTTTCCTCTCTATATGTCTCTAATTTTTATCTCTACGTGGGCAATTATATTCTTCTCTATTTCTTTGAGAGCTCTGTTTCTTTCCTTGTTTTGTTCTTCTAATAACTGCATAAACATAGCTTTAACATCATTCTCCTGTTTTTCTGCAGAATTAAAATATCCATTGATTTTGCGTGCTGCTGGTGGGACCATGGTATCCTGGTTTTTGTTGGGTGAGTTCTTACATTGACCTTTAGCCATTTGTTTATATGTAATCAAGGAACTATTTGTTCCTTGAGTCTGAACTTCAGACTGGTACCATCTTTCTCTGATGCCTGGAGTATTCTTCAGGAAGATCAGGGAGGTCCAGTGGTTTGAGGGTATGTGTTTTTGCTTCAGTTGTACCTGTGGGAGGAAAAGCTGATGAAGCAGAATCGTTGTTGTGAGGGGAGGGGGGAGTTCTTGTGTGTGTGTGTGTGTGTGAGCTTGTGAGCAGATGTGTCTCTTTAAGGGGAGTGCTAGAGAGTGTAGATGCTTGGGATATAGGGGTTGGGAGCAAGTGTAGGAGGAGATGTGGAAGCGCCTGTGCAGGTTTCCTGAATACCCAGTAGTCTTCAAACTGTGGTGGGCTCAGCAGGCTGGAATCTGAGGTCTGTGGCTGATGCTGCAGGTGGGACACACACTCTGTTGTGGGTTCTCTGTGCCTGGCCCTGTGCTCTGCACTAGAAGCTGTGAGCACCATAGGCTGGTAGCCAATCTGGTCAGGAGGCTTTGCATCTCAGTCTGGGCCAGAGGCTGTGTGTCCTGGTCTGAGATGGCGGCTGTGTGCGTGCTCTTGTCCAGAGTCTCTGCACTCGGATCTGGACTGGTAACTAAGGGCTCTGCTCTGTGTCAGAGTCCCGGTGCCAGAGGCTACACACTTGTTTGGGATGAGAGCTTGGGGTGCCTCAGTCTGGATCAGAGACCATGTGTCCCAGTCTAGGATGATGGTTAAGGGTTCCACGGGAGGCTGCGAGCTCAGATCTAGGTTGGTAGCTGTGAACCCACTGGTCACCCGGACACTTTCCAGGGATTGACTGGGTCATCTGAGGACCGTCCCACTTGATTTCCTCACTGTAGGATTTCCTCTCACCTGGCAATCACAAACCCTGGTGTTTTAGGTCCCAGAGTTCAGTCTCTTGGTCGCTGTCCCAACCTCATTGTTCCACTCCTCAGACACTGTATCCTCCCAGGGCCGCCATCTTGGATCCTTGTTGTAATTTGTTATGCCTTGTCAGCTTATGACATAAAATGCTGTTGTTTTAAACCTACTTTGTATCTTGCAATGTTAAGACTAGAGAAAGAAATACTTTGGTTAGTGTAGGCTTCTTTTTTCAAAAACCTGCTTTATTTAGAGTTCTTAAATGCCTCCATCTCCTTTTCAAAGCCCTGCCCCTAGTTTGGAGAGCAAGCAGGTTAGTAGGGACAAGGGACATAGACCACTCTGGCACCATTCTTAACACAGCAGTCGCTCTTTTGTCTGTATTCTCTATGGAGCCAAAACAAGAAAAGAGTGATAAATGACATGGGATATACATTAAGTAAGTTGATGAAAGAAAATAATGAATACACTTAGCAGAGTAAGGACTTAGCTGAGATAATATTTTGTTGATGAGTACGAGTAAAGGGAATATCCATGTAGTTGCTTTAATGTATATTGAAGCGAAGATGTCAGCATACCTGCATCTACCCTGAGAAAGTCTAACAATAACTCTATGAGCAATTTGGTTCTTATATTAAATACTTGTTGGCTTACAACGCCTTATGTGGTGTTAAATTCTTTCTTAAGACCATAATAGACAAATAATAAAATTTAAAGATATTAGATATATAATCCATGACTTGAGAAGGAAATTAAATATAGGTGTTCTGAGTTAAAAGAAGAGGAAAAACAGAAGGCCTTATTTCAAACTAAACATAACTCATTTAAAATTAGGATATGGTGAATTGGGAATAGAAGTGAATGTAGAGAAAGAACATACAAAAGTAGACAGACTTTGTGTTTTCAATTGACTATTTTATTTAATATTTTTAATTACAGTTATTTATGTGTATGTTTGTGGGTGGGTGGATGGGTGGAAGCACATGTACCACAATTGACGTGGAGGTTAGAGGATGACTTGCAGCTGTTAGTATGAGTGACTATTCAATTGGGAATTATTTTTTGAGAAATTCCTTTATTTTTTATTGTGCGTGAATGTGTGTGTTTGTGTGTGTGAGAGAGAGAGACAGAGAGAGAATGTGTTTGTGTGTGTGAAAGAGAAAGAGAGAGAGAGAGAGAGAGAGAGAGAGAGAGAGAGAGAGAGAGAGAGAGAGAGAGAGAGAGAATAACACTTGTGTTCAGGGGTAGAAGCTAGAAAAAGGGGTTTCAGCCCCTGGAGGTACAGTTATATGCAGTTGTTGATGACTCAGTGTTGGTGCTAAGATTGAGCAGCAAGAGCTCACACCCTTCTTTTTAAGATTTACTTTTATTTGGGGGAAGTTACTATAATTTGTTTTCAAATTGCAAAAGAAAATGTGAACAATCAACGTTAATGAATCCTATATCCCTATTCCTTCATAAATTTGTATATCACCTTATGAACTTGAAAAGTCTGCTGTCTGCTAGATTGCCACACGAGATCACTCAAAGGGAGATAAAAGTACTAGGGAAGTATTGATGAAATATGGAAATAGTTAATATATCCTTATCGCAAATTTTATTAAATATAATTTGTGAAAACATCCTAAGCATGAATTTTCCTTACACACTATGACCATTGTTAGTGATAAGGTCTCCAAAAGTGACCTAAGGGTCCCTAATTAGAACTGGCTGGCTGGACAAAAAATCCCAGGGCTCCATTTCTCTGGTTCTCAGTGCTGGGATTACAAATTTATGTAACAATGCCCAGCTTTTTAATTTATTTTTGAGACTTAATTTTAATTACACCATTTCTTCTAACTCTCCTATATATCCTCCTAACTCTACTTCAAATTTATGACCTCTTTTATTCGTCAATTATTGTATGAACTTATGCATTAGCATACAAACACACATATTCCTTGCCCAGCTTTTTATATGGGTTGTGACGATTAAACACAAGTCCTTATGTCTAAACTGCAAGCACTTTATTCACAGATCTAACTTTCCATCCCTTCATTTTTTTTTGTTTTGTGTCTTTAGCATTTTTCATTTTCTTCTTATCTTTTTCTTCCATCTTCTTTTCTTTAGGAAATTAAAAGTTATTCCCTTCATAGAATGATAGATTTAGATATACTTTTCTGATCACATGTAGTCTTAGTTTCATCCATTGAATTGTAATTTTCACTAAAATTCATTTAAGGATCTTGTCATAAACTCTTTTTTAAGAAAAGAAATTATTGGCCATAGAGATATGTGTGGATTACCCACCTAGTACCCTATTTACATGCTTTCTGAAGTAGCTGATGGCGGATACTAGGGTTGACCTTTTCAGTATTTGACATTAATCACATTTTTGCCATGTTGAATTAGACAAAAATGTTGCACATGCAAATATCAAGTTATTTTGTTTCCAAACACATTAAATACACATTTCCATTGTAGTATGTATCTGTCCTACTAGCACATCTTAAATACTATTCATTTATTGTTGATGTATTCGTGTTTTCTTATACATTTGAAGCCTCCTTTGATGCCTCTAATTTACAAATGTGACATAGAAAACAATCTAAAAATATGTGTGCATACGCTGAAGTTTTTGTTTCCTCTATAGTTATGATCTCCTCTTACTTAAAATTTTATTTCTGATTTTTAAACATCAGATTTGCTCCATTTATTTACTTGATATAACAAACTATTTGAAATACTCTAGACTTTTAAGATGCTTATGACATTCCTTTTGCCAAAATAAGACTCTTGTTCCAGGGATGCTTTGCCTTTTTATATATTGTGAAACCAAAATAATTTGGATTAGTTTGGTATATTTGTTAAAACTCAATATAAAGAAAGTAAAACAATTAATTGTTTTATATGTGTCAATCAGTTTTCACACTAGCATAATGTAGAGATGACACATGTCACTATCCCTCAAAGTTTCTTGGTGCACATTTGCAGGCATTGCAGTCTCCTTGCCTGCACCTTAGTCAAGTGCCTTCTATCACAAAAGTTGTGACTACTAATTTAAAATAAATGAAATTACATGGAATACTCTGATTCTGATATAACATTTATCCATGTTATTTTGGGATTTAGTCATATTATTTCAGGAATACAAGATTAGATTTTTTTTCTTTTTTGGATAAAACTATCATCACTTATTTAACTGCTGATGAACATTTTGTTGGTGTATATGTTTTACTATTGTAGATAAAACTATCATGAACACTCATGAACAAGAAACTATTATTCTTACAAGGTATGAGTAATCCAGTTACTCAAACTCACTAACATTTCAATTAGCCAGTTCACTGAATGGAGAGCTAGATCTTATTTTGATTTTTGCTCTCATTTCCTTTTTAAATGGTGAAACTGAACATCTTTTTTATTGGTTCACTGATGAGTCATGAATCTTATATTTCAAAATGAATATTTAAAAAAGTTAATATTTAGTTTGGTTGTGAGTTTTATTCGTGAAATATGGAAGTTCTATACATAACTTCTAATATGTAGTATGCATGTTTATCTTAGCAACACCTTTCCAAGACCACATGTATAGAAAGGCGAATCATATTTTTTCTTTGATTTGTGCTTTTTGTATTCTATGAAAGGAACATGCTTACTCCAAAATTATGAAGAGATTTTCTTGATATCAAGATTTGATTCTGTTATCATTTGGATCAATTGTTCATATTAAAAAATACTCTTTTGTTTTATGTCGTGAATCGTAGCCTTTTTTCCTTACTAGTTCCATTACCTTTCTTTGTGGATTTCTACAAAGATAATAATGTCATAATAAATAAATATAATAAATACCAATTTTTCTTATTCCTCTATAATCTTTTTGCCTTATAGTTTTATTTTCCCCATTTGGTCTTAGGTTAAGACATCTAATATAAGGCTGAACATTTGTAAAGAATTTTTTATTTTAAGTTGTGATGGATAATCATAATTGTCTTCCTAGTAGGACTTGGGTTATAGAGACTTTCCTACTAATGGAATGTTTCTGACTAGCAAATTGGTGTTATGTTTCAGAAATATCGAGAATATAGACATTCAAGAAGCATTAAGTTTTTATTTTATAGCTTTCAGATTTGCAAAACATAGTGACCCAGATAATATAAAATGTTTCTAAGGATACTGGGAAAAGGAAGACTAATAAAAAATAAATGCTCAGGATATATTGTCAGATAATCATTCTAGAGAACATTTGACTCTATTGTGAAATCAACAAATGTGTACAGTTTTCAGCTATATGTCTTCCAAGCACTTACTCTAAAGTAAGTGCTCACATAAGTTCAATTACAAACTTTTACACAATATTAGTGACTTGTATGTTAGCTACCGATTAGCAGAGGTTGAGTAAATATAAAGTAGTGGCTGCATACCAGAAAATACTTCACTGGTTAGAAGACATGGACTGAACTTACTTATGGTGATATGAATAAGTTTAGAAATTTAACACTTAATAAAACAAAAAAGCAGAATGATTCCTTAGTATTGTGTTATGCAAATTATCAGCCAACAATAATATATTTTATAAGGATATGTTCAAAACCAAAGGAAAGAGATTAAATACCTGGAAAGACAAGGAAGTACAAATTTAAATTAATCCAGGATCTTATGCTTATTACAATGAAGAAAATATTCAGGGAAGTAAAAAGCATTCTCTAACTTTCAATTTTGAATTGAAAATAATATGGTGAATTAAACTTTGTGCAGTAATAATTTACAGATTAGATATATTCTGATATATTCAATGTCATTCATTTTATTTTTAAAATAGCATCAAAACACTCTAAAGGGATGCATAAGTACAGTGAAGGTGGTTACAACAGAGCAATGGCAATAAAAATAAAGAATGTCTAATTTTCCCAATGAATCTTTCCTCTTCTTCTTCCTCTTCTTTTCCTCTTCTTCTTCTCCTTCTTCCTTTTTATAAATTCTTCTTAATAATACTGCTTTTCTTTCATAGTAATAGAGATAAACATACAGACTGGATAAAGATCTTCACCACTACAGATGACAGAGGGCTATATTCAGAATGTATAAAGAACTCACGAAGTTAAACACGAACAAACCAATAATCCAATTTAAAAAATGGGGTACAGGGCTTAACAGAGAATTCTCAACAACAACAAAATATCAAATGGGAGAGAAATACTTAAAGAAATACTCAAATTCCTTATTCATCTGGGAATTGCAAATCAAAACACCCCTGGGATTCTACCTTACATCCTACAGAAGGATTAAGAGCAAAAAGTCAAGGCAAAAATCATGCTCAAGAAGTTGTGGAGAAAGGGGAACCCATCTCTCTTGCTACTGGGAAGGTGAACTTGCACAACTACTTTGGAAATCAATTTGGTGCTTTCTCAGAAAATTAGGAAGGGTGCTACCTAAAGATTCAACTATTCTGCTCCTAGGCATATATCCAAAAGATGCTCAAGTATACAAGGACATGTGCTCAACCATATTTGTAGCAGCTTTATTTGTAAGAGCCAGAAGCTGGAAACAACCTAGATTTCTCTCAATAGAGGAATGGATACAGAAATTGTTGTACATTTACACAATGGAATACTACTCAGCAATTAAAAATAAGGAAATCATGAAATCAGCAGGCAAATTGATGGAACTAGAAAAAAATCATCCTGAATGAGGTATCCCAGAAGCAGAAATATATGGCATATACTCACTTATAAGTGGATATTAGCCATACAATATAAGATAAACATACTAAAATCAGTAGTCCTAAAGAAGCTTAACAAGGAAAAACCTATAGAAGAGGCTTAATCCTCATTCAGAAGGGCATACCAGAAAGACATCAAAATAGTAGAAGCTAGAGAATAGGACAGGAGCCTTCCACAGGGGCCTCTGAAAGACTGTGCCCATCAGGGTATCGAAGTAGATTCCTAGACTCATGGCCAAACTTTGGGCAGAATACAGGGCATTTCAGAAGAAGGGGAAGACAGAAAGACCTAGAAAAGACCACAGTTCCACAAGGAGATCAACAAAACAAAACAAAAAATCATCAGGGCTCATAGAGTCCCACAGAGACTGATGAATCAAGCAAGGACCAGGCATGGAAAATACCTAGAACCCCTACTCAGATGTAGCCCATGGGCAGCTCAGTTGTTATGTGAGTTTCCTAGTAAGCTTAGCAGTGTCTATCTCTAACATGGACTCAGTGGCTGGCTCTTGGATCACCTCCTCCTGGCAAGGTGGCCAAATTAGGCCACAGAGAAAGAGGATGCAGCCAGTCCTGATGTGATATGATAGGCTAGGGCCAGATAGTATGGGAGGAGGAACTCTCCTATCAGTGTACTAAAGGAGGGACATGGGGGGAGGGAAAAATGGTGAGACCACTAGGAGATGAAGAAGGGGACCACAGCTGGGATACAAAGTGAACAAATTCTAATAAATAATAATAATAATAATGAATTTTTAAAACATATAAATAGAATTTATTATATATACAGTATTCTGCCTGCATGTATGCCTTCAGGCCAGAAGAGGGCACCAGATCTCATTGTTGTGAGACATCATGTGGTTGCTGGAAATGGAACTCAGGACTTCTGGAAGAGCAACTTGTGCTCTTAAAGTCTGAGCCATCTCTCTCATTCAGAAGGGCTAATAGAATAGACACCGGACACAGTTGAAGGGGAGGGAACAGGATTGGAACTTACCATAGATGTCCTTAGAAAAACTGTCAGCAGAGGATCAAAGGAAATACTCAGACTCAGAGCCAAATTTTGGGCAAGCTCAGAGAGTCTTAGGAAAGAGTTGGGGGATAGAAGGACCTGGAGGGGACAGGAGCTCCACAATGAGACCAACAAAGCCAATAAAGCTAGGCTCAGGGGTACCTTCAGAGACTGGTGTACCAAGTACTATGTAAGGAGAGAACCTAGACCCCTGCTCAGATGTAGTTAATAGGCAGCTCAGTCTTCATGTGGGTTACCTAGTTAGAGGAGCAGCGATTGGCTCTGATTTGGATTCTGTTACCTGCTCTTTGTTCACTTCCCCCTGGTCCAATTGCCTTGCCAGGCCACAGAAGAAGAGGATCCTGATGAGAATTGATAACGAGGAACAGATGATGGGACCCCTTTCTGTTGTCTGTGGAAGGGGAATAGAGGAAAGACGGAGGAAGGGAGGGTCAGGAACAAGATGAGGGAGGAGGCTACAATAGGGATATAAAGTGAATAAATTATTTTTATATAAATTTTATTTTTTATATTATATTAATTACAGGTTATTTACTTTGTATCCCAGCTATAGTCCCCTCTTTCATTCCTTCCCAATTCCACCCTGCCTCCGTCATCTCCTCTGACAATTACATCAAACGAAATGGCTGCAAATTAGCACAATTACCATTATTCCTTTTCAAATAATTTATTTTCTCTTATTATATTTGCATTGGTGTTTTGCCTACATGTGTCTGTGTGAGGGTGTCATATCCTTAGAACTGGAGTTACAGACAGTTGTAAGCTGCCATGTCAGTGCTGGGAATTGAGCCTGTGTCCTCTGATGCACTTAAGGTGCTGGGAATTGAACCTGGGTACTCTGGAAGAGCAGGCAGTGCCCTTATCCCCTCAAGTGTAGTACCATTATCTTTTATATGTCTCAGAGACCCAATAACCCACTAGAATGTTGTCTAAAAGAGTACATGTCTTTCAGAGATTGAAACTATTAGGCATTGATACAGCAATTTCTTTGCCCACTGAAAAAGTGTTTGTTTAAATGCAGGTGTTTATCATTCTTTGGAAATTATAATTACGGTGATGGGCATAGACTATTACTTTTTAAAATTAATTCTTTTAAAATTTTATTTATTTAATCACTTTATAGCCTGATTGAAGCCTCCTTCCTCCTCTTTTTCCAGTCCCAGTCTCATGCCCCTCACCCCATTTTCCCCTCTCCTTCTTCTCTGAGAAGAAGACCCCAAGGGATACCAGCTTACCCTGACACTTAAACTCACAGCAGGACTAAGTGTGTTTAGTCCCACTGTGGCCAGACACAATAGCCCAGATAGGTGAACAGGATCCAAAGGCAGACAACAGAGTTAGAGATAGCTCTGACTCCTGTTGTTAGGGGAGCCACATGATGACCATTCTGCAATCTGCTACATATGTATAAGGGGTGTAGGTCCAGCCCATGCATATTCTTTGGTTGGTTGCTCAGTCGCTGTGAGCCTCCTTGGGCCCAGGTTAGTTCATTCTCTAGATCTTGTGGTATCTGTCCTTCATTCCTCCAGCTCTCAGTACTTCTTTCCATTCTTTCCCAAGATTCTACAAGTTCTGTCTGTTGTTTGACTATGGGTCTCTGCTTCTGTTTCTATGTTGGATGAAGCCTCTCAGAGGGCAATTATGCTAAGGATCCTGTCTGCAATCATATCAGAGTATCATTAATAGTGATAGAGTTTGGCTCTTTCACTTGGGTTTGGTCGCAAGTTGGGCTAGCCATTGGTTTGCTATTTCCTCAATCACAGTTTTTGGGCCTGTTATAGATTGGCCATAATCCATATTTATCCCTACAATTCTTGTAGGTAAGACAAATTAAGGGCAGGTTTTGTGGATGGGTTAGTATCCCCTCCCTCTACTGGAGCCTCACCAGGCTACAAGAAGTGGGAACTATTACTTTTGACAGTGGTTATCATTGTAATATTTGAAAAAAATCCAAGTTAAAGTAAGATAATTTAAAATTAAGTGTAAAATTAAGTTAGGATTTAATTCAATTAAGAAGTTTTTAGAAATGTGAATTTACTAAATAAAAACGAAAATATAATTAATATACTATGATGAGTATGAGAAAATTCTGCTATTATAAAAGAACCGGGAAAAAAACTTTACACTGAAAGCAGGATGAGTAAAGGTACTAGAAGGTATCATGACATACTAACAATAACTCTGAACTGAAATGATAATAATATCATTTTGATTGAATTAAGGAAGAGATTAATGTACCATAACCAGACAAACACAGCAGGGTCAGAATATTTATTTATTTTCATATTTCTAATAGGGCTATTTAAACATTTTATAATTTTCATTGTTTTACAATTTATATATTTTATATCCCAATTGTAGCACTCTCCCTCATTTTTTCCAGGTCCTTCCCTTATCCCTCCATCCCCTTTCCCTAATCTCCTGAAAGGAACAGTTCTCCCCCCTGCCACCTGATACTAGCTTATGAAGTCTCATCAGAACTGCTTGGATCCTCTTCCTCTGTGTCCTGGCAAGGATACATCACCAGGTGGAAGTGATCAAATATCAGGAAACTGAGTTCATTAGAGACTGTCTCTTCTCCCTTTACTAGAGAACCCACATGGAGACAGAGCTGTCTACAGCCTACATCTGAGCAGGGTTTCTAGGTCCTCTCTATGCATGGTATTTGGTTTTACTGAGACATAGGAACTTTGTGAATTTTTGTATGCTCTTGCAAATGCATTATAAATAATGGTTTAGCAAATCTTGACATAATTAAAATTGTTGTTTATAAGGCGGTAAATCTCTTCATATTTTTTTGGATTTTGAGCTCACTGTGGATATCCCCTCTATAACTATGTAAACAGAATTTACTAATTTCTCAAAGGAATGTTTTCTACTTAGTTGAGAACATTATATTCGTTCAGTTTTGAAATGGTTTTGAATCTTTGGAATATTGCACTCTTTGTCTACTTTACCTATTTTTATATGCAAATTCTTAGATCATGAAAATTTTCAGACTATATGTGTGTGAGAGATATTTAATTAATATAATTTTTAGATTCTAGCCTTCTCATTTTTGTTTTAGAGTCTAAACAGCAAAAGGAATCCAAGATTACAGATAATTTCCCTTGGGTATAGACATTGAGTCCTTATTGCAATCCTCAAAGAAAGAGAATATCAAAAAATCATCTTTTTTATAGGTACTGAACGTTTGATGACGGGTAGAGATACATCCCTTGTTCAAAGGTCTAGGAAATTTTGTTGAATGAGGTAAAAGTGGCATTGTTTGCCATTTTCTCTGTCCTCATTTTCTATTAATTTGGCAGTTGAAATTACTATAACTTTCTCTTATTACCCATCAGAGAATTTAAAAATGCTATATGTTGCTTTATTGCTTGTTTTTGATAAAGAATTTTTTTCACAATATTTTTCTTCAAATACGAGTTGAGATGCTTATATGAGTTTAAAACAACAACAAACCCCCTTAAGTTTGATAAGCACCTTTGAATTTATTCCAGGCTCATCAGTTTGGCAAAAGGAGAAGATTGAGGGTTCAGGCTTTTTTTTTTTACAAGATATTTTTGACATCTAAGATGTCTTTTCTGTTATTTCTCATATACCTTCATTTCTGAGAAGAACTTCATTGTGTTCAGATTTAAGTATATGGTATCTTCAATAAGAGCATCTTAAGGTCAAGTTTTGGGTGGTAATAAAAAGCACTGGCAACAGCCTGTACTACACTAGAGGACCCCACTGTTCTTAACAACTCCCAAAGAAGTAGCCCATTTCCAGCCATGGGCTTTTATTTGTTAGCCTGTGGCATATAGTAAGTACATTGCCAATCCATGTCTAATATACAAGGAACTCAAAAGCTAAACACCAAGCAAGCAAGCAAGCAAGCAAGCAAGCAAAGCAAATAAACAATATCAATAACAAAACCAATTGAAAAATAGGCATGGTATCAAGCAGTTCTCATAAGTTGAAATTCAGGTGGTTGAAAAACATTTACAAATATGTTCAACATCCTTGGTCATCAAAAAAATTCAAATTAAAACTGTTTTAATTTAAAATACTAGGGTATTTTATCTTACCCTAGTCAGAATATTTAAGATTTAAAAAAAAATGATGACAAAGTCTGGTATGGGTGCGGGGAAAATTAACTGTAGAGGAATTTTAATTGAGAACATGGCTGCTCTGGTGAGAGATTACATCCAAAGATCTTCTAGGTCTGTGTGATCAGGCTGGAGAAAAACATGCCTTTAATCCAGGAGACAGAGGAAATCAGATCTGAGTTCAAAGCCAGCCTGGTATAGAGCAAGGTGTGGTGAGCCCGGTCATAGCTGCTTTGGCGGCTGTTTGAAATGCTAGTCTCAGCACAGGAAGACAGGTTTTTTCCAGGCCTTCCCTTGGAGACAGGGAAGGATTTGCAAGTCCATTCGCCTTTTGTTTAGTGACAGCAGGTGGGAGAGCTTGTTAGAAATCTCAACTCTGCCTCACTTCCTTGTAAAAATTAACCCCTTGTGTAAACTGTTTGTATAAATAAACAAGGCTAGCGGCCAGAAGCCTCTTGGAACATAATATGTGTAGTGTACATTATTAATTTCAATCCTCACTCCCGACTCAGAACCCCGTTCTGCTCTGCTGGCGGGCTCCGGCAGCAAGGTAAGGAAAAGCTTAGATCCAAGTGTGGTGGTGCATGCTTTTAATCCCAAACAATGAATATAATCTTAGTTTGTAGAAGAAAGAACCCATGTTGGAAAGTGATGTCTAAATGAGTAGCAGAAAAAGTGACAAATCAGAGAGAGAGAGCTGACAGAAGAAGTTACTTGATGGGCAATGCAGAGAGAGAGGAGGTACTTTTCCCAGGACAGTAACAGAGACAGGTTGCAGAAAGAGGAAACTCAGGGGGAAGACTGAATGAGCCAAAGAATGAGAAAGAGCCAGGAGATTAGAACCAATTGCTTGAGTTAGTTTGAGGCCAAGCAGAGCAATTCTGAGGCAGAAAGAAAAGCCAGATTGAATAAGTTAGCTGGTAGAGGAGTTTGATTCAGAACAACTGAATTGAACCAGCCAGCTATGAGTTCAGTAAAAACAAGTAATGGTGAACTTACTAAGCAGTAAGTCTCAGAGGCTGAAAACATTCTAGGCCTAGATTAAATTGTATAGAGACTAGAAGCTTCTAAGACTAAGCCTAGGGTAGCAGACAAAGGAGGAAATAAGCTCCCCAGATAACAACTGAACCAGGCAAACCAAAGTTCTTTTCGCAGTTTTCACTTATACACTTCTGGTGGGAAAGTAAACTGATACAGCCACTATGGAAATCAGTGTGGCAGTTTCTGTAAAAGCTAAAATATATATGCCATATGATGCATATATACCACTCTTGGGCATATACTCGTATCTTACTGTAGCTATACTTTCTCAACCATTTTCATTCACAGTAGCCAGGTTATTTAAAAAGCATAGATGTCCATCAACTAATAAATGGACAATGGTATGGATTTACACAAAGAGTGTTGATGTAAGTGTTTGTGCCATATCTTATTGCATCTTGTTGTGCCATGCTTGGTTGATATCCCTGGTATGGCAGCGCTTTTTTGAAGGGGAGGTGGGATTGGGAAGAGTGGAGGGAAGGTTGGCTGTAGGGAGGATATAATATATGAAAGAAAAATAAATAAACAAAAAGAAAATGAAATTCATAGATTAATGGCAACAATCAGTGTGAAATAACCCAGAACCAACCTGAAAAACACTGAATTTTCTCTCAAATATGCATGTTATATTTAAATCTTTAGATATGTGTACTTCATTTTGATTATTCACAGAGATCAGCAAATGAGTTAGAGCTTATAGGGAGCACAAATATAATAATGCTGTCTAAAGGACTAAAGGGAAATAATGAAACAGAGAATTAAGTCGGGTCAGAGATGGGAGGGCAAGATAGAAGAGCTATTACAGAGAGGGGCAGATAATACTATAAATCTTTCATAAAATTTACAGTGTAACCTACTACTGTAAAAGCTTACATATACAATTGTTATGAAATTCAGCTGACTCCTTTGAATGAAGGAGTGAAAATATTTATCTTGTACCAGCAGGTTTATTTCAGGTAAAGAAATAACTAAGTGTGCTGACAGCTTGTGATCTAACTTAGTTGCCCCTGTTGCTAGCCAAACCCATTCAAGCCTTTACCATAATGCCAGGTGGATAATAGACATTTGCTAGAAAGTGCCAGGCTCTACCTCAAGGTGGCCATTAAATATCTAGAGCTGTGAACAAAATGGTTAGTCTCTGGACTTTACTTTCAGTATCAGATTTCAATAAAATTCTGCCATCTCATACACAAGGTATATGATTTCCAGAGTTATAGAAGTGATAGAAAAAAGTGATAGAATAATGCATTATGAGGTTATGGAAGACTCAGGTTCCTTGAGACAAACAGGCCATTAGGAAATAGTCCCTGAAACTACCATGAAACAATTTCTCCATATATTTTTTACGGAATTCACCAATAACTGTGCCAATGCCTTTAAATTTCTGTTAATCATTTTCTATTAATTCATTGAATTTAACATTAAGCTAAGTTTATTTTCTCCTCTTAAATGTTTGTGAAATATTTTTGGTGTATACAATGTCTTAATTCTTTGAAATTTCAATTTTTATGAATGACAGCTTTAGTTAATATTAGACATATGTTCACTATCCAAAATTGTTAACACTTTGATAATTTCATACTTTATATATATATATATATTAATGTAATATATATATATATATTTATTAATCACAGGTTAGGCACTTTGCATCCAAGGAGTAGCCCCCTCCCTCATTCCCCCCCATTCTCCCCATCCCTCCCTCATCTCCTGCCCGCCCGCCCTCTCCAAGTCCACTGACTGGGGAGGACTTCCTCACCTTCCATCCAACCCCAGTTCATCTTGTCTCCTCAGAGCTGGCTGCAATGTCCTCCCCTGGTATCTAGCCATGCTGTTACTCCCTGACATGTATGAGGGAGGGTCAAAGAGCCAGCCATCGAGTTCATGACAGAAACAGTCCCTGTTCCCCTTACTAGGGTTTTCAGTTGGACACCTAGCTACCATGGGCCCCATATAAGTGGGGGTTCTAGGCCATATACATACATAGTCCTTGGTTGGAGAAACTGCCTCATAAAAGACCTGTGTTCCCTACTCAGTTGGGTCTTGTTGGAGGTCTTGTTCTCCCCAAGTCTTACTAACTTCCCATATATATATATATTTATTATTCCTTGCCCTCTGACGAAGGCTTGATTGTGAGTCTTAATATCTGCTTTGATACATTGCTATATTGATTCTTTCAGAGGGCCTCTTTGGTATGCTCCTGTCCTATTGCTTGTTTTCTCCTCCATTCAATGTCCATCCCATTTGTTCATCTAAACGAGCAATGATCATACCAACCTGGGTCCTCCTTGTTGTCTATCTTCCCAAGGTGTGTAGATTTCAGCTTGACCTTTCTATCCTATAGGTCTATATAAATGAGTATGAACCATATGTTTCTTTCTGCTTTTGGGACAACTCACTTAGGATGATCGTTTCCAGGTCCCACCATTTGCCTGTGAATTTCATGATTTCCTCCTTTTTAATTGCTGAGTAGTATTCCATTGTGTAAAAGTACCACAATTTCTGTATCCATTCCTCAACTGAGGGACATCTGGGTTGTTTCCAGGTTTTGGCTATTACAAATAGAGCAGCTATGAACATAGTTGAGCAAATGTCCTTGTGCTGTACTTGAGCATCTTTTGGATATATGCCTAAGAGTGGTATAGCTGGGTCTTGAGGAATCACTATTCCTAATTGTCTAAGAAAGCGCCAAATTGATTTCCAGAGTGCTTGTACAAGTTTGCATTCTGACGAGCAATGGAGGAGGGTTCCTCTTTCTCCACAACCTCTCCAGCATGTGTTGTCACTAGAGATTTTGATCTTAGCTATTCTGGTAGGTGTAAGGTGAAATCTCAGGGACATTTCCTTTTGCATCTCCCTGATGGCTAAGGACACTGAGCATTTCTTTAAGTGTTTTTCTGCCATTCTATAATCCTCTACAGTCAGTTCTCTTTTTAGCTCCATACCCCATTTTTAATTGGATTACTTGATTTATTGTTTTTTAACTTCTTGAGTTCTTTATATATACTGGATATTAGCCCTCTGTCAAAAGTAGGATTGGTAATGATCCTTTCCCAATCTGTTGGCTGTCGTTTCATTCAGATGACAGTGTCCTTTGCATTACAGGAGCTTTTCAGCTTCATAAGGTCCC
>CM053742.1:29037696-29055955 GCA_028658305.1 Pachyuromys duprasi | reverse complement strand
GGGAGGTCTTTCCACCTTCTAATATCTTCTTCAATTTCTTTCTTCAGAGATTTGAAGGTCTTTCACTTCCTTTGTTAGAGTCACCCAAGGTACTTTATGTTATTAGTGGCTATTGTGAAGGGTGTTGTTTCCCTAATTTCCTTCTCAGCCGTTTTGTCTTTGGTGTACAGGAGGGCTTCTGATTTTTTTGAGTTGATTTTGTATCCAGCCACTTTACTGAAGGTGTTTATCTGTTGAAGGAGTTCTCTGGTTGAATCTTTGGGGTCACTCACGTATGTTATCATATCATCTGCAAATAGTGATACTTTGACTTCTTCCTTTCCAATTTGTATCCCCTTGATCTCCTTTAGTTGTCTTATTGCTCTAGCTAGGACTTCAAGTACTATGTTGAAGAGATATGGAGACAATGGGCAGCCTTGCCTAGTCTCTGATTTCAGTGGGATTGATTTAAGTTTTTCTCCATTGTGTTTGATATTAGCTATAGGATTGCTGTGTATTGCCTTTACTGTGTTTAGGTATGTGCCTTGTATCCCTAGTCTCTCCAGGACTTTAAACGTGAATGGGTGTTGGATTTTGTCAAATGCTTTTTTGGCATCTAGGGAGATGATCATGTGGTTTTTCTCCTTCAGTTTGTTTATATGGTGGATCACATTGATGGATTTCCATATATTGAACTACCCTTTCATGCCTGGGATGAAGCCTACTTGGTCATGGTGGACAATATCTTTTATGTGTTCCTGGATTCGGTTAGCAAGTATTTTATTGAGTATTTTTGCGTCAATGTTCATAAGAGAGATGTGTCTGAAATTCTCTTTTTTTGTTGGATCTTTGTGTGGTTTAGGTATCAAGGTGACTGTGGCTTCATAGAAAGAGTTTGGTAATTTTCTTTCTATTTTTATTTTGTGGAACACTTTAGAGAGAATTGGTATTAGGATTTCTTTGAAGGTTTTGTAATATTCTGCACTAAAACCATCTGTCCCAGGGCTTTTTTTCCTAGGATGACTTCTTCTATTTCCTTGGGGGATATAGGTCTATTCAATCTTCCTATATGATCTTGGCTTAATTTCGGTAGGTGGAATCTCTCAAGAAAACTGTCCATTTTATTTACATTTTCAAATTTTGTGGCATATAGGCTTTTGTAGTAAGACCTAATGATTGTTTGGATTTCCTCAGTGTCTGTAGTTATGCCCCCCTTTTCATTTCTGATTTTGCTGATTTGGATAGTTTCTCTCTGCCTTATTGTTGGTTTGGCTAGGGGCCTGTATATCTTGTTGATTTTCTCAAAGAACCAGCTCTTGGTTTCATTGATTCTTTGAATAGTTTTATTCATTTCTAATTGATTGATTTCAGCCCTGAGTTTAATTATTTCCAGCCGTCTGCTCCTCTTGGGTGTATCTGCTTCTTTTTTTGCTAGGGCTTTCAGTTGGGCCATTAAGTTGCTTTTAAAAGATGTTTAAAATTTCTTCTTGAAGGCACTTAGTGCTATGAACTTTCCTTTTAGCACTGCCTTCATTGTGTCCCATAAGTTTGGGTATGTTGTGCTTTCATTTTCATTGAATTCTAGGAAGTCTTTAATTTCCTTCTTAATTTCTTCCCTAACCAAGCTGTCCTTGAGTAGCAAGTTGTTCAGTTTCCATGTATGTGCGGGCCTTTTGCTATTTCTGTTGATGTTGAGGTCCAGCTTTAGACCATGATGGTCAGATAGGATTCAAGAGATTATTTCAATCTTCCTGTATCTGCTGAGGCTTGCTTTGTGACCAATTATATGGTCTATTTTCCAATAAAAAGACACAGACTAACAGAATGGTTGCAGAAACAGGATCCAACATTCTGCTGCTTCCAAGAAACACACTTATGCAACAAAGATGAACACTACCTCAGAATAAAGGGCTGGAAAAATATTTTCCAAGCAAATGGACCCAGAAAACAAGCTGTCGTAGCAATCCTAGTATCTAATAAAATAGACTTTCAACCAAAGTTAATCAAGAAAGATGAGGAAGGGCACTTCCTTCCCATAAAATGAAAATTCCAACAGGAGGACATCACAATTTTGAACATTTATGCCCCCAAAACAAGACCACCTATATATGTAAATCAAACATTATTAAAACTGAAATCACACATTGATCCCAAAACCCTAATAGTGGGAGACTTCAACACTCCACTCTCAGCAAGGGAGAGATCATCTGGTCAGAAGCAAAACAGAGAAACAAGGGCACTCAAAGAGACCCTAAATCAAATGGACCTAATATATGTCTATAGACCTTTTCACCCCAGATCTAAAGAGTATACCTTCTTTTCAGCACCTCATGGAACCTTCTCCATACTTTATATTTTAATCATATAGACCCCATCCTCCAGCTGACCCCATATCTACCCCTATACCTGACACAGCAAACTTTGTGTCTTCAGTTTTTAAACCATTCAAGTAGAGTTTGTCTGCCCATATATTCTTTTATGTGTGGTCTTCCATTGTAGTGTAGCTGACTTATTGTGGGCTTAGAGAAAATGAATTTTCTGTTTTCCAGAAGGTATCAGTTCTAAATAACTCCACAGCTAAAGTTGAGAAACCAGGCCTGTCTCCTCCCTTCTTGCTGAGATATTGTCTGGCTTGATCCAGTTCACTTTGTATACATGCTGTTACAATCACAGTGAATGAGTTTTTGCCACTGCCCTGCTGTATGTGAAAAACCCTGTTTTTGTTTGTTTGTTTGTTTGTTTTATAGTAATTAAGCACTTCTGGCCTTCCTAATCTTTGGTTAATATACAATAAAGACCTTTTGACAAAGTCAAATGGAAAGATACTGTTAATATAGAATATATATATATATACATATATACATATATATATACATATATACATATATAACTTAAATAGAGTTATACAAAATGAACATGGGAGGATACTCCTTCAAGACATGATGAACTATCAAATAAAAGTTTGATATAAGGAATGGAATAACTTTTTTGTCACTGTTGGCCAGTGATGTTTTATGAGCTCTCAAACATTTCTGATTAAGATCAATGCTTTTACTTACCTCCCAGAAATTGATGGTTGAGATTCTATTAATAATGGCTCCATATAATTGAATCATAAAACATGGAGAAATCAATCTGGAAGCATCATGCTTTCTAGTCAGCTTTTATATTAGTGAAAAGTGTTATGCACAAATCAGAAGATAAAATTAATCATCAGTAATATCGAGCTGTTAATCACACCAACAAATGATGATTGTCCTGTTAAAACACTTCTACTAGTCCAATAGTGGTATAAATATGATGGGAGTTACAAAACACTTTTCAGTTGGATTTAAACCCCTTTCCACAAGATGAAATCTGTACTTGACACTGTTAATGGAGCCAAGAACCTGTGTCTAGACAAATCATAAATCCCTAAGGGAAAACCTACTATTATTATTCAGCAGAATGGACGTATTATTGAACAGACTCAAAATGGTTTATACTGTCAGCTATAGATAAGTGCATCTTCCAATTCTCATAACAGAAGCTTCTTTTCACAGCAGATGGACATTAACATAAAGCCCACCACTGGTCAAAGTGCAGAAAATACTATACTGCAGAATGTGCAGTCTTTAAAGGGATATCTATATCACTCTTCCATCTCCCAAAGCACAAGGCTCCTCATTCTTTTTAATTTTTTTTTATTTCAATTAACTTATAATACACTGTTTCTTTATGTCATTTCTGCATGTACTATTTTTGTTTTTTCTCCTATCTCCTGCCTCCATGTTATATATTTTTATTTTATTTTTATTAATTACAGTTTATTCACTCTGTATCCCATCTGTAGCTTCCACCTCCATCCCATTCCAATAGCACCAACCCTCCCTCTTCTTCCCTTATGCCACTCCCCTGTTCCAATAATAGGGAAGGACTTCCTCCTATTCCGTGTGACCTTAGCCTACCAGGTATCATCAGGATTCATCAGGTATCATCATTATCTTCCTCTGTGGAATGGTGAGGATGCTCCCTGCTCAGGTGGAGATGATCAAAGAGCCAGCCTCTTAGTTCATGTCAGAGATGGTCCCTGTTCCTCTTACTGGAGAATCCTCTTGGACACTGAGCTGCCATGGGCTACATCTGTGCAGTACTTCTAGCTTATCTTATGCACGGTCCTTGTTTGTACTATCAGTCTCACAAGAGACCCCTGTGCCCAGATTTTTGGTTCTGTTGCTCTCCTTTTGGAGCTCCTGTCTGCTCCAGGTCTTTCTATCTCCCCCTTCATTCCCCTGTACTCTCCCCAAAGTTTGGCTATGATTCTGAACATCTGTTTTGAAACCCTGGTGGGTAAAGCCTTTCAGAGGCTCTCTGTGGAAGGCTTCTGTCCTATTCCTTCCGATGGATGTCCATCTTGTTTGCATTTCTGAATGAAGATTGATCATCTTACCCAGGGTACTCCTTCTTGATTAGCTTCCTTAGGTGTACAAAATTTAGCACAATTGTCCTATATTCTGTGTCTAATATCCACTTATAAGTGAGTAAATACCATGTATATCTTTCTGCTTCTGGGATACCTCACTCAGGATTATATTTTCTAGATCCTGCCATTTGCCTCCAAATTCCATGATTTCCTTTTTTTTTTAAATTCCTGAGTAGTATTCCATTGTGTAAATGTACTACAATTTCTGTATCCATTCCTCAACTGAGGGACATCTGGGTTGTTTCCAGGTTCTGGCTATTACAAATAAAGCAGTTACGAACATAGTTGAGCAAATATCCTTGTTGTATATTTGAGCATCTTTTGGATATATGCCTTAGGAGTGTTATAGCTGTATCTTGAGGTAGCACTATTCCTAATTGTCAGAGAAAGCACCAGATTGATTTCCAAAGTGGTTGTACTAGTTTACACATTCCCACAAGAAATGGAGGAGGGTTTCACTTTCTCCACATCCTTTCCAGCATGTGTTGTCACTTGAGTTTTTGATCTTAGCCATTCTGATGGGTGTAAGGTGAAATCTCAGGGTCATTTTGATTTGCAGCTCCCTGATGACTAAGGATGTTGAACATTTCTTTAAGTGTTTTTCTACCCTTTAATGATCCTCTATTGAGAGTTCTCTGTTTAGAACTGTACCCCATTTTTAATTGGATTACTTGATTTGTTGCTGTTTAACTTCTTATGTTTTTATATATTATGAATATTAGTCCTCTGTCAGATATAGGGTTGGTGAAGATCCCTTCCTAGTCTGTAGGCTGACATTTTGTTGTTTCATAAGGTCCCATTTATTGATTGTTGCTCTTAGAGCCTGTGCTGCTGGTGTTCTGTTCAGGACTATGTTTCCTGTGCCAATGAGTTCAAGACTCTTTCCCACATTTTCTTCTAAAGGGTTTAGTGTGTCTGGTTTTATATTATGGTATTTGATCCACTTGTATTTTAGTTTTGTGCAGGGTGATATGTATGGATCTATTTGCATTTTTATACTTTTAGACATCCAGTTAGACCAGTAACATTTGTTGAAGATGTTATCTTTTTCCGTTGTATTGTTTTCACATCTTTGTCAAAAATCATTTGTCCATAGGTGTGTTTGTTTATTCCTGGGTCTTGTATTGATCCCATTGATCCACCATTCTGTTTCTATGCCAGTACTTTGCAGTTTTTATTACTGTTGCTCTATAGTACAGCTTGAGATCAGGGATGGAGATCCCTCCAGAAGATCTTTTATTGTAGAGGATTGTTTTAGCAATTCTGGGTTTCTTGTTATTCCATATGAAGTTGAGAATTTTTCTTTTAGTCTGTAAAGAATTGTGTTGGTAATTTGATGGGAATTGCATTGAGTCTGTAGGTTGCCTTTGGAAAGATGACTTGTTTTACTATGTTAATGCTGCCCAGCCACGAGCATGGGAGATCTTTCCATCTTATGACATCTTCTTCTATTTCTTTCATCAGAGACAGAAAGTTTTTTTACATAGAAGTCATTGACTTGCTTGGTTAGAGTTACACCAATGTAATTTATGTGCTTTGTGGCTATTTTGAAGGGTGTTCTGTCACTTATTGCTTTCTCACTCCATTTGTCTTTTGTATACTGGAAGGCTACCGATTTTTTGAGTTAATTTTGTATCCAGACACTTTGCTGAAGGTGTTTATCAGCTGTAGGAGTTCCCTGGTAGAATTTTTTGGGTCACTCAAGCATACCATCAATCATCTTTAAATAGTGATACTTTGACTTCTTCCTTTCCAAACTTAATCACTTTATCTCCTTTCAATCCTTATTGGTCTCACAAGGACTTCAAGTACAATGTTGCAGAGGTATTGAGAGAAAAGGGCAGTCTTTCCTTGTCCCTGATTTCAGTGGGACTGATTTAAGTTTCTATCCATTTAGTTTGATGTTGGCTATAGGCTTGCTGTATATTGCCTCTATGTTTAGGCAAGTGCTTTTTATCAATTATCTTTCCCGAACTTAAAACAGAAATGAATGTTGAATTGTATCAAGTGATTTTTCAGCATCTAAGGAGATTATCATATGGTCTTTTTCTTTCAGTTTTTTTTATGTGATGATTACATTAATGGGTTTCCATATATTGAACTACCCCTGCATATCTGGGATGAAGCCTACTTCGTCATGGTGGATGATATCTTTGATGTGTTCTTAGATTCTGTTTGTTAGTATATTATTGAGTATTTTTTGCATCAGTGTTCATAAGACAAATTGGCATGAGATTTTTTTTCTTTGATGGGTCTTTGTGAGGTTTAAGTATGGCTTCATAGAATTAGTTTGGCAGTGTTCCTTCTGTTTCTATTTTGTGGAATAGTTTGAAGAGTACTGGTGTTAGCTCTTCTTTGAAGATCTGATAGAATTCTGTGGTGAAACCATCTGGCCCAGGGCTTTTTTTTGGGGGGGGGGATGGGAGATTGTGATGAGAGCTCCTATTTTTTTAGGGGATATAAGACTATTCAATTGATTTACCTGTTCTTGATTCAGCTTTGGCAAGTGGAATTGATCAAGAAAAAATTGTCAATTTCATTTAGATTTTCAAATTTTGTGGCATATAGGCTTTTGAAGTAAACCCTAATGTTTGTTTGGATTTCCTCAGTGTCTGTTGTTATGTCCCCCTTTTAATTTCTGATTTTGTTGATTTGAATGGTGACTCTCTGCCTTTTAGTTAGTTTGGCTAAGGATTTGTCTATCTTGTTGATTTTTTTCAAAGAACCAGCTCTTGGTTTCATTAATTCTTTGAATTGTTTTGCTTCTCTTTTATTGATTTCAGCCCGAATTTGATTATTTCCAACCATCTACTCCTCTTGGGCATGTCTGCTCCCCCCCCCCCCGCAAGGGCTTTCAGGTGAGCCTTTAGGATGTTTGTATGAGGTGTCACAAATTTCTTCTTGAAGGTACATAGTGCTACGAATTTTCCTCTTAACACTGCTTTCATTGTGCCCCCCAAATTTGGGTATGTTGTGCCTTCATTCTCATTGAATTCTAGGAAGTCTTTGATTTCTTTATTTCTCCTCTGACTCAGCTGTCTTTGAGTATTCAGGTGTTCAGTTTCCACGTGTGTGTAGGCTTTTTGCTTTTCTCTGTTCTTGAGGTCCAACTTTAGTCCACAGTTGTCAGGTAGGATTCAAGGGATTATTTCAATCTTCTTGTATCTGTTGAGGCTTGCTTTGTGACCAACTATATGGTCTCTTTTGGAGAAGGTTCCATGAGGTGCTGAGAAGAAGGTAAATTATTTTGTTTTGGGGTGAAATGTTCTGTAGATGTCTGTTAGAGTCATTGTTTCTTTGTTTAATTTCTGTTTTGTTGACCTGTCCTTTGTTGAGTATGGAGTGTTGAAGTCTCCCACTATTAATGTTTGTGGATCTATGTGTTGTTTCAATTTTATTAATATTTCTTTCACAAATATGGGTGTTCTTGTATTTGGGGCATAGATGTTTAGAATTGTGATGTCTTCATGGTGGAATTTTCCCTTGATGACTATGAAATGACCTTCCCCATCTCTTTATTAATTTTCATTGAAAATACACTTAACTAGATATTAGAATGGCTATTCCTGCTTGCTTCTTGGGTTCATTTTCTGGGAAAACTTTCTTCTAGCCCTTTAGTTTCTGGTAATGTCTATCTTTGTGACTTAGGTGTGTTTCTTATATACAACAGATTGTTGGGTCTTATTTATGTATCCATTCTGTTATTCTCTTTCTTTTTATCACATGCTGATGTTGAGGATTATTAAGACCATTGGCTCTTACATGCTTCGATTTTGCTGTTGGTTGTGGTAGTGTGTTTGTGTGCTTGGCTACTTTTCATTTTGCTGTAGTGAGGTTATTTATTTCCTCTCCTTTCCTGAATGTAGTCAGCTTTCCTAGGTTGTATTTTTCCTTATAGTATTTTCTGTAACTCAGGATTTATGTGTAGATATTGTTGAAAATTGTTTTTTTCATTGAGTATCTTGTTTTCTCCATCTATGTTTACTGAGAGTTTTGCTAGGTATAGTAGCCTGGGCTGACATCTGTGTTCTCTTGGGGTCTGCATGATAACTGTCCAGGCCCTGCTGGCTTTCATAGTTTCTGTTGAGGTTTCAGGTATGATTCTAATGGGTTTGCCATTATATGATATATGGCCTTCTTTCCTTGCAGCTTTTAGTATTTTGTTGTTGTTTTGTATACTTACTGTATTGATTATTATATGGAAGGAGGTTTTTCTTTTGTGGTCTAATTTTTTAGGTGTTTGTAGGAATCTTGTATTCTTATAGGGCTCTCCTTTAAGTTGTGGAAATTTTCTGCTATGATTTTGTTGAAAATATTTTCTGGGCTTTGTAGGAGGGAATCTTCTTTATCCTCTATTCCTATTATTCTTAGGCTTTGTCTTTTCATGTTGTCTTGGATTTCTTGGACAGTCTGTGTCAGTATATATATATATATATATATTATATTTAACATTTTCTTTGATGGATTCATCGATTTCTTCCATTGTATCTTCCACACCTGAGATTCTTTCTTCGATCTCTTGTAGTCTATTGGTTATTCTTACCTCTGCAGTTCCTGTTTTCTTCCTTAAGTTCTTTTTCACTATGATTTCCAGTGTTGTGTTTTCTTAATTTTTCCAATTATATCTTTAGATCTTGAACCATTTTTATTTGATTTCCTTCACCTGTCTGACAATATTTTCCTGTTTTTCCTTCGATTCCTTCAGCTATTTTTTGAACATTCCTTTGTTTCTTTTATTTCTTTCAGTGATTTATTTATTTCTTCTCTAAAAGACAAAAACTGTTTGGCTACATCGTCCCGTAATTCTTTATAGATAGCCATAATCTGTTTGTCCTTTTCTTCCTGTATTTACAGATGGCCATAATCTGTTTGTCTTTATTCTCCTCTAGTTATTTACATATTTTATTGTTTCCTTTATTATCCCCTTCATAAGTATAGATGTAAAGTCACCTTCTTGAATTTCATTTATCTTGGTATATCCAGGGTTGCCCCTGGATAACTGGGTTCTAGAGATGCCATATTGGTCTTTTTTTGGTTGAGCATTTGTGCTGTCCTCTCCCCATTGGGCTATCTTAGGTGTTGGCTGTTAGTATCTGGTGCTTCCTGGAATCCTGGGGTGGGGCGAATCCCTTTGGTAAGAAGATGACTTCTCCTGAAGAGTCCTCAGCTTTTTAGGTATGGTCCCTGAATGGCCGGTATTTTTCAGGAACTGCTATGGCTTACCTCAGGAGTATAGACTTGGGTGGTTCTGTTTTCTTTGTTAATCAGGGGGCTTTCCTTTCACCTGGAGGAGTCATGGAGACAGCTGCCCTGCTGCTGGGTTTCTTGCTCTGAATTTAGTGAGCTGCTGCTGTTGTTCTTACACTGTTTTCCAGCACAGCCCTCTTGAAGAACCTGGAGCAAAGCAGTTTGGTCAGTTTAGTGAGGGATAACTGGTTTCCCCTTGGAACAATATCTGGGGGCTGATCTCAGGGATCACAGGCTTCTGTTGGTCAGAGGTTGGAGCTCTGTGCTCCAGTATCCAAGTAGTAATCAGTTTCAGGTGAGCACAGCTCTCATGTGTGCAGCAGGAGGCTAGAGCCTGGAGCCAGGGGTGACCCAGAAAGTTTTCCTGAGCTGGGTGTCCTGAGATTGGACCTGATGCCCCCCCCCCCTGCACACACCATGGGGTTTTCTCCCTGCAGGGAGAACCAGTCTGTGGTGTTTTGGGGTGCACAGTTCCACATGGGTTGGTGCTAAGGGCACTCAGGCACAGGCAAGTGGTGGTTCCAAGCTGGTGAGTGGGCTCCTGCAGGAACCCAGGAACTTTTTTGAGAACTTTTCCTTGTGTACGCGGAGTTGGCTGAGTGCTCAAAGTTCAGACATCCTGTTTCTCTCACTGTGGTGTTTCCTCCCAACATGGAAACCCACTCTCTGGTGCCCTGGAACCACGTTTTTGTCTGGGATGGTGAGTCACATGCTCAGCAGGTCTCTGGGATGGCGGTTGAGTGTCCAGCTCTAGGCTCCCTGCTGAGCATCCTCTGGTCCTTTTCCAGGAATTGACTGGATGACCTGACGTCAGTCCTGTTTGCTTCCTTCGCTGTGGGGTTTTCTCTCTACTGAAAATCACAGTCTCTAGTGTTTTGGTGCCCACAGTTCAGCCTGTGATGATTATCAGGACATGCAGGTGTGTGGCTCTGGGCTGGTGACCAAGTGCCTGCCAGGACCCTGGGACTCTTTCTGGTTTTAGCTGGGTGGCCTGAACGTGTTTGATTCCCACCTGGGAAACACAGTCCCTGGTGTTTTAGGGCCCAGAGTTTGGTCTCTTGACCAAGTGCTGTCACTGCTGTCCTGTTCCTCAGACACAGTGTTCTAGCAGCGCTGTCATCTTGGATCTCCTGCCTCTATATGTTTGATATGTTTTGTTCCAATGCATTTGAAATAAGCAATAAATCACATAAATGGTCAAATAGATTGTCCTATGCATCTGTAAGATATTTTAATATTAAAGAGATTTATGAAGTATTCTTATATCTTTATTATATATTTGAGATATATATATATTTCTATATATATTTATTACTTATTTAGATGAGGGTGAAGGAGTGATTTTATGGAGGAAAAGGTCAGTTAGGGAGGATATGAAGCATAGAATTAAAGATACAGAAGCTAGACAAGAAAGAATTTTATTTTAAAGGGAACAGACACCAGACAAGATTTTGAAAGTTTTAAATATGGGATCTAGCAAAATACTGATATTGTAGGAGTGTTGATTTAATTGAAAGAACAAAGACCATGCATGAATAAGAATATTATGAGTGTTCATAACAATATTGTATATAATAACTATATATTATATATTACATATAATATAATAAACATACTACATTGTACATAATTATAATATAATTATTATATTATTATTATTACATTGTAAAATTCATACAAAAGATGACCTAAGGATGTCTGTAGTGATGATGTCAATATATATTTGATGATGCATTTCAGTAATCCATAGTGTATGCTTCTATGCACATTAATGAATTTTTTTATATTTATGATGTTTTATATGTTACTTTTAGTTTGATTTATATTATGGCTTCACTAACATCATGATAGTGGATATATTGAATATAAATATACAAGTATAAACTTCATTGCCTTTCAATTATTGATAAAATCTGGCAGAAAACCTTGCTGGAGAAAACCTGGGCATCCAGATCAGAGGTAGAGTCCTTCACTAACATGATCAAAGTCCTGCATTCTATCCACAGGACCACAAAACAAATAATCAAATGAAAAGCATTATGTCCTTAACTTTTCTTAATGATAAAGACATTTCATTACACAGTCAATGTTTTTCCATGAATTTTAAATAACCACCATCACCACCAACAACAAAATTGCATAGCAATAATGAAAAAGGGTATAAGGAAGATGAAGTGGGGATTATTAGAGGATGTTTTAAAACAAGTTTTAGATAGAGTATTTGAATTTCTTTTTTGTATAGGAATATATCCCTAATACAGGAATTACCAAATCAGTCAATGATATGGAGAATACTATTTTCATACTAGATTTTTGATTTTATACAATGTGATCTAAATACTAATTTTTAATTATTTTATTTTTATTAATTACAATTTATTCACTTTGTATCCCCCATGTAGCTCCCTCCCTCCTCCCCTCCCAATCCTATTCTCCCTCCATCTTCCTCAACGGTGCCCCTCCCCCAATCCAATAATAGGTGAGGACTTCGTCCCCTTCCCTCTGATCCTAGTCTATCAGGTCTCATCAGGAATGGCTGCATTGTCTTCCTCTATGGCTTGGTAAAGCTGCTCCCCTCACCCCTATAGGGAGGTGATCAAAGAGCAGGTCAGTCAGTTCCTTTCAGAGATATTCCCTGTCTTCATTACTATCGAACCCACTTGGACACTGAACTGCCATGGGCTACCTCTGTGCAGGGGTTCCAGGCCATCTCCATGAGTGGTCCTTGGTTGGAGTATCAGTTTCAGAAAAGATCCATGTGCCCAGACTTTTTGGATATGTTGCTCTCCTTTTGGAGCTCCTGTCCTCTCCAAGTTTGCTATCTCCCCCTTCTTTCATAAGATTCCCTGCACTCTGCCCAAAGTTTGGCTATGAGTCCCAGCATCTGCCTCGATGCCTTGCAGGGTAGAGCCTAACAGAGGCCTTCTGTGGTAGGGTTCTGTCCTGTTCCTTGTTTTCTCCCTCCTCCAATGTCCATCCTCTTTGCCTTTCTGCATGGGAATTGAGCATCTTAGCCAGAGTCCTCCTTCTTGATTAGTTTCTTTAGGTGTACAGATTTTAGTATGTTTATCCTGTGTTATGTGTCTAATAGCCACTTATGAGTGAGTATATACCCTGTGAGTATTTCTGCTTCTGGGATACCTCACTTAGGATGATCTTTTCCATTTCTCACCATTTACCTGCAAATTTCATGATTCCCTTATTTTTTTTGATGCTGAGTAATATTCCATTGTGTAGATGTACCACATTATTTTGTATCCATTCCTCAACTGAGGGGCATCTGGGTTGTTTTCAGCTTCTGGCTATTAGATTTTTATCAATAAATTTAATAAGAGAAAAAAGTGGTTACCAAACATATCTTGACATCCCTACTTCTGCCATCATATAGACTCTTATTTAAAGTGTGGCCAAAGAGTCAATCTAGTCTTTGGTCTGCTTACATATGACTTTCATAAACCAAAGAAATTTACAATATATTTTAATATTTAAAAGTTATGAAGCTTTCTTTACTTGAAAATTGAATAAAAATAAAGATTTAGAGGTATGGATCAGTGATTATAAGCATTTATTTGGTCTTGCTAAGTACCTGAGTCTAGTTCTACTCAGCCAAATGATGGCTAACAACCATTCATAAGTCTCCTACTAGGGGATTTGATGCTTATCTCTGACCTCCACCAGAACCAAGCATACATATAATGTCCATACATACATGTAGGCAAAACACTCGTACTTGTAAAATAAAATAATTAAATAAAGATAATTGAACAAAGTTCAAATTTAAGTGTTTTCAAGTATTTTTTAGAATATGAGTGTATTACTTGATTATGTATCATCTACACTACTTTTGAGTAATAAGCATCCACAGCAACACTATCATTCATTGAAACACATGGCATTCATGTGAAAGCCATGCTGTTGACCTCTAGCTTCCTCTGCCTCAATTACGCTTCCAATAAGAAAAATGGCTCACTTCTGATTGTGTAATATTATTCCTAGTGAGACATGAGCAAATATCTACTGACTCCAGGAAAGGATAGTACAATGTTCAACTTTGGTGAACCAAAGAGTTGTATTGGTGTTGTGTACCATACTATGGGTGAGGCCTTACTTACACAAGCATACACGGCCTAAAAGCAGATGTATCACCAGAAAGTCACCTCATTCTAGGTGACAAATCACTAAAACTGCAATCCTGAAGCTCAATAAACAATTTTATGCAGCTCATTGTGTTGGAGAGTATTTCTTGTATGTAGCTCAGTCTCAGCCTCTTCCCGGTATCCTTGCCCTTTTTCTCAGCTGGTCTCTACTTCTTCTGTGGAATTGGCTTTGGTGAGAGTGTATCACAGCGAGTTTTACTGCTTATATACGCTTGAAGAGGGAAGAGACTAGGGTATCTGGTCAGGGATTCCATGAAGTGGTTGAGATGTCTATTTTCCGAGTTTAAGAAGCTTACTTGCAGGATGAAATGCTTCACCTCCCTTTTAAATGCCTTAAAGTTTCTCTCTGAGGTTTTATCTGGAAAGAAATTGTTTACACAATGATCCCTCTTTATCTCTTTCTGGCCATATTATCACGGAGTCATTCCTAATACTGTTCCTATCCTAACCTAGGCTTCCCGATCTCCATTTTAAGATTTATTTTCTCTATTGTGCTGATAAAAAAATTGACATCAGCAGGATAATTTACTTGTAGTTTTAGTATCATAATGTAGACATTTTCTTTCTTGTTGTTGTTGTCTCCTTTAATTGCTATCCATACTCAAAGGAATTTCTCAAAAACTGTTGATTAAATGAATGTGTGAGATTGTGAATAATAAAATTAGTTCGTATTTGGTATAAGATACATTCTTCTTTTTAGCATGATGTTTAATTTTCAAATAATATTTTAGAGCAGAACTCAGTAACCCCACTTTGTGGGACAAGTTACTTAATTTCAGAGACACCATGTGACTCCCCAGGATCCAAACAAGAATAAAATATTTAGGTGACTGGTGAACACTCTAATCATTATTCTGACTGGATCATCAAGAATGGGAGAGATTTTCATCGGGCAACCATCAGCTGGCCTAGGCCCTCTGCTATCTTGGGATATTTACATATTTAAGATTTTTTGTTGGTTTGGGAAAAGATTTAAACTGGATAGTGTTGCTAGTCCGTTCTCAGTAAAGAAAATCTGCCTTTATACTATTTGAAAAGATTTTAATTTCAGAAAGAGACCTCTAAATAAATCAATCACTAGGCCTTGGGATAGCAAATATGTTTATCATGCTGCCATAAATACTACCTGTCACAGTCATATCACAGATGATGGCTATAAGACAAATACCACACAGAGTTAAAAAGAGCCATGGAGACAGACTGCATTGCTAAGACCTAATAACTAGTGTGAGTGAAATATTTTGTAGTATAAAGATGAAAGTAATAACAGTCATTATAGATCAACACTGATCCACTTAGGGACTCAGATTCCATTTGCTCTCAGGATTGAAGGCTCTAATTTTATAGTTGGTAATTCTGTAGCTGCACAATTTTCCTTTATGAAAGTCTGCAGCAATATTTAGCGTTTGAGAATCAAATAGTGTATTTATTTGTTTCTCTTTCTTCTAGGGCAAATAAAGTTGCAACTGTTCTTACCAGGGATGTCAAAGTAAAGTTTTCTAAATGTAGCTTCTATACCATCTTTCTGGGTAAAGAGCCATAAGACTAGTCATATAAACTCTTGGGGTGATACTTGTGACTGATTCTGGTCTCTTGTTTCATATGGAAAGCTCAGTGGACTCAAGAAATCTCTCAGTGTTTAAGAGTGGTGTCTGATTTTCTAAAAGACCATATTTCAATTCCCAGCACCCATCGGGTACCTCATAGAATCAGGTGACCTTTCTGACCTCACTGGCACCAAGCCCACAAGTGTGACAAAGACATACATATTAGGAAAACATCCATACACATAAAATAAAAATAAAGTCTTGGGAACATCAAATATACCTATGTCTATTTATGGCACCCAGAGATTTTCTGGAGTAGTCTTGGCGTTGGTATTTTAAAAATTTTCCTATGGAGTGCTACCACAATTGAGAACCCTTACTTGAGAACTGTATATTAGAGGCTTTTCTATTGTTATGACAATATGCCATGGCCAAAGCAGCTTATAAGAGACTATCATAGTGCAAGAGTGATGGGGGCATAGACATAAGTGTCAGCCATAATGTCAAAAATAGGAAACTGAGAACACACATCCTCAACTGTAAGCATGAAACAGAGAGAGGACTGAAAGTAGGGTAAAGCTTTAATCATGTAAATCCTACCCTTAGTGACATCTTTCAGCAAGGCCCCATTGCCTAAACCTGCCCAATCTGACCAACTAAAGACCAAGTATTCAAATTCTAGAAACTTTGGGCAACATTCCCTATTTAACCTATTCAAGTGACATTCACAATAAGAGACATACAGCAAAACTATATGTATATTGGGATTACCTAGTTGTATTGCATAGTCCTATTATATGTTGCAAAATGAAAATTCCAGTTACTACTTTTCCTTGGAGAGGAAAATAAACTCAATGAATTCCCTATGATCTTCAGTGAACTTCCAATTCATTCTTTTGCTGAGACCTTAGGTTTTCTTGTAACCTATATAATAAAAATGACTATAGACTAAGATAAAATGTGAGGAAAGTAGGAGTGTCATAAGTTGGTCTCCAAGCTGTCAAGAAAACAAATATTCACATGAAGCAATTTCATTTCATTTCATCTGATATTGGAAGTCAGGAAAACTGCCATTATAGCACTTAAGATTACAGGTACTGTAGGCAAACTGCCTGATTTGATTTCAGTTTACTAGTTAGCCACTTTAAAAAACAAGCAAATGAAGATGGCTGCCACGAGAGGACACTGTGTCTGAGGAGTAGGACAGCAGAAACAACGCAGGAACCAGGAGACTGAACTCTGGGACCTAAAATGCCAGCATTTGTGATTGCCAGGTGAGCAGAACTCCTACGGTGAGAAAATCAAGTGGGAAAACCCTAGGAACACCCAGTTATTACCCGGAAAAATCTCCAGGTGACCAGCGGCACACAGCTCTGATCTGAAGACTGGATCACACAGGCTCGCAGGCAGTCTGAGGAGGAACTGGGAACCGCTTCCACCAGCTAGGACCTCAGTCCTTGTGTGAGTCCACGGGCGGGTCGGGGAGGAACCCGAGCTCTGCTTCTACCCACGGGTGTGTGGCAGGCGCGCACCAATCGCAGGAACCACCCCAGACTGAGAAGAACTGGGGACCGTTTTGACCGGTCTGCACACTGCGGGAGCACACCACCGTGTGCTTCCTCCAGCAAAACCTCAGTCCGTGTGCCAGTACGCGGGCAAGTCTGGGAGGGACCTGAGTTCTGCTTCAACCCACGGGTGTGCAGCTGGCACACACCGATCTCCGGAGCCACCCCAGACTGAGAGGGTCCTGGGACCATCTTGACCAGACGGCACACTGAGGGCTAACACTGCACGCATCCTCCAGCAAAAACCTCAGTCCATGTGTGTGTCCACGGGCCAGACAGAGAAGGCCTCGGGCACCATTTCAGACAGGCCTGCACACCAACCCAAACCCGCTGTGTGTGTCCCAAATATCATCTCAAACCATTGTGCACAGCCCCTGGCTCAGAAGGGGGTGCCAAATCTCCATTCCAGGGGAGAGCGCTTAGCAGCAAGCCCAGGGCAGAGCACAGAGCCCCCAGCTGACATCTCAAAAGACTGAGGAGCTAAACCTCCAGACCAGAGGGGTGACCAGCCTGCAGTGCTCACAGCTTCTAGCACAGAGCACGAAGCCTGGCACACAGAGCCCACAATAGAGTTCAACTGAGACAACACACACACTAACAAACCACCAGAAATCCGTGATCTTCTTGAAGAATACTCCTGACACAAGAGATTGACAGTTTCAGACTGAGTACACCCTTAAAGCACAAACAGCTCCCTGATTATATATAAACAAATGCCCAGAAATAGGCGAAAGAACTCACCCAACAAAAATCAGGACACCAAGGCCCCACCAGAAACACCCAAAAGCAGTGGAGATTTTAATTCAGCAGAGACACAGGAAAATTATGTTAAAGCTTTGATTATGCAGATATTGGAGGAACAAGGGGAGAGACAAAAAGAGGAAATGAGCAAGGCCCTCAAAGAAAGGGAGAAGAAATTAACTGCCCTCAGAGAAGAACAATCAAAGATAGACAGAGAGGAAACAACCAAAATAGGAGACACAGTCAATCAGTTGAAGAAAACGGTACAAAGCATGAAAACAGAATTAGATCAGGAACCACAAAGGTAAGCATCACCAATAGAATACAAAAGATGGTAGAGAGAATCTCGGGAGCTGAGGATATGCTGGCTGAAATGGATTCCTCACTCAAGGAAAATAAAAAATCGGAAAAATCCCAAGCATAAAACATCCGGGAAATTAAGGATGCCATCAAAAGACGAAACCTAAGAGTAATTGGAATGGATGAAAAAGAAGACTGCAGACTCCAATGACCGGAAAATATTTTTAAGAAAATAATAGAAGAAAATTTTCCCAACTTAAA
>CM053742.1:28981078-29020286 GCA_028658305.1 Pachyuromys duprasi | reverse complement strand
AAAAAAAAAAAAAAAAAAAAAAAGAATTTCTTTGCCATTCCATATTCCCATACTGAGAATTTTCTGTTTAGCTCTGTACTCCATTTTTAATTGGATTACTTGATTTGTTGCTGTTTAACTTCTTGATCTCTTTAATATTCTGGATATTAGCCCTCTGTAAGTTACAGAGTTGGTGATGATACTTTCCCAATCTGTAGGCTCTCATTTTCTTTTGATAACAGTGCCCTTTGCTTTACAGTAGCTTTTCAATTTCATGAAGACCCATTTATTCATTGTTGATTTTAGAGCCTGAACGTTGGGATTCTGTTCAAGAAGTTGTCTCCAGTGCCAATGATTTCAAGGCTCTTCCCCACTTTTATTTTTCCCTAACAGATTTAGTATGACTGGTTTAGTGTGTTGAGGTCTTTGATCCACTTGGACTTTAGTTTTGTGCAGGGTGATAAATATGGATCTATTTGCATTTTTCTACATGTAGACATCCAGTTATATCAGCACCATTTGTTGAAGATGCTGTCTTTTTTCCATACAAAACCATTGTATGGTTTTGGCTTCTTTGTCAAAAAAAATCAATTATCCATAGGTGCGTGGGTTTGTTTCTGGGTCTTATATTCAATTCCATTGTTCTACCATTCTGTTTCTATGTCAGTACCATGCAGTTTTGATTACTATTGCTGTGTAATACAGCTTGAGATCAGGGATGGAGATACCTCCAGATGATCTGTTGTTGTATAGGATCATTTTAGCAATTATGTTGTTTTTTCCCATATGAAATTGAGAATTGTAATTTTCAAGGTCTGTAAAGAATTGTGCTGGTATTTTGATGGGAATTACATTGAATCTGCATATTGCTTTTGCTAGGATGACCATTTTCCCTATGTTAATCCTATGGATCCATGAGCATGGAAGATCTTTCTATCTTCTGATCTACAATTTTATCTTTTCATGTCTCGATTTTTAAAAATGATGCTAAATTGTGTAAGAATTATAGATGCTTTGTCATCTGCACTCTTACCTGAAATACTTGCCCAGACACCTTTTCTCATCAAATATAACATTTTTCTTACCTTTCTACACCATTTTTTCTCTTTCTACTATAAACCTGGAGGAGAGATTTATAATCGCCATGATATTGCCTTTGTGCTTTTAAACTAAACCTTTTAGTTTACTCTGCAAAACAAATCAGTGTATTGATTTCTCAGGATGTGGATAGAATAAAGCCAAATATAATAAAGCCAGGATATAGCACATACATTTTCCAACTTAGCTATGAGTGGAACATTTGTTCTTTTTTGAAACTTCATAAATGCCTTAGTCTGTATTTATCTCACCATTCTTGCTTTTAAAATTGCACAGGAACTCTCTATTTGCCTGAAGATTTCATGACTTCCTTGTTCTTAATTGCTGAGTAGACTAGGGTCAGATGGAAGGGAAGGAGGACCTCCCCTATCATTTGTCTGGGGGAGGGCATAGAAGAAAAAGAGGGAGGGAGGGTTGGATTGGGAGGAGTTGGGGAGGGGCTACAGCTGGGTAAAATGTGAATAAAGTGTAATTAACATAAACATTTAAAAATAAAAATAAAAGGAAAACATCCCACAGGAATAGCTCAGTCAGCTCTTCTTGTAGCGTTTTAAGATTATTTATAGCCCACAAATTCAAAATCTTCCATATATCTTCTACAAGATTGTTCCAAAAACCTAAGAAATAATACAAGATATTGATACCAGGAGTTATGTTTGTCATAGCAATGATTCTACTCCTGGTATCAATATCTTGTATTATTTCTTTTCTCATCATTGTGATCAAATAGCTTACAAGAAGCAACTTAAGAGAGAAAGAGTTAAATTGTGTTAGTGGTGATAAAGAAGATATAATGGCAGGAATTGGAAGTATCTGTTCATATTTCATCCATAATCAAGAAGTGGGAATTACACAGGTAGTAGAACTGGACTACAAAACCTCCAGGTCCATGACCAGTAATTCTATTCTTTCAGTGATATTTTGGCCTCCTAAAGGCTTTTACCATCTGCTCAAAAAGTGTCATTAGCTGGATAATGAGTATCCAATCAAATGAACCTACAAAGGGCAGGCAGTTTACATTCAGCACACCCTGTAGCCATTAAAAATTGCTATGGCTCTAATTTTTTTCATTATTTCTTTTCTTAATTTTTATCTATCAATATATTTATTTATTATAATTTATTCAATTTGTATCCGAGCTGTAGCCCCTCCCTCCTCCTCTTCCAATATTATCCTCTGTCCCTATTCTCCCTTGCCCCTCCCCCAGTCCTCTGATAGGGGCAGACCTCCTCCCATTCCATTGAGCCCTAGCCTATCAGGTCTTATCAGGACTGGTTGCATTGTCTTCTTGTGTTGATTGATAAGACTGGTCCCTCCTCAGGGAGAAATGATCTAAGAGACAAGCACTAAGTTCATGTCGGAGACATCCCCTGTTTCTCTTACTAGGGAACCCACGTGGATAATGAGCTGCCATGGACTACATCTGTGCAGGTATTCCAGGTTATCTCTAGGCATGGTTGCTGGTGGGAATGTAAACTTATACAACCACATTGGAAATCAATCTGGCACTTTCTCAGAAAATTAGGAATAATGCTACCTCAAGATCCGGCTGTACCATTCCTAGGCATATATCCAAAATATGCTCAAGTATACAAGGACATTTGCTCAACCATGTTTCTAGCTTTATTCATATTAACTAGACTCTGGAAACAACCCAGATGTCCCTCAGCTGAGGAATGAATACAGTAATTGTGGTACATTTTACAACAGGGCTCAAAAATTGTACCTCAAAAAAGATTTGAGGTAAATATATAAAAGGTTAATTGACATTTGTAAACTCTATAAATCTGTGCTCTTTGTGTCTTTGTCTTTATCCTTAAAACATATAAAAAGAGATCAATAAACATTTTTTAATTTTTAATTTTATTTTTATTAATTACAGTTTATTCTCTTTGTATCCCAGCTGTAGCCCCCTGCTCCATTTCCTCCCAATAACACCCTTCCTCCCTCTTCTCTTTGCCCCTCCCCAAGTCCAATGATAGAGAAGGTCCTCCTCCCCTTCCATTTGACCCTAGTCTATCAGGTCTCATCAGGGCTGACTTCATTGTTTTCCTCTGTGGCCTGGCAAGGCTGCTCTCCCCTCAGGTGGAGGTGATCAAAGCCAGCCCATAAGTTCATTTCAGAGACTGTTCCTGTTCTTATTACTACGAAACCCTATTGGTCACTGAACTTCCAGAGGTTACATCTGTGCAGGGCTTTCTTAAAAATAATTTTTTCTGTTTATAGTAATCCTAGGTTATTTACTTTGTATCCTAGCTGTAGTCCCCTCCCTCATTTCCTCCCAATTACACCTTCCTTTCCTCATCTCCTCCCTGCCCCCTTCCAAGTCCACTGATAGGAGAGGCCCTCCTCTTCTTCCTTCTGACCCTAGCTTATCAGGTATTTTCAGAACTGGCTGCAATGTCCTAAGTGGATACTAGACCTATAAGGTAGGATAAACATACTAAAGTTTATACACCTAAAGAAGATAAACAAGAAAGATGACCCAGGGTAATATGATCAATCTTCACTTAGAAAAACAAATGGGATGGACATTGGAAGTAGGAAAAAACAAGAAACAGGACAGGAGCCTACCGCATAGGGCCTCTGAAAGACTCTACCTACCAGTGGATCAAAGCAGATGCTGAGACTCATAACCAAACCTTCGGCAGTTGCAGGGAATCATATGAAAGAAGGGGGAGTTAGTATGACCTGGAGAGGACAGGAACTCCATAAGGACCAAATATATCAAGGCACAAGGGTCTTTTATGAGACTTTTTCTCCAACCAAGTACCATGTGTGGATATAACCTAGAACCCCTGCTCTGATGTAGAGCATGGCAGGTCAGTGTTTAAGTGGGTACCGTAGTAAGGGGAATAGGGACTGTCTCTGACATGAACTCAATGGCTAGCTCTTTGACCTCCCCCCAACCTAAGGAGCAGCAGCCTTGCTAAGCCATAGAGAAGAGCATTGCAAACAATCCTGAATATACCTTTGCAAGGGTTTATGTTATTTCTATGCATGGTCCTTGTTTGGAGTATAAGTCTCACAAAAGAACCTTGTGCTCAGATATTTTTGTTCTGTTGCTCTCCTTGTAGTGCTCCTGTCCCCTCCAGGTCATTTTGAAGGTAAAGATGTGTCTTTTTATGAAGCAGTATTTCTTATCTGAGCACAAAAGTCCCACCTTGCTACATGATCCATAGATTGTGCCTTCAGGCTGGTGATAATAATGTAAATATTATTTTCTCTCTTTAGAAATAAGCATTGGGTCACTATATAGACTAAATTTTAATTTATTCAACTCCCACAATGGTATTCTTCCATATGTGCTTGTCAAAGACTATTTTGCTCTTACAAGATGTTGTCTGTCCTCAGATGGACCAGGACAAACCTCTCTGGGTATAAGGCACATATCTTTCCTATAATAGGATTGAATTTTTATCACATATTTTAAGGACTCTAATGATCATCTATTTTTACTTTCATTTCTTTCCTCTTAAAACTGTTTTGATAAAAGCGCATTCACTTTGTTGTTTCATAGAAAGAAAGAGTTGAATAGTTTGATTCTCAGTATTCATTTCAAATTCAGCCTGTTCCCAGTTAATTGATATAATCATTCAAGATTGAATATATGCCTTTTAGAAGGTATGCGTATGTAGGGGGTGTTGTGATGTGTAAATATCTACACAGTAAAAAAATGCAGCATTATATTAAAACAGAATGGAACAAGTTGGCCAAAAATAGATAAAATTCCAGAGAGATTATAATAATTTTACAAAATATGTGATGACAGCTGCTGCACAACTTTACTACTGCTACCACAAATCCCAACTGAAATGGTTTAAATGCAAGAGTATTTCACATACTCATTATTTCTTATAGTTCTGTTTAATTTTCATTTTGGTGGAGGAGGGGAACATATTTGGTGGTGAATATAGAATGCTCAAAATAAGTATCATAAGCCGTGATGAGCAATGTGCTGCCAACTGTGTTATTAACAACCAGAATGTCAGGTTACCCTGGCAGTTGCATTTTCCTTTATGCCTGCAAATGAAGCAAGATTCAAAGAGAAAATCTGCTTAGACTTCTTAATTTGCTCAGCCATCATTTCTAGTCTTTTCAGCCTTGTTCTACGAACCAATAAAACCCCATTTAATGGTTTAATTAGTTTGAGTTGATTTGTGATTTGCTACCAAAAGAATCTTGACTACTATATCACTGTAACTGAATCCAAAAGCAACAATTAAAGATCTGGTTTTATATTTCAGTAATAAAGAGATTACATAAAAGTAAGAATCTTTGGCATTATGTAAGTGTCAAATATGTTTTTAATGGTTTGTTATACATGACAATTTTAGCCTTAAATATGAATTAATAATAGTAAATTCATTTGAAATAGTCATTATTTTATAATCTTTAAAACTATTAAGCTCTCTTGTCAATTTGGTGACTGGTGCATTATTCCCCATATCGTGTACTTTCAATTCTCTACCATTACTAGGACTTCATTCTCCCCACTATGTTGTGTGTGTGTGTGTGTGTGTGTGTGTGTGTGAGTGTGTATGCATGTGTATGCACATGCATTTCTGCACATGACTCTACTCATGTATATGCATAGGTAAAAAGGAATTTACTTGCTGACCTTTTTTCAGATTATCTGCTTTACTCTTCTGAATTAGGACTCTTTCCTATACCTATTATTTTGTCTTGGCAAAGGCAAGAGATTATTTTGCCTTTATTTATATTTACATTATAAATATAAATATTTATAATTACTTTTCTCATAATTATTCTTCAAATAGAATAATTGTAAGAAAATAAATTGCTTTGTGAATAACAAAACTTGCATCTTTTAAGTATTCACATTATATAGGTTGCCTAAATTGAGACTACCATTTTATAAATGCCCACTCTACCTTCAACAAAACAGGAAATAGTCACACATCATGCCTTCATGAATTTCTTGCAGCTATTCCTTTCTAAGTCTAGCGTATACAGAAGAAGTCCAAAGAAACAAGGAAAAGAGGAAAAAACGTAACAAGGAATCTAAAGCTGGAAGGGCATCCAAAATTTCTCATCAGACTATACATCTTTCAGAGACAAACACAGAGGCTTGGTTTTAATACATACATTTCCAATGGCCAATGTCAAAACATTAATAGGATTTTTAAACATTTTGCATGGCTGGTAGCCCAGTGCTGGTCGTGTTGGAGCAACAACAAGATATGAAGATGGAGATAAATAATGTTTCATTTTTCTGGATTAAGACCTCTTCTAAGACCTCCATGATCTATGCTACTTTTGGAGGCCCTGCTGATGTCTGTGATCTGTACTACTGCCACTGGCTATGCTGATGCCTGAACTCTGTTTTGTTCCTGAGCCATGCTGATGTCCAGAATGTATTCTGCTGATAGAAACCATGTTGATGTCTGTTGGCCATGTTGGTGCTGGAACCCATAGTGATGCTCTTGGTCTGTACTGCTGCCTGATGCCATGTTGATGTCCATGGTCTATGTTGCCACTGGAGTCCAAATTCATGGTTGTGGTTGGTGTTAATTCTGGCTGTAATGGAATAGAAAACTTCTTTTGCAGAGTTATCAATGTCTGCAGACTCATACTTGAGAATGAGAGATATTGAGGGATTCTGTGACAACGCTCACAGGCCCAACCCTCACCCACCTAAAAGAAACAAACAAACAAACAAACGAAAACAGTGAAGACAAGTGATCATTAAAAATTGTGCATGGTACTGGTATATAAACAGAAAGGTGGATCAATGAAATTGAATAGAAGACCCAGGAATAAACCCACACACCTATTAATACTTGATTTTTGACAAAGAAGCCAAAACCATACAATGGAAAAGAGACAGCATCTTCAACAAATGGTGCTGACCTAACTGGTGTCTATATGCAGAAAAATGTAAATAGACCCATACATATCACCCTGCACAAAACTAAAGTCCAAAACTAAAGTCCAAAAACCTCAACAGAAAACCAGATATACTAAATCTGTTAGAAGTAAAAGTGGGGAAGTGCCTTGAACTCATTAGCACAGGAGATAATTTCCTGAACAGAACACCAATAGCACAGCAATCAATAAATGGGACCTCATGAAAATGAAAGGCTTCTGTAAAGCAAAGAGGACTGTCATCAGAACAAAATAATAGCCTACGGATTGGTAAAGGATCTTCACCAACCCTATATCTGACAGAGAGCTAATATCCAGAATATATGAAGATCTCAAGAAGTTAAAAAAAAGCAACAAATCAAGTAATCCAATTTTTAAAAAGGGGGTACAAAGCTAAACAGAGAATTCTCTTTAGAGGATCATCGAATGGCTGAGAAACACTTATAAAATGTTCAACGTCCCTAGTCATCAGGGAAATGAAAATCAAAAGACCCTGAGATTTTTACCTTACACCCATTAGAATGGCTAAGATCAAAAGCTCAAGTGACAACACATGCTGGATAGTATTTGGAGAAAGGGGAACCCTACTCCATTGCTGGTGGGAATGTAAACTTGTACAACCACTTTGGATATCAATCTGGGACTTTCTCAGACAATTAGGAATAGTGCTTCCTCCAGACGCAGCTATAGCTTTCCTAGGTATATATCCAAAACATGATCAAGTATACAAAAAGGACATTTGCTCAACCATGTTCTTAGCAGCTTTCTTCTTCCTTTTTTCAACCTTCATTTTTATTTTTCTCCCTCAGCTTATACATCCCAGCAAGATCTTTAAAGCAGTACAAAAATCACAATGTGGTTACAGTCTATTTTTCTCTAACTGAATGAGTACAATGAGTATATGTAACAAAAGCTTGTTCCCTGATACCATCAGATGATCAAATGTGTTATTTATTATGGGAGAGAAATAAACATGAAAAACAAGTTATTCCCAAGAACACATATACATTTATAATTAAGCAACTTGTAAATTAACAAGGTGAGCAAGCAAAGTAATTTCTCAGCCAGCTTTTTCTTTACTGGCAGGCTACAATTTGTGGTTACAAAGGAAAAAAAAATCACTTATCTTAAAAAGTAATCGTGTAAAACTCTTAAAAGAATCACAAACCTAAACTTTTATATAAAAACAATCAACCATTTCTAATTTAAATCTTAAACAGCACATCTACTCATTAATAATTTTCTTTTTCTTTTTTTCAGGTGATCTGATCCACTATCCTAGAGTCTTGGCAGATGCTTTCCTAGAGGAACTATGTCCAGCCTAGCCTTTCCTATGCTGCAGATACCCTATAGCCATTTCTTTGCAGGAACTCCTCCTAGTTGAGTGTGCAAGTCTGAGTTTCCTAAAGAATATATTTCTGTAATTTTCTTTCTTTTTTCTTTTTGTAAATTTATTTATTTATTTATTTGTTACAGTTTATTGACTTTGTATTCCCCCTTGTAGCTCCCTTTCTCCTCCCCTCCCAATCCTACCCTCCCTCTCCTTTCCCCACCTGTGCCCCTCCAGCAACTTTATTCTTAATAGCTAGAACCTATAAACAACCCAGATGTCCTTCAAGGGAGGAATGGATACAGAAATTGTGATATATTTACACAATGGAACAGCACTCAGCATTTAAAAACAAGGATATCATGAAATTTGCATGCAAATGGTGGGAACTAGAAAAGATCGTCCCGAATGAGGTTTCCTAGAAGCAGAAAGAAACACATGGCATATACTCACTTATAAGTGAATACTAGGTATATAATCTAGGATAAACATACTAAGATCTGTGTACCTAAAGAAGCTTAGCATGGAGGAGGACCTAAGTAAGATCATCAGTCTTTATGCAAAAAAAAGGCAATGAGGGTGGACATGGGAAGAGGGAGAAAACAAGCAATAGTACAGGAGCTTACCACAGAGGGGGAGCAGCCTTCGTAGACCACAGAGGAATACAATGCAGCCAGTCCAGATGAGACCTGATAGGCTAGGTTCAGATGGGCTGGGAGGAGGTCTTCCCCAATCATTTGCCTTGGAGAGGGGCATGGGAGGAGATGAGGGAGGGAGGGTGGGATTGAGAGGCAATAAGGGAGGGGGCTACAGCTGGGATACAAAGTGATATAAAAATTAATATAAAATTTTAAAAAATTGTGATAAAGATCTAGTCATGATGGTGCATGCCTTTAAGCCCAGCATATCAAGTCACATCAGGACTGAGCATATCTTTATCCTCTGAAGCCAGCCCTGCCATGTCGGAGTGATATAAAAGCAGGCAACAGTGTCGATATTAGAAAGAGCCTCCCCCCCTCCACTGACCTGGTGCCCCATATGAAGACACTCCATTTGTGCAGGGGGTCCTAGGTCAGATCATGAATGCTCTTTGGTTGATGTCTCAGTGTCTGAAAGCACTGATGTTATTTGCCGCTGCTAGTTTTCGTATGAGGTTCCTGTCCTCTCCAGGTCCAACACTTCCACAGGACCCCGGGAGTTCTGCTCCATGCTTGGCTACAAGTCCCAGCATGCGTCAATCTGCTGGTGGCTGGAGCCTCCCAGATGACAGTCAAGTTTGGCTCCTCTTTGAAAGCATAGCAGAGTATCATTATTAGTGTCAGGGGGTGGCTATCTACCCTGGGGTGGGTCTCAGTTTGGGCCAGTTATTGGTTGGACATTTCCCCAATCTCTGTTCCTTCTTTATTCTGACCCTTATTGTAGGCAGAGTAATTTTTGTTTCACAAGTTTTGTTGGTGGGTTGTTGAACCCTTCCTTCCACTAGTTTTGCCTGGCTAGGAGGTGGTCACATCAGTCCTCTTGTCACATCTCCTGGAACACCCAAATAGGAGTCTCAGCTAGAGTCAAATCCATATCCTTCCAGGACCTTATCCTGTAGCAAGCCTCCAACTTGTCTAAGAGATCTCTACCTCTCAGTTTCTTTTCTTGTTCATAGCCCTTTCACCTCCCACCCCCATTCTCCCCACATCTGACCCCATCCTTGTTTCCCACCCCATTCCATCTTCTGACAGTTTCTTTTCTTCATCCACTTCTGCGGTCTATTCTATTTTCCCTTCTGAGTGACATTCCAGAAACCTCCCCTGGGCCCTCCTTGTTACTTAGATTCTTTAGGTCTATATATTTTAGTATATTTATCCTATATTATATGGCTAATAACCACTTATAAGTGAGCATACACCATGTGCATCTTTCTGGGTCTGGGTTACCTCACTCAGGATGGCCTTTTCTAGTTCCATCCATTTACTTGCAAATTTTATGATTTCTTTGTTTTTAATAGCTGAGTAGTATCACATTGTGTAAACGTACTACAATTTCTGTATCCATTCCTCCTTTGAGTGACATCTAGGTTTTTCCCAGATTCTGACTATGAATGAATATGCTATGAACATAGTTGATCAAATGTATGGTGGAGCATCTTTTGGGTATATGCCCAGGAATGAGGCATAGCTGGGTCTTGAGATAGAACTATTCCCAATTGTCTGAGAAAGTACCAGATTGATTTCTAGAGAGGTTGTACAAATTAATATTCCCACCAGCAATCAAAGAGGGTTCCCCTTTCTTCACATCCTTTCCAGCATGTGTGGTCACCTGAGATTTTTATCTTAGCCATTTTGTCTGGTGTAAGAGAAAATCTTAGAATCATTTTGATTCTGTTTTCTTAAAGGGCTGCCCACTGGGAAACTGACCTGCTTCAGTGAGTATATGGGTAACACAAATAGGATTTTATGGGTATTTTCTTTGTTTTTTGCAGGGGAAGAGGGTGTAAGGGTGGGAGGATAAACCTGGGAGGAATGGGAAGTGAATGTGATTGGGTTGCATTGTAAAAAAAACCTCAAATAACTAATAAAATATATTGGAAAGATAATAATAATAGTACAATTAAATAATATAATATAAATATATAATTAAAATGTTTGAGGAAATATATGATTTCACATTTTATATATACATATATTTCACATATTACTTCTAAATAATGAATTTTTTCACTATGCATGTTCTTTAAGATATACATCCCAGCTTTTAAATTGAGGTAAGCATAATCTGTAATATTTTAGATTATATAGTAAATAGAAATAAAGTGACATCATGTTGCAATGTGTGCCATCAGTCACTGAGATCAAGATTATTGAACACTGAACTAGAAAATACAGGCTAGATAATCTCTGCTAGTAAACAATTGGAATAATTATGAAAGGAGACAAAGAAGATACAGAATGATTCTAAATGAGAGAAGGAATGTAGTTGACATAAAAATAAAAGTCTTGATGAGGGCTTTTTTACCCTTTAGTAAATTACTACATGGCTGGTGGCAGAGGAGAGTGTAGGACGATGACATCAATAGTGCTCACCTCTCTCTTTCCTTCCCTCTCCTTCTTACTCCACTCATTCTCTCTCCCCTATATCTTTCACATAGGGGCATCATGGTACTTTCTAAATGTCTTTGTGGTCTATAATTTATGTAATTTGAAAATAAAAAATGTTTAAACAATACCACAGGCCAATACATTTGAGCTGTTATATATCTATTATTCAACAAATATATTACACTGATAGTGTAGATGAATAGCTAAGTAAACAAGGCATCCCAAAATTTAAAAAAAAATGGGTAGAATGCACTTAAAGCAAAATCTGAAGAGTCAGCAAATGACTCAAAGAACTAACTTTATTTTTTTTTCTGATTTTGAATTTAGTTGATGTTTTTCTGAGTTTACATTGCATTATGGAAATGCTGGGGATTGAAAGTAGGCATTCATGATTTCAAGGAAAACACATTGGCACTGAACCTTAGTATTGGCCAGTATGTTTTCTTCTGAAAAAACAAGAGCAATAATACAGACTTTGCAGGACTATTGGAAAAATTCAAAAATGATAAGAAAAAGGTTTCTGATGTAATGTTGTATCTATATATTGTTATCATGAAAGGGAAAATGCTTACATTTGACCCATGGCAACAGAAAGAAAGAAATATGAGAGCCAAAAAGAAACCTCATTCCAGTAGGCTAGACAAGGTAAACTGGCCATAAGATTCATTATTATTTTTAAAACGTTTTTATTAATTCTTTGTAAGTTTCACATCATGAATCACAGTTCGTACTCATCCTCCTTTCACTAATGTCTGTCCTCTGCTCTCACACCCTACCCCAAAGGGGAAAAAAATATATATATATAAATAAATAAATAAATAAATATATATATATAAACTAAAATCTGTACACCTAAAGAAACTAATCAAGAAGGAGACTCTCACTAAAATGCTAAATCCCTATTCAGAAAGGCAAAGAGGATAGACATCAGAAGAAGGAGAAAACAGGGAACAGGACAGGAGCCTATGACAGAGGGCCTCTGAAAGACTCTTCCCTGCAGGTTATTAGAGCAGATGCTGAGATTTATGGCCAACCTTTGGGCAGAGTTCAGGGAACCTTATGAAAAAAGTGGGAAATAGTAAGACCTAGAGAGGACAGGAGCTCCACAAGGAGAGCAACAGAACCAAAAATTCTGGGCACAGGGGTCATTTCTGAGACTGATACTTCAACCGAGGACCATTCATGGAGATAACCTAGAACCCCTGCACAGATGTAGCCCATGGCAGTTCAGTCTCCAAGTGGATTCTATAGTAATAAGAACAGGGACTGTCTCTGACATGAACTGATTGACCTGCTCTTTTTTTCATCTCCTCCTTGAGGGGGGCAGAAGCCTTACCAGGCCACAGAGGGAGACAATGCAGCCAGTCCTGATGAGACCTCATAGACTAAAATCAGAAGGAAGGGGAGGAAGATGTCCCCTATCAGTGGATTGGGGGAAGGTCATAGGTGGAAAAGAGGGTGGGAGGGTTGGATTGGGAAGGGAGGAAGGAGGGAGCTACAGGGGAGATACAAAGTGAATAAATTGTAATTAATTAAAATTAAAAATAACAATGAAAAAGAAAGCAAAGTGCAGAATACAACTCTTTGTTGAAGCTATAGTATGTCACAGTGTGTCCCACAGAATCTATGCATATTCACTTGCAAATGTTCCTTGTAATGAATCATTAGTTTGGTTCAGGATCTTTCGTGTCTGTGATACCATCATTATTTCATCCTCATAGGGACTCCTCCTGGTTATCTTGTCCTTGTATTGTGTCAGGGGGATCCGGTAGCTTTTGATCAGCAGGATCCCTTTAATGTGTCCCAAAAATTCACAGACTACGTAGATTTTGGGGTGGGTAAACTCAAGGCCCTGGATTTGGGGTGGAGTGGTAGCTGAGCTGGTCAGGCTTTTATCTCTCCCTTACCTGAAACAACCCAGCAAGCTGTCCAGCACTGCTTTGGCTAGGCTACCTAATGCTGCCATTGGCAGGAAGCAACATCAACTCTTCTGCTCTCCTGCCCGAGGGACAAGGTTGCCTGCACTCATGCCTCCAGAACCAGCTCTACTGTGCTGCTCAGTCAAGGAACAAGACCCACTCTCTCATTCTTTGCAGTCAAGTAGGGGATGGGTCAGATATCATCTCCTCAGGGATGGGTCATTCACCAGGGCCAGCTCTATTGTGCTGTTCAAGCTAGGTACAGCACTCATTTTCCCAAGTGAGGCAAGGGGGAGGGACAGTTCTCCTGCTCTCATGATCTCTGTGACCATACAATTTAAAAAGGAAGTTACTAAGCTAGTTTGAATAATATAAGTCATAGAAGAGATAATGAAATTAACCTCAAATGAATGTATATTTGAGCTGTTAATTAGGTTGTGTATATTAATTCATGTAATATTTTGTTGTCTGCATATTCTTTACACTTGCTTCTGAACTCTCAAGACATAAGCACCATACAAAGCTTTAGTCCCAGTTCATCATTATTAGGAACAAAAGTGTCTAGCATTTGCTCAGAACCCTACTTTCTTCAAGTCTTAGACAATGTATCTACATTGATTTTCTAGTTTTTTGCTGAACTTAACATGGATTTAGGTGATCAGAAGACATACTCTTTTTTTAAATTAATTTTTATTTTTTATGGTATTACAGTTTATTCACTTTGTATCACTGTAGCCCCCTCACTCATTCCCTCCCAATCATATTCTCCTTCCTTCATCTCCTCCCATGCCCCTCTCCAAATCCACTGATAGGGGAGGTACTTTTCTCCTTCCATAGGAAATATACTTTTACTGCAGATCTAATTTCTTAATCTCTTCTCCCAACACAATTAGGCTGCCCAAGGTTCATTTTTATTCCCTTTAATCCTAGTTCTGTCAAAAATCACGTGATCAATCCTTACTTAGAAAGAGAAATGGGATGTAGGAGAAAACAAGTAACAGGACAGGGTCCTACCACAGAGGGCCCCTGAAAGACTCCACCAAGCAATGTATCAAAGCAGAAACTGAGACTCATAACCAAACCTTTGGCAGAGTGCAGGGAATCATATGAAAGAAAGGGGAGTTAATATGATCTGGAGAGGATAGGATCTCCACAAGGACCAAATACATCTGGGCACAGGGGTCCTATATGAGATTGTTTCTCCAACCAAGGACCATGGGTGGATATAACCTAGAACCTCTGCTTGCCTGTAGCCCATGGTAGCTCAGTTATTCAAGCTGATACCCTAGTAAGAGAAATAAGGACTATTCCTGAAATGAACTCAATGGCAGACTCTTTGACCTCCCCACCCAGCAAGGGAGGAGCAACCCTCTTAGGCCACAGAGTACTTTGCAACCAGTCCTAAAGAGACCTGATAAACCAGGGCCAGATGAAAGAGGACGAGGTCCTCCCCTATCAGTGGACTTGGAAAGGGGCAGGCAGTAGACAAAGGAAGGAGGGTGGGATTGGGAGGGAATAAGGGAGTGGGATTCACCTGGGATACAGAGTTAATAAAATGTAATTAATAATAAAAATAAAAATTTTAAAAACCAAGCCTGAAAACGAGGCAGCAAAAATTTTCCAACTAAATTGAAATTCCTGACTCACCCATTTATTTTCAAGATCCAAAAATCAGTTGCATATGGAAAGACTAAGAGGAAATCACTTATTATTAGATCAGTTGTAAACAGATTTTTACAAGCTTTGGGTTTGTCTGTGCAACAGTCCCATTATCCATCCAGCAAATTATAGAGGATTTTGAACTGAACAAAATGGGTCTATTGTTCTCATTTAAACATTTTTACTTTTAGCAAGAGATCTAGCTCAAAATAGGCTCTTGGATAAGCTTGCTTAAACTATTTATTAAAAAAATCAAACAAACAGATTCGAGGACATTTTAATATATATTTATTTCTCTCCAGTTGCTTTCTTTCTTTGTCTTCTTGAAAAAATTTAATGTATTTCACTGACTAACACAAAGACATAAATACAGATATTAAAAATTTAGAGGATTTATAGTCATTTGTCATTCATCAGATTCATACATTCTGTGAGGAAATTCTATGTAAACCCACAACACTGAAGAAAAATAATTCATGGGACCTAAGACAAAAAAATGAGTAATTATGATTCAGATTTTAATTAAGTTTCTTATTAGTTATAGACTTTATAAGGAAAGGAAAGTTAACATTTACAAAAATATGTGAGAGAGAATAAGATCAAGAGAGGTATAATCAGAAAAGATAGGCTAGCATCAGTTAAATTTTTATTTTTAATTTATTTATATTTTTATTAATGAGAGTTTATTCAATTTGTATCCCAGCTGTATCCTCCTCCCTCATTCCTTTCCAGTCCCAACCTCCATTCCTCTTCTCTTTTGCCCAAGTCCTCTGATAGGGGTGGTCCTCCTCCCCTTCCATCTGATCCTAGCCTATAAGGTCTCATCAGGAATGGATACATTGTCTTCCTCTGTGGCCTGGTAAGGATACAGCACCTCAGGGGGATGTGATCAAAGAGCAAACCACAGAGTTCATGTCAGAGACAGTCCCAGTCCTCATTACTGAAAAACCCACTTGGACACTGAACTGCCATGGGCTATATCTATGCAGGAGTTCTAGGTTATTTCTATGAATGGTCCTTGGTTGGAGTATCAGTATCAGAAAAGACCCCTGTGTCCAGATTTTTTGGTTCTGTTGTTATCTCCATGCATAGTCCTTGGTTGAAGTTTTAGTTTCAGAAAAACAAAACAAAACAAAAACCCTGTGCCCAGATTTTTTAGTTCTATTGCTCTCATGTGAACTTCTTTCACCTCCAGGTCTTTCTATCTCCCCCTTCTTTCATAAGATTCCCTACACTCTGCCCAAAATTTGGCTATGAGTCTTAGCATCTGCTTTGATACCTTGCTGATTAGAGTCTTTCAGAGGCCCTCTTTGGTAGGCTCTTGTCCTGTTCCCTGTTTTCTCTCTCTTCTGATGTCCACTACATTTGCCTTTCTTACCCAGGGATCTCCTCCTTCCTTAGTGTCTTTAGGTGCATAGATTTTAATATGATTATCCCATATTATAAGTCTAATATTCACTTTTAAGTGAATATATACCATAAGCTTCTTTCTGCTCTGGGATAAATCACTCAGTAAGATCTTTTCTAGATCCCACCATTGGCATGCATATTTCATGATTTCCTATATTTTTTAATTGCTGAGTACTATTCCATTGTGTAAATGTATCACAATTTCTGTATCCATTCCTCAGTTGAGGCATACCTTGGTTTTTTCCAGATTCTGGCTATTATGAATAAAGCTACTACAAACATGTTTGAGCAAATGTCCTTGTTTATCTAAGCATATTTCAAATATATGCCTAGGTGTGGTATTGCTGGATCTTAAGGAAGTACAATTCCTAATTGTCTAAGAAAGCACCAGGTTCATTTACAAAGTGGTTGTACAAGTTTACAATCCCACCAGCAATGGAAGAGAGGTCCCCATTCTCTACATCCTCGGCAGCAAGTGTTGTCACTTGAGTTTTTGATCTTAGCCATTCTGATGGGTATAAGGTGAAATGTCAGTGTTGTTTTGATTTACAACTCCCTGATGACTAAGGACATTGAGCATTTCTTTTTTTCTTTTTTTAATTAAAGTTTCTTTTTTATTAATTGCAGTTTATTTATTTGTATCCCAGGTGTAGCCCCCTCTCTCCTTCCCTACCAACCTTACCCTCCCTCCCTCACCTTCTCCTTGTCTGTCTCTAAGACCACTGATAGGTGGTCTTCCTCCTCTTCCCTTCCATCTGACCCTGGTTTATCAAATCTCATCAGGAGCATTTCTTTAAGAGTTTCTTTGCCATTTCATGTTCCTATACTGAGGATTCTCTGTTTAGCTCTGTACCCCGTTTTTAATTGGATTGTTTGATTTTTTGCTGTTTAACTTCTTGAGTTCTTTAATTTTCTGGAAATTAGCCTTCTGTAAGATACAGGTTTGGGGAAGATACTTTCCCCATCTCTAGGGAGTCATTCCATTCTGATGACAGTGCCCTTGATTTACAGAAGCTTTTTAATTTCATTAGGTCACATTTATTGGTTGTGGATCTAAGAGCCTGAGCATTGGTTTTCCTTTCAGGAAGTTGTCTCCTGTGACAATGAGTTCAAGGCTCTTCCCTAGTTTTTCTTCTAACAGATTTAGTGTGTCTGGTTTAATGTTGAGGTCTTTTTTATCCACTTGAACTTTAGTTTTGTGCAGGGTGAGAAATATGGATCTATTTGCATTTTTCTACATGTAGACTTCCAGTTAGACCAGCACATTTTGTTGAAGATGCTGTCCTTTTTCTATTGTATGGTTTTGGTTTCTTTGTCAAAAATTTAAGTTTCCATAGTTGTGTGGGTTTATTTCTGAGTCTTCAATTTCATTTCGTTGATCCACCTTTTTGTTTCTATGCCAGTACCATGTAGTTTTTATTATTATAGATCTATAATATTGCTTGAGGTCAGAGATTGAGATACCTCCATATGATCTGTTGTACCGAGTTGTTTTAGGAATTTGGGTTTTCTGATTTTTCCAGTATGAAACTGAGAATTGTTATTTCAAGGTCTGTAAAGAATTGTGTTGGTATTTTGATGGGAATTACACTGAACCTGTAGGTTGCTTTTCACAAGATAGCCATTTTCACTATGTTAATCCTACAGCTCCATAAGCATGGGAGATCTTTATATCTTCCAATGTATTCTTCAATTTCTTTCTTCAAAGACTTGATGTTTTCTATTTTTTTTTTCAGAAATGTCTTTACTTGCTCAGTTAGAGTCATACCAATTACTTCATGTTATTAGTGGCTGTTGTGAAGGGTGTAGTTTCCCTATTTTCTTGCTCATCCTTTTTTTCTTTCTTATTCAGGAGCGTTACCAATTTTTTGAGTTAATTTTGTATCCAGAGAATTTGTTGAAGGTATTTATCAGCTGAAGGAACTCTCTGCTTGAATTTTGGGGGTCACTCATGTATACTATCATATCATCTGCAAATAGTGATACTTTGACTTCTTCCTTTCCAATTTATATCCTCTTGATCTCCTTTAATTGTATTATTTCTCTAACAAGGACTTCAAGAATTATGTTGAAGAAATATGGAGAGAGTGGGCAGGCTTGACCTGTCTGTAATTTCAGAGGGACTGATTTAAATTTCCCTGTGTTTATTTTTATGTTGGCTATATGCTTGTTGAATATTGTCTTTACTATATTTGTGTATGTGCTTTGTATTCCTCATATCTCAAGACTTTAAAAATGAATGGGTGTTAGATTTTGTCAAATGCATTTTCTGCATCTAAGTATATGATCATGTGGTTTTTCTCCTTTGTTTGTTTATATGGCGGATTATGTTGATGGATTTCTATATATTTTACCACCTGTACATGCCCGGGATTTAGCCTACTTGGCCACAGTGGATGATATCTTTGATGTGTCCTTGGATTGGGTTTGCAAGTATTTTATTAAGGATTTTTTATATCAATGTTCATAAGAGAGATCAGTTTGAAGTTCTCTTTTTTGTTCGGTCCTTGTGTGGTTCAGGTATCAAGGTGACGATAGCCTCAAAAAATGAGTTTGGTAATGTTCCTTCTGTTTTTTATTTTGTGGAATTGTTTGAAGAGAAATGAATTTAGCTATTCTTTAAAGCTCTGGTAAAATTATGCGCTGATAATATCTGGCTCTGGTCTTATTTTGGAGGGAGAGTTTTGATGACTGCTTCTATTTCTTTGGGGGGTATAGGATTACTTACTCTATTTACCTGAAGTTGATTTAATTTTGGTAAATAAAATCTATCAAGAAAATATTCCATTTAATTTAGATTTTCAAATTTTGTGGCATATAGGCTTTTGTAGTAAGACCTAACGATTGTTTAGATTTCCTCAGTGTCTGTTGTTATGTTTCCCCTTTCATTTCTGATATTGCTGATTTAGATAGTTTCTTTCTCCATTTTAGTTAGTTTGGCTAAGGATTTATCTATCTTCTTGATTTTCTCAAAGAACTATCTCTTGGTCTCATTGATTCTTTAAATTATTTTCTTTGTTTCTAATTCATTGATTTCAGGTCTGAGTTTGATGATTTCCAATCATTTACTCCTCTTTTGTGTGTTGGTGTCTTTTTTCCTAGGGTTTTTAGATGTGCTTTTAAGTTGCTTGTATGAGATATCCCAAACTTCTTTTGGGAGGAGCATAGTGTTATGAATTTTCTTCTTAGCAGTGCTTTCATTGTATCGTGTAAGTTTTGGTAACTTGTGCATTTATTTACATTGAAATCTACAATTTCTTTTTTTTTTCATTTCTACCCTGACCAAGCTGTCAATGAATACTGAGTTGTTTATTTTCTATGTGTATGTATGATTTTTTAAAATTTTCTTTTGTTGTTGAGGTCTAGTTTTAGTCCATGGTTGTTTGATAGGATACAAATGATTATTTCAATCTTCTTATATCTGTTGAGGCTTGCTTTGTGCCCAACTATATGGTCAATGTGGGGAAGCTTCCATAAGATGCTGAAAAGAAAGTATACTCTTTTGAGTTTGGGTGAAAAGCACTGTAAATAACTATTAGGTACATTTGATTTAGGACCTCTTTTACGTGCCATTATTTCCCTATTTAGCTTCTGTCTAGATGATCTGTCCTTTGATGAAAGTGGAGTGTTGCAGTCTCTCAGTGTTAAGGTATTGGGATCAATGTGTGATTTAAGCTTTATTAATGTTTTATTTACAAATCCAGGTGTTCTTGTATTTGGAGCATAGATGTTTAGGATTGTAATGTCCTCTTGGTGGATTTTTCCTTTGATGAGAATGAAGTGCTCCTCTTCATCTTTTTTATTACTTTTGGTTGAATATCTATTTTTGTTAGACATTATGATACCTACCTCAGTTGGTTTTTGCAGCCCTTTATTATGAGGTACTGTTTATCCTTGTTGCAGAGGTGTGTTTCTTGGATGCAGCAGAATGTTGGATGGTGTTTCCACAACCATTCTATTAGTCTGTGTCTTTATTTATTTATTTATTTACTTTTATGACTGTTTCTTTTGTTTTAATTTTTGTTTCATTTTTATTAATTAATTTTTTATATTTATTATAGTTTATTCACTTTGTATCCCAAGTGTAGATACCTCCCTCATTCCCTCCCAATTCCATCCCCCTTTACTCATTTCCTCCCATGCTCCTCTACAAGTCCACTGAGACAGAAGTTTCTCTTCCCCTTCCATCTGTCCCTAACTTCTCAGATCTCACCAGGACTGGCTACATTGTTCCCTTTGGCTTGGCATGACTGTATTCCCTTAAGGTGGAAGTGATCAAAGAGCCAGCCACTGAGTTCATGTCAGAGACAGTTCCTGTTCTCCTTATCAGAGAACACACTTGGATACTGAGCTGCCATGGGATACATCTGAGCAGGGGAATATAGAATGGCAAAGAAACACTTAAAGAAATGCATATGGAAATGCAAATCTAAACAACCCTGAAATTTCATCTTAAACCCATCAGAATGGCTAAGATTATAAACTCAATTGACAACACATGCTGGAGAGGATGTGGAGAAAGGGAAACCCTCCTCTGTTGCTAGTGGGAAGGTAAGTATGTGAAACCACTTTGGAAATCAATCTGGTGCTTTCTCAGACAAATAGGAAAATAGCTCTTCCTCAAGATCCAGCTATAGATCTCCTAGGCATATATCCAAAATATGTTCAAGTACACAACAAGGACATTTACTCAACCATGTTCACAGCAGCTTCATTTTTAATGGACAGAACCTAGAAACAATGCAGGTGTCCCTCAATGGAGGAATGGATACAGAAATCATGGTATGTTTACACAATGGAATACTACTTAACAATTAAAAGCACAGAAATCATGAAATTTGCAGGCAAATGATGGCATCTAGGAAAGATCATTCTGAGTGAAGTATCCCAGAAGCAGAAAGACATACACTTTATATACTCACTTATATATATATATATATATATATATGTATATATATATATAATCTAGAATAAACATATTAAATTCTGTATACCTAAAAAGCTAAGCAAGAAGGAGAACACTTCTTGCTTGATTATTGCTTATTGATAATTGCTTGATTATCAATACTCACTCAGAAAGACAGACAGGATGGACACTGGAAGAAGGAGAAAGCAGGAAACAGAACAGGAACCTACCACAGAGGGCCTCTGAAAGACTCTACCCACCATTGTATCAAAGCAGATGCTGACTCTCATAACCAAACTTTGGGCAGAGTAAAGGGAATCTTATGAATGAAGGTGGAGATAGTGAGACCTGGAGAGTACTGAAGCTCCACTAGGAGAGCAATAGAACCCAAAATATCTGGGCATAGGGGTCTCTTCTGAGACTTGTACTCCAACCAAAGCCATTCAAGGATATAGTCTGTGTTTTTTATTGGAGATCTGAGTCCATTGATGTTGATATATAATAGTGAACAATGAATTTTATTTCCTTTTATTGTGGATTTGGTGGTGTTACTGTGTTTCAATGCTTGTTTTCTTTTACTTCTTTGCTGTGAAGTTATTTATATCCTTGTATTCTCGGATGTAGTTGATTTTGTTGGATAGGAGTTTTCCTTCTAGTATATTCTGTAGGTCTGTGTTGGTTGGTAGATATTTTTTAAGTTTAGTTTTGTCATGGAATATTTTGTTTTCTCTTTTTTTGTTGATTGAAAGCTTTGCAGGGTGTTGTAGTCTGGGTTGGCATTTGTGGTCCCATAAAGTCTGCATGACATCTGCCCAGGCCCCTCTGTCTTTCAGTTTCTGTTGAGAAGTCTGGTGTGATTCTGATAGGTCCACTTTGATATGTTACTTGGCCTTTTTCCCATACTGCTTTTATTATTTTTTTTGTTCTTTAGATTTAGTGTTTTGTCTATTATGTGACATAGGAGTTTCTTTCCTGTTCTGGTGTATTCGGTGTCCTGTAGTCCTTTTTTATGTTAATGGATATATCTCTCTTTAAGTTGGGAAAATTTACTTGTACCTTGGAGCCTGAAATCTTCCTTTTTGTCTATTCCAATTATTCTTAGGTTTTGTCTTTTCATGACCTCCTTGATTTCTTTGATGTTTTGTGTTTGGAACCTTTCCAATTTTAATTTTTATTTGAGAGATGTATCCATTTCTTCAATTGTATCTTCAGCGTCTGAGATTCCCTTTTCCATCTCTTATGTTCTATTGGTGATGCTTACCTTTGTGTTTCCTGATCTTTTCTCTAAGTTCTCCAGCTCTAGGGTTTTCTCTGTTTGTGCTTTCTTTGTTGATTCTAATTCTGTTTTCATATCTTGCATCATTGCCTTAATTTGTTTGAATATGGATTCCTGTCTTCCCATGATTGCCTCTCCTTTTATTTGTTCATTTCCTCTCTATAAGCCTGTACTTGTGCCTCTATTTGTTTGGCTGTATTTGCCTGTATTTCTTTGAGAGCTTTGATTGTTTCCTTTTATGTGAATTTATGTGTCTCTAGTAAATGCATAAGCATAGATTTGAGATAATTTTCCGGTGTTTCTGATGTATTAGAATATCCACTGAATTTGGGGGTTTCTGGTGAAGACATGATATCCTGATTTTGGTTGGATGTTTTCTTAAGCCATCCTCTAGCCATCTGCTTATCTCTAACAGTCTCTGTTTTTTCGCGGAGTCTGTATCTAAGACTGGGTCCTTCTGTCTTTGATATCTGGAGTATTCTTCATGAAGATAAGAGAGCTCCACTGGTCTAGAGTGGATGTTGGTATTTCAGCTATAGCAAAGGGAGGAAGGTAGCAGGGGCATGTGTGCAAACATGCCTTTGTGTGTGTGTGTGTGTGTGTTCAATTGTGAGTTTATGGACAGAGTGCTAGATTGTGTAGATGCCTGGAAATGTGGAGCTTAAGTATAGGAGGGGACACTAACACTGTTTGAGGGCCCAATGCACATGAGAAGGTCCCCTGTATACCTCAGTGGCCTAGAAGCCTGTTGTACTGTCCTCCTGGTATTCTGATCTGTCTGGTTTCCAGGAACTGTTTGCCTGGACTCCACTGGTATACCCACAGAAGAGGGGCTTCAGTGTTGGTAATGCTGTTTCTAGATTTCTATGTTGCCCACAGTGGGAGTGTTGGTGGGAAGGATTTGATGTCTGGCTGCTAGTGTATAAAGCACTGAGTCTGGGGCTCTGCATGCACTCACTTAAAGGTACAGTCACTTGCTTGTGGGCCTAATCAGAAAGCACAGGTTTTCCCCCTGTTCTCTGCTTTCAGATTTGGGCCTTTAGGGCAGGTGAGAGTATAGGAGACCTGTCCGCTCAGTAGTGTACACTGTTTGGCTGCAGAGCAGGGAGACATGCACTTGGGGCAGCTGCCTTTGTTGTCTCAGTCACAGAGTATGGAGACTCCTGCTTGTGGCAGCTTCTTCTGCCAACTTGTCACTGACTATGGAAGCTCCTTCTTGGGCTAGACACAGCCCTACTGCAGCTGCAGAACTGGGAGGCCTATATAGCTGCCACCTCTCCTGGTCTCAGTCACTGAGCACAGTGGCTTTTGCTTGTGGCAACCACTAATGTCTTAGCAGAGCAGGGTTGTTTGTGCTTGGGGCAAGGGGAAGTGTGGGGGAGTCAAATATTCGGCACTCTCAGTCCCCAGAGAAGTCCACAGGTGATCTGGATCCCAACTGGCCCAGCCCACTGGTTGTTCCTTCTTGCCCAGGAAGCCTCAAAGTGGAAATTCTGACTTCAGCTGCCCCTCCACTCAACAATTTCAGAGTTTCAGATCCTGTGCCCCTCAGATAAGGTACATGCTGGTTGAACACTCCTCTCTACTTGCATTCTTCCAAACATGAACCAATTTGAGATCTGTCCTGATAATTTAACATGTCTATAACATGAGATTTGCTTGTCACTTTTGACATGTATTCTCTTGGAAGAGAATGTATCTCCACTGCTTATACTATTAGCTACCTGTCTATCTTCAGATGAAATGTCTGTTCATTCTGCTAAAATAGTGTTTAGGCTATCATGACAAAAAGAAAAGCATCAACTTATATCTAGCAATTGGACTGGGATGATAATTATGTCTTAGAGCTACTATTAGATACCCTGGCACTCATTTCTGGGCCTTGGTATTTCCCTTGGGACTTCTAAACCTTAGAAAGCTACTTTATGATCACAGAGATTCAACACAAATGAGTACCATCCAATATATGTGTATGAACAGACACAAAGAAACGAAACAAAATGTGATGATTGTCTATATCCCACACTACCAAATGTTCTCTTATCCAGGCAAATATTAGTATCTGATGCTTTTTGCTAAGCACAGCTTTAGTGACACTCAGGTCTGCTCTCCTTCCAGGCATATGCAATTGATTCAAATATGCAATCTACTTCATAATAATATTCAATAAAGAGTAAAGTCCTGGTTTTTTAGATGCTCCTCTAAATGCCTGACACAATTTCAAATACTTTTCAAATAAGTCTTTTCTACAACTCCTCTCTGTAGCAAATTATTCACCTGCAGTGTATAATAAACACAATTGCTCTGGCAGATGGTATGTCCTTGGTTTTCTTTGAGTGGAGAGCAATTATAGAAATTGTGGTTTTACTGAGATTCACCTGAAGTATTGTATGCTTTGGAACAAATCCGTCAATATAGTCATACTGTTTATATACAAAATTCCTGCTTGTATTTGAAATGCTGCAGTTCTGAAAAGCTAGTTCATTCTGTATTGAACAATGACGTTTTACTGAAGACCTTCAGAATTGGATTTATTTTTCCCTAAAAATAAACTCCTTTGGACTATTCCTCCTACCTGATTGCATTTGCAATATTCTTTTGTACCTTGTTTTAAAGCTTTGTAACGTTTTTTTTTAAATGTCTAATTTCTGTAATGTCAGGAATACTCTTTTTCATAAGAAAACAGTCCACAGTGAAATAATGAGTACATATCCAACAGGTTACCATTGTCTCGGTTCTAGTCTAATGAATACAAAATGTTTTCTTAGACCAAAGTCCTTTGAGCAAATTTTTCCAAGGGTCACCTTTTCAATAACTGAACAAACCTTCTTTCCCAATCTTGCTTTAGCAGTTCTTGAGAATAATTTCACTTAGTTTCATTGGCCAAGACTCAGACGGCCTTGCTTGCAGTGATTGTCATCCACTGACCATCCTTTGAATTGACTTTTGATTCATCAGGTTAAACCAATATGATACTCGCATGTTTCCCAATACTCATGAGATATTCTCTTTTCATGATTAAGCCTCAAGATGTTTCTTATAAATATAAACTTTATGCACATTGCTAACTGGAAAGGATTTAACATGTATAATTTGGAATTGAAGTGGCCACTTTGGGTACGTTTTCCTCACAATTAAGCTAGAATATTTGAGGAGTATAATAGAAAAAAATAAAGAATCTTCATGAGAATGCATGCAATTGAATGCATTGAATGCATGCATTGAAGAAATGCAAGAACATTTCTTCAATGTGAATGAAAGTCTCTGCTTTCCTGCCTACCAATAAATGCTAGGTTTTTACTACATGATTTGATGAAATTGACAAGGGACTAATTTAGGTCAAAGCCAGCTTCATGTCTCTGTGTTTGTGTGTGTATTTTTTCTTTACTTACAAGAACTTAAAAAGCAAATTAAAAATATGGATACAAAATTTTATTATATAAAAATAAACAGGTTAATAGAATATAAAATTCTGTAAAATAATATATTTGTACATGCATATACTGCCATATGTTTTTATTTTTATCTGTATGAACTCATAATTTGAAATCAATGTTCACTGAAAATAACAACAAAATAATTTTTAATATTTTCCCTAGGTTTTCTGGATCTGGGGTAAAAAAATTAGGTTATTTTAACTAAAGGTGATAATTATCATAAATCATTTGTTATTCAGGATTTAGTAAACAAAAGTTGTACAGCCAAATCTACAAAATCCTTAGCACCTTTAAAAATTTGCACATTTATTTGCTTATTTATTTATGCATCTATAGAGATCAAAGCACAACTTGGTTCTCTCCTTCTACCACTTGGGTTCCTGAGATTAAACTGAGCTCCTTAAACTATATTGATGGCAAGTAGCATTGCTCATTGAACCATCCTATCAGCCCTAATTTCTTTACTAGAAAAATTTTGTGTAATCTAATTATGAAGTAAATTATTGTCAACTTTTATTTAAGATTTTGATAAGTTAAGTGTACAATAGGATGAATTTAAACATACGTGTTTGTATTTACACGTGTGCTTGTGTATGTTTCTATGTGCGTATATGTGTATCTAAATTCGTACACATAAAATATCTGTACCTAAATGAGTACACATAAAATATATGTTAATCATTTTTTACTTCAAATTACTGGATGAATCACGAATCTTTTGAAGCAATCGTTTGAGGTGAACAATACACCAAGAAAGGAGAAAGTGTGAAACAGAAAAAAAAATCACATATGGGTCAAAGAGCAAGAAAATAGAGGAAAATAAAAACTAAATATATCATTTTGTAGTATGTGGGGTCTAGTGATATTTAACAACAGAAATTCCCTACAGTAAAAAAAGAGCACACATTGCATGGGATTGAAGAGTATAGGAATACAGAGAAGCTTTAGACAAAAACTTAAATCAGTCTTCTAAATAATATTTTTAACTTAGACAAATAAAATATAGTGTATGTGGATAATAGCAATTTTATAATATATCCATCATTAATTACCTTTCCCTCATGCTTATTTAAAATATGCAGCATAGTCTCTCTCATATGTAGATGTTAGCTTTGAATTTTTATATACATATGTTTAAACTGAGATATTCAATTTCTGCATCCATTCTTCAGTTGAGGGACAACTATGTTGTTTCAGATTCTGACTATTATGAATAATGTTGCTATGAACATAGTGGGTTCCCTACTAAAGGGAGCAGGGGCCATCTCTGACATGAACTCAGAGCCTGGCTCTTTGATCACTTCCTCCTGGGGGTTGCAACCTAGCCAGGCCACAGGGAAGAAGAAGCAGCCAGTCCTGGTGAGACCTGATAGGCTAGGGTCATACAGAAGGGTCCTCCCCTAGCAATGAACTAGAGAAGGGGAATAGAAAGAAGGATTGTGGGTGGGACTGGGAGGAGATGGAAGGGAATAATACAGCCAGGATACAAAGTGAATAAATTGTAATAAATAAATAAATAAATAAATAAATAAATAAATAAACAAACTATAAAAAAACATAGAAAAATTAAGCAAAGGGCCATGTGAGCTAGATCTCATGGAAGGAATACATGCCTTTATATTTTCCTTGGTATTTTTTTCCTTCTAGCAAGTGAGCAGTACCCCTCCATGGTTTATGCACCAGTCCCTGCCTCTAAGTTTCTGCCCATTTTTTGAGTTCCTGCCTTGGATTCTCTCAACTGACTCTGAATGATATAAGACAAATAGGCCATTTCCTTCAAGTTGTTTTTGGTCATGGTGTTTTGTGATAGTAATATTAACCTTAGATAGGCAATATTCAAAACACTAAATCTATGGAAGAGACAAAGAAAAAGTAATCCCAGACCATAAAATCCAAAGAAGAGGAAAAACCCTCACTATAATAACAAAATAACAAGAAACAATAAACACTGCTCATTAGAAACAATATTCTATTAATGCTTTCTGCTTTTCCAATAAAAACAGACTGACTAGATTAGAAAACAAGACCACTTTTCTGTTTAATCCAAGAAACATATCTCACCATCAAGGATATAAATAATTTTAGGATAAAAAGATGAGAAAAGGTATTCCAAGCAAATGGACCCATGATTTAAGCAGGTAAAGTCATTTTAATTTCTGACAAAACAGACTTTAAACCAAAACTAGTCATAAGAGATATTAAAGCATACTGCACATGCACTGCATTTGTTCAGGGCTTTTTCTGTCTTATTGTTTTTTTCTTATCCACTTTAATTTCTATTTTTTTCTGGGAGCTGTTATATGTGTTTCTTGTTTTTGTTTATTTGTTTTATAAAGAGAAATATAAGAAAAGAACATAAAGATGGATGGTTTGAGGAAGGGGGAAAGATCTAGGAAGAATCGGGGGAGGAGAAAACATCAAAATATATTGTAAGAACCAAAATATCTGAGCACAACATTCTTTTCTGAGACTGATATTCCAACCAAGGACCATTCATGGATGTAACCTAGAACCCCTTCTCAATGTAGCCCATGGCAGCTCAGTATCCGAGTCAGCACCCTAGTAAGGTCATCAGGGGCTGTCTTTGACATGAACTCAGTGGCTAAGTCTTTGACCACCCCCCTGAGGGGAGAGCAGCCTTGTCAGGCCACAGAGAACAACAATGCAGCCAGTCCTGAAGTGCCATGATAAGCTAGGATCAGATGGAAAGGGAGGAGGACCTCCCATATCAGTGGATTTAGAGAGGGGCGTGGGAGGAAATGAGGGAGGGAGGGTGGAATTGGGAGGGAATGAGGGGGGTATAGCTGGGGTACAAAATGAGTAAACTGTAATTAATATTAAAAACAAAAATTTAATTGAAAATAAAAACTTTTTCAAATAAAAAGACATAAATAAGCTGGGCATGCTGTTACATGCCTGTGATTTCAGCATTCTGGGAGGCAGAGGCAGGCAGATCTCTATTAGTACAAAGCCACCCTGGTCTACAAATCGAGTCTAGGACAGCTAATGCTACACAGGGTATCTCTGTCTCAAAAAAAAAAAAAGCAAAACAAATATAATTAATGATTTATATAGAATCATACTGAATTATATATTAAAGCTAATATAGACATGATCAAAAGATAAGCAAGGGAATATATTTATATATAAATAGTGAACAACTGTATATTAGGTTTTGAACACCTTCAAGGTTAGGGATATCCAAGGGTTGTGGAAACAATCCCCATGGCTAGCGAGGAAAATCTCTAGAATGCAATATTCTCTCTTAAAAGGAATTTCTGTCATTAGTATCAATAAAGTGAATATGAAGCACGTTCTGGTAAATGAAATAGCCACAGAGAGACAAAACTATATGCCAAATTTATGTGTAGAATGTAAAACCTCAAGCAGAGGTGTGAAGAAATGAACGGTAGTTACTGAGAGGAAGGCTATGTAAGGGAAAAGGAATATTTGAAAAGTGTACTGTGTATCACCTTACAATCAATAGAAGTGGCCTACCTGAAAATTGTTTTTTTTTCTAAGTTCAGTACAAAGGAAGATGCAACTAAGCAGTAGTAGATTGTTATAGGCGAGAAAGTCTCTGTAGAAATGTAGAAGCCACAAACATACCACAGGCTCTCACAGAAAAAGCAACAGATATTCTTTGGAAAGTGTACAGTCATTTGAGTTAGATGAATTTCATTTTATTCTAAATAATTTTATTGTTTGGCAACCTTGGTTTAGTTAAACTTGTTCTTCATTTACTTTGTATGGATGTTGTAAATATTGTAGGCAGTATATCTATTGATGTTGTACCTGGTTCACAATCAATGGTGAACCATGTTCACTTTGTGGTGTTCAAACATTGTTAATATCTCACTTCAACAAGTACAGAATGTCAATGTGAAAAAACTGTATACCACAAGCTAGTACCACATTTATTTTTAGTATCTGACATATCTGATTCACTCATTTATTTGAATATGTATTTGCTGAGTGTATGTTGTGTCCCAAGCACTGTTATGAGTTCTGTGAAGAACTAATAAATGAAAGGCAAATATTTCTACTTTCTCTTGAAGTTTAGTGTATACTAAGTTGAGGTAGGTATTACATAAAACTAAAACTGTTGTGTAGGCCAGTATGGTAACTATGATGTAGCCCAAATGAGATGATTGATTGTTGGTTATGTTATTTCCCAAATGATTACTCTGGCTCTTGTAGTAGTGCATACTGAAGGGCAGAAAAAACAAACAAGGAACTCAATGAGGTTTCTATGGTATTTATTCAGAATAAAATGACTGCTCTTAAAGACAAGATATTTGCTTGAAACTTTCCTATCCAGCACATATTTTCAATGTAGTGCTCAGAGGATTCTCTGACACTATGGATATAAGGATTGAGAGAAAGAGAAATAAAAAGAGAGCTGAAGTTTTTGGCCTGGGTAGTCAGAAGAAAATAATTACCATTTTTGCATGTAGTTTAGGTTTCAAATCTGGCCTAATAAATACAGAGTACCTATGAGACATCCATTGAAGACTAGTAACAATATTCTGAAGGTATCTCCATAGTTGTTCTTACTATCTACTTTATGAATTTATGTCCGATGAAATATTTGGTGCAAATATGCTAAAAATTATTTTTTGTGTGAAATTGAAGTTTAACCTGATAGGTTTTATTTTTCATTTGCTAACTCTAAGCACTTTACAACAATTCCTTTTGTGACTACCTACAAATTTCAAAGCTACATAAATAACTTGTTGGACAATTCATGTACTTATAGTAATGGTTATTTCTTTTTCTGAACTATTAATAAAGTCTACCATCTGACAGTGAGACAACAGACATATTCAGCTATCTATGTTTGTCATATTTTAGAATTAAACTTCAATTAATTTTAAGTATTTACAGTGTGCCAGATCTAACATGATTAATTTTCCTCCAATTTCTTAGTTCTACCACCTTCAAGAGTCAGTTAATTAGTGCGGCTTGTGCTGTCATTTGGATAGAAGAGAAAACTCCAGGTCAGAGAGGGGAACTGATATTTCCACCGAAGAGGCATTGAGCAAGGAAACCGCTTCTACCACAGTAGATTCAATTATAACCCCACAACTCTCGAAACTGTGATGCCTGATACACATTATAGATCAGGAAAGTATACAACCATGGCACATTATTCTATTCAAACATTCAGTGAGCCCCTGAATCCAGGTTAAAGAAATTAATAGCACTCTCTTCTCCTTAAAGTCAGTGTCAGTTGCCTGAAAATTTATGATTCATGAAACTAAATTCTCTTAATCAGAAACTAGTCTTTTGCTATCTCTCAAACAGAGGTAGTAGCATAAGATAATATTCTTGCATGTGTTTTGCTTCCACAAAAAATTTAGAGATATAAAATACATGTTTGGTGGTGGTGGTGGTGGTGTTCTGTCATATATGGTTTTGTTTCCTCCTTATTAGAATATAAACCACTTAGCACAGAAGTCCCAGGAAAGAACCTGAATAGTCTCCAACTTTTTAGGAAAGTTCCAATGGGAGCATTTCAAACCAACTTTCTCTGTTGAGACAATATTCAGTCACTCGTAAGAATGTGCTAGAGTGGGTTAGTCCTGCCTTTGCTGAGAGCCAAATGCTGTTTTTTGAACAGCATTTGATTCCCTTGGCTGAATGCTGTTACATTAGGTGGCAATGAAGCAGACAAGCAAGAGAATCACACACTTTTAGCTGTCATTTAACAGATTCTCAAACTACTCAACCATGGCTCTATTTTACACACTAATGTTTTCAATTAAAGGTGGTGAAGACACAATGAGAGCATTTAGCATAGCTCCTTCAGTTTGTTTTGTAGCCTGCCCCATCATCACCCAAAAAACTCCTCCCCAAGGTTGTGTTGAGCAATCTGTCATTGATCCCTTTTTAACCATTCAAGCTTCATGCTTTATCTTTATTCTTGCCTGGATGAATAAAACAGTCCTTGTTTTCAGAAGTAAGCATATTTAATTCATTTTAAGAGAATTCCTCACTTTTGGATTATTGGCCTTCTCACAAAGAATGAGTTTATTTTGAAATTACACACTATAGGACCCACAGAGTTTCTCCAAAAGGATTTAAAAAAATGTTGTTCAGGTATGTTTCTAAAATAAAAAGTGCCACAATTGTATGCTCCCAGGCACATCATTTGCTCTAAAATGTAAGCAGTAGTGTGAAATTATGCTTTGGGAGAGAAAAATGCCAGACTGTGACTCATGGGTAGGTATGCTAGTACCCCATACATACTGCTCTGCAAACTACCTAAGCTGAGAGTCTGAGAAATTTTTAGATGTATTCCATGAATCCCTACAACAGTCACTTGGCTCTTAAGTTTGTGAATTTTTCATTGACCCAGCAATAGGCACTATTCAAATCAGGCTGTTTTGTTTCCCAGAACAAAACACATCTTTGAAATTTAGGTTCTCACCAGTCTACCTATAAAGAAAAAATAAATCCCAAACACTGAGGACTGGGAGGTTGGAAACAGAAAATCTTAGACTATAAATACTATGTGTTTTTGAAAGAAGTGTAATTTATTCTTGAAAACACTTTTTGTTGAATTACTTAATGTTTAACCTGTGAAAAACTCTAGTCAGTGACTGAACTGTTTAATATTACCTGTATAAACCTTCGATTGGCCTAAGCAATACAATGGGTATTTCAGCCCCTTCGGTTGTTTTTCCTAGAGGGCTACAAAATACTAAATAGCTCTATACATTCAGGGATTTAGAATTTCCTGTGAGTAGCTGATGCTCACAAAAAGACATTGACTACAAGTATTACTCTGAATTGCTAATTCATCTCTGTTTTCTTTAGACTGATTTTGATGACACTCAATTTAAAGAATACTGTGGTAAATACATCACAATTTATATTTTTCAAATACTGTATACATCTTATTTATGATAAATCAGTACAGATATTTTTATTCTTGGTGTATATTATTTGTCAATAATGTTTTAATAAAAAAACAACTTGCCTAGGCTTTCATTACACTTGAGAAATTACCAAAGGTTATTTTAAAGTCCTAATATAGCAATGTGTGAACTTTCCAAGAACAACTCAGACACCTCTTCCTGCCACTTTATGCATAAATTATACTATCAAAGAGCTGGTATTTATTCTGAGCTCTTTGAAATTCTAATCACTTTTAAACACCTCCCAGTCCAGTTGTCTTTTGAAATTTGGATTACATACAATTGGCTATTCATAAGTATGGAAATATACAATGTGTAGTGCTACCCATTTAGTAACCTTTAAAGATTCAGTGTTCTATTTTATTTAATGGAAATTTAAATGTCTGATAATGATTTTAAAATGACTACAAGTTTTCTTATTTTAGTATAACATTCTTCTTAATACTGTCTGTGCATGTTGGATAGTTTTTTTTAAACAAATGTTTTATGCATGAATCTTATATTAGTAAAGTTCTAGAATGTTTTCAACATAATTTCTCTGGATTTACATTACTAAGAGTGTATGTGCAGGAACAGAAAAGCAAAAAATATAAATAAACATACCTGCACATTGACATTTGTATGTGTGTGTGCATGCACATATACTTCTTTTTCTTACAAATATCTACACAGGGTTTTCTAGCCTTTGTTCTCATCAAATCTGTATCCCATCTAGTAACCTTTAAGTAATTTGTTTTCATCTCTGCCTTGATTTCTTCTTCTTGAAGTTTTGGTCCTGGCCCTGTATGCAAACCAAAATATATTCCAGCTACCTCTACTTTTTTACTTGGTAGAGAAGCAAATTTAAAATTACTTTGCTCATCCTAGATGCTAATAGGAAATATCAGAAAGTCCTTTTCTTAGACCAACCCTCATATAACCATCCCTTATACCATGAGTATTTTGTGATGTTTTAGATTTTTAACCATCATAATTCATTCCTGCTTAGACTCTCATCATTCTATATGTGAATTGCGAATTCAACAGATTAGTGTATTGGCCTGTTTTTGAGAGATGATCTCCTTTATCACTCAAACACCAATGCAATTGATTTATTCTGCCAGGAAACCTTACTCCTTATATTCTAATCAGCATACTCTTTTTAAATGACTTTCCATTTATTATACATAAAGGGAACAAAACACCTAGAAAAGCCAAAGGCTGGTTGCTGCCTTTGATTATTTACAGAACATACCAATTACCACTAGTCTTCTTTTTCTTTGTGGCATCAAGTGAATTCCTCTCACTGGAAATTTAAGTATATGTTTTGCTTGCTCCGTTCATTTTTTTACTCATTTTATTTTAGCTCTATCTTTTGTAAAATGGTCAGCTTCATTTCTAATATCTGAACCCATTATGTTTTAACCATTTCATCATAGTTACCTTATCATCATTGGCCCTCTTTCTCTTCTGAAGTGAATATCTAATGTCTCTCTGATTTTCATTAACTATGCATGTGTATGTCACGTTTAGTATAGAAATACTAGGGCCCCACAACTAGAATTGTACCTGATACTTTCTAATATTTCAGAAACCACAAATCACATGAATTCGATTAGGATAAATTTCAGTGTTTACATAAAAACAAAAATAAGAAACTAAGTTTGTTTTTCAAAATGGATATGATGTTTCCAAACAAATTATGTAGCATATATTAGGCTTCTCACATTAGATTTGAGAAAGTGCTCTTGTGATAGTACTCAATTGCTTAATTTTTTTTAAATACAAGTGAGTAATTATACTGGCATCATTCAATTTGCAATAATCAAATACCATCACATTTAAGTTCATATGTTACATATTATCAATGAATTTTTAGTAAATTTGATTCTGTAACATAGTAACTAAGCTTAACACATCTTAGAAACTGTTTTGACATTTTTAAATGGATTTATTCTCTTGTGAAAATCAAGATCTCTTTAGTTTTGAATTTGAAGAAGTAAATTAAGCATTTTATTTTGCTTCACTCAACGATTCTAACTCAAAAGTTTATTGATCATTAATGATTCCACACTGCAGAGAAAGAGCCTGGAAGATCAATGGAATCAAATAAAAGATCCAGAAATAAATCCATACACCTACGCATACTTGCTTTTTGACAAAGAAGCCAAAACAATACAATGGGAAAATGATAGCATCTTCAGCAAATGGTGCTTGTCTAATTGGATATCTACATGTAGAAAAATGTTAATAGATCCATATTTTTCACCCTGTGCAAAACTAATGTCTAAGTGGACCAAAGACCTCAACATAAAACCAGACACACTAAATATGTCAGAAGAAAAAGTGGAGAAGAGTTTTAACTTATCAGCACAGAAGACAACTTCCTGAATGGAACACCAACAGCATAGACTCTAAGATCAACAATCAATAAATGGGACCTCATGAAACTGAAAAGCTTCTGTAAAGAAAAGAACCACTCATGGAGATGGCCTGAAACCCCTGCAGAGAAGTAGCCTATGGCAGTTCAATATCCAAGTGAGCTCCATAGTAATGGGGACAAGGACTGTCTCTGACATGAACTGATTGGCCTGCTCTTTGATCACCTCCCTCTGAGGGGGGAGCAGCCTTGCCAGGGCACAGAAGAAGACAATGCAGCCATTCTTGCTGAGACCTGATAGACCAGGATCAGAGGGAAGGGAGGAGGACCTCCCTTATCAGCGGACTGGGAGAGGGACACAGGTGGGGAAGAGTGAAGGTGGGATTGGGAGGGGAGGAGAGAAGGAGCAACAAGGGGGCGGGGGCTACAAAGTGAATACACTGTAATTAATAAAAATTTAAAAAGAAAACTCTAATAAATTTTCAAGACAGAAAAAATTAAAACAAAAAAAAGAAAGAAAAAAAGGACACTGACATCAAAGCAAAATGACAGCCTACAGATTGGGAAAATATCTTTACCAACCCTATATTTGACAGAGGGCTACTATACAGAATATACAAAGAACTTAAGAAGTTAAACACCAATAAAGCAAGTAATCCAATAAAAAATGGGGTACAGAGCTAAAAAAAGAATTCTCAATAGAGGAATATCAAATGGCAGAGAAACAAAGAAATGTTCAGTGTCCTTAGTTATCAGGAAGATGCAAATCAAAACGACCCTGATATTTCACTTCACAACCTCCAGTTTGGCTAAGATCTAAAACTCAAGTGACAACACATATTGGAAAGGATGGGAATGCTGGTGGAAATGCAAACTTCGACAACCACTTTGGGAATCAATCTGATGCATTCTCAGAAAATTAGGTATATACTCATCATAATTGGATATTAAGCATAAAATATAGGATAAACATACTAAAATATATTTTCCTAAAAAAAAAACAAACAACAAGGAAAACTCATTCCTAAGGCCAAATTCAGCAGAATTTGGGAAGCAGCAGACAGGGAATGGGACAGAGTCTACCACAGAGGACTTCTGAAAGACTCTGCTGATCATGGTATTGTAGCAGAGGCTGAGACTCACAGCCAAAGTTTGTCACAGTGCATGGAATGATATGATAGAAGGCGGATGTAGAAAGACCTGGAGGGGAAAGAGCTCCAAAAGCAGTCCTACAGACTCAAAACAACTAGGCCTTGGGGGGCTCTGCAGTGAATGACACCCCAGCCAATGAACATTCATGGAGAGGAACCAAAACTCCTGTTCAGATGTAGCTCATAGACTCAGTCTCCATGTGAGTTCCTTAGTAAAGGGAGCAGAGGCTGTCTCTGATATGAACCAAGTGGCAGGCTCTCTGATCACTTACCCCTAGGGTTGCAGCCTTGCTAGGCCACAGAGAAAGATAATGCAGCCAGTCCTGATGAGACCTGATAGGCTAAGCTCAGATAAAAGGGGAGGAAGACCACCCCTATCAGTCATCTAGGGGAGCAGCATAGTAAGAGAAGAGGGAGGAAGAGTGGGATTGGGAGGAGAGAAGGAACTGGGTCACAGCTAGGATACAAAGTGAATAAATTCTAATAAATAATAAATAACCAGCATGGTACTAGCATAGAAACAGGGTTGTGGATGAATGGAATCGAACAGAAGACCCAGAAATAAACCCATACACTTATGGAGAACTGATTTTTGACAAAGATGCTAAAACCATACAATGGAAAAATGATAGCATCTTCACCAAATGGTGCTGGTCTAACTGGATATTTACGTGTAGAAAATGCAATTAGATCCATATTTATCACCCTGCAGAAAACAAGAGTCCAAAGACCTCAGTATAGATCAAGGACCTCAATATAAAACCAGACACACTAAATCTCTAAGAATAAAAAGTGGGAAGAGCCTTGAGCTCATTGGCACAGGATACAACTTCTTGAACAGAATACCAACAGCAAAGCCTCTAAGATCAACAAAGCTAATCAAGACCAGGTAAACAGATTAAAGATTCCTATGACCTCTAAGAAAACAGAAGCAATCATCGAATTCTCCAAACCAAAATAAATGAATGAATGAATGAATAAATAAATAAATAAATAAATAAATAGATAAATAAATCCCATGGCCTAGAATTCTATCAAAAATTCAAAGAAGAACTGAAACCAATACTCCTCAAACTATTCCACAAAATGGGAACAGAAGGTACATTGTCAAACTTCTATGAAGCCACAGTATCCCTGATACCTAACTCACACAAACACTCAAGAAAGAAAGGGGATTTCAGACCAGTTTCACTCATGAATACCAATGCAAAACACTCAACGAAATACTCACCTACCAAATCCAAGAACACATCAAATATATCATCCACTATAGTCAAGTAAGCTGCATACCAGGAATGCAGGGGTGGTTTAACATAAAAAAATCCATTAATGTAATCCACCATATAAACAAATTCAGAGAAAAAAATCACATGATTATTTCATTAGACACTGAAAAAGCCTTTGCCAAAATCTCACAGGCTTTCATGATGAAAGTCTTGGAGAAATCAAGGATGGAATACACATACCTAAATATAACAAAAGGGTATATACTGCAAGCCAAAAGCCAGCATCATATTTAATGGAAAGAAACTCAAAGCAATTCCACTATAATCAGAGACAAGACAAAGATGCCTTGGATCAAAGACCTCAATATAAAACGAGACACACTAAACCTGTTAGGAGAAAAGGTGGGGAAGAGCCTTGAGCTCAGTGGCACAGGATACAATTTCCTGAAAATCAACATCAACATCAACAGCACAGGTTCTAAGATCAACAATCATTAAATGGAACCTCAAGAAACTGAAAAGCTTCTGTAAAACAAAGTACACTGTCATCAGAACAAAATGACAGCCTACAGATTTGAAAAGTATCTTCACCAACCCTATATCTGACAGAAGGATAATATCCAGAATATATAAAGAACTCACGAAGCAAAAAGCAACAAATCAAGTAATCTAATTAAAATATGGGGTACAGAGCTAAACAGAGTTCTCATTAGAGGAATATCGAATGGCCGAGAAACACTTAAAGAAATGTTCAAATTCTTAGCTATCAGGGAAATGCAAAACAAAATGATCTTGATATTTGACCTTACACCCATCAGAAAGACTAAGATCAAAAACTCAAGTGAGTAGTATTCCATTGTGTAGATGTACCACGATTTTTGTATCCATTCCACAATTGAGGGGCACCTGGGTTGCTGCCAGATTCTGGCTATTATAAAAACAGGTGCTACTAACATGGTTGAGCAAATGTCCTTATTGCATACTTGAGCCTCTTTTGGATATATGCCTAGAATTTGTACAGCTGGATCTTGAGGAAGCTTTATTCCTAGTTGTCTGAGAAAGTTCCAGATTGATTTCCAAAGTGGCTGTACAAGTTGAAATTCCCACCAGCAGTGGAGCAGGGTTCCCCTTTCTCCACAACTTCTCCAGCATGTGTTGTCACTTGAGTTTTTTTTAATGTAATTTATTTATTTTTATATCAATCACAGGTTAGGTACTTTGCATCCCAGGCATAGGCCCCTCCCTCATTCCCTCCCACCCTCTCCAACCCTCCCTCCTCTCCTCCCCGCCCCCTCCAAGTCCACCAACTGGGGAGGACCTCCTCCCCTTCCATCCTACCCCAGCTCATCCTGTATCCTCAGGGCTGGCTGCAATGTCCTCCACTGGGATCTAGCCAGTCTGTCATTCCCCGGCTTGTATGGGGGAGGGTCAAAGAGTCAGCCATCAAGTTCAAGACTGAAACAGTCCCTGTTTCCCTCACTAGGGTCTTTAGTCGTACACCGAGCTATCCTGGGTCCCATCTGCACAGGGGTTCCAGGACACATCCACACGTGGCCCTTG
>CM053742.1:28958010-28980578 GCA_028658305.1 Pachyuromys duprasi | reverse complement strand
TTTTGTTTCTCCATATGAAGTTGAGTATTTTTCTTTCAAGGTCTGTGAAGAATTGTGAAGGTATTTTGATGGGATTGCATTGAATCTGTAGATTGCTTTTGGCAATATGGTCATTTTCACTATGTTAATCCTACCAATCCATGAGCACGGGAGGTCTTTCCACCTTCTAATATCTTCTTCAATTTCTTTCTTCAGAGATTTGAAATTTTTTTCATATAAGTCTTTCACTTCCTTGGATAGAGTCACCCCAAGGTACTTTATGTTATTAGTGGCTATTGTGAAGGGCGTTCTTTCCCTAATTTCCTTTTCAGCCCGTTTGTCTTTGGTGTACAGGAGGGCTTCTGATTTTTTTGAGTTGATTTTATATCCAGCCACTTTACTGAAGGTGTTTATCAGTTGAAGGAGTTCTCTGGTTGAATTTTGGGGGTCAGTCATGTATATTATCATATTGTCTGCAAATAGTGATACTTTGACTTCTTCCTTTCCAATTTGTATCCCCTTGATCTCCTTTAGTTGTCTTATTGGTCTAGCTAGGACTTCAGTCACTTGAGTTTTTGATCTTAGCCATTCTGATGGGTGTAATGTAAAATCTCAGGGTCATTTTGATTTGCTTTCCCCTTATGACTAATGACAATGAGCATTTCTTTAAGTGTTCCTCTGCCACTCGATATTCCTCTATCGAGAATTCTCTGTTTAGCTTTGTTCCTCACTTTTTAATTGTATTACTTGATTTTGCTTTTTAACTCAGCAATAAAAAACAAGGCAATCATGAAATTTGCAGGTAAATGGTGGGAACTTGAAAAGATCATCCTGAGTGAGCTATCCTCATTCATATAGACATATAATATATGATCAACCTACTAAAATATGTACAACTAAAGAAACTAATCAAAAGGGCGGACTCTGGCTAAAATGCTCAATCTCCATCCAGAAAGGCAAAGAGGATCGACATCAGAATAAGGAGAAAACAGGGAACAAGTTAGGAGACTGCCACAGAGGGCCTCTGAAAAGCTCTGCCCTGCAGACTATCAAAGCAGATGCTGACACTTATGGCCAACCTTTGGGAAGAGTGCAGGGAATCTTACAAATGAAGTGGGAAATAGTAATATCTGGAGAGGACATAAACTCCAAAAGAGAGCAACAGAACCAAAAAATCTGAGAACAGGTGTCTCCCCTGAGACTAATGCTCCAACCAAGTACCATTCATGGAGATAACCTAAAACTCCTGCACAGATATAGCCCATGGCAGTTCTGTCTCCAAGTGAGTTCCATAGTAATGAGAAAAGAGCCTGTCTCTGACATGAACTGATTGGCCTGCTCTTTGATAATATCTCCCTGAGGGGGGAGCAGCCTTACCAGGCCACAGAGGAAGACAATGCATCCAGTCCTGATGAGACCTGAAAGACTAGGATCAGAAGGAAGGAAAAGAAGACCTCCCCTATCAGTGGAGTTTGGGAGGGGCATGCATGGCAAAGGGGGAGGAAAGGATGGATTAGGAGGGGAAGGAGTAGGGAGGTAGAGGGGGATACAAAGTGAATAAAGTGTAATTTATAAAAAATTAAAAATAATAATAATAAATAAAAATTTTAAAAAAACACCTCAAGTCAGAACACATTCTGGAGAGGATGTGGAGAAAGGGAAATTCTCCTCCATTGCTAGTGGGAATGTAAACTTGTACAACCACTTTGGAAATCAATCTGGCACTTTATCAGACAATTAGGAATAGTGCTACCTCAAGATCCAGTTATACCACATCTAGGCATATATCCAAAAGATTCTCAAGTGTATAACAAGGACATTTGCTCAATCATGTTAATAGCTGCTTTATTTGTAATAGCCAGAAGCTGGAAAAAAAAACCAAAAAAAAAACAAAAACAAAAACAAAAACATATGTCCCTCTGTTGAGGAATGGATACAGAAATTGTGGTACAGTTTCACAATGGAATACTACTCTCCAATTAAAAACAAGGAATTCATGAAATTTTCAGGCAAATGCTGGAAACTAGAAAAGATCATCCTGAGTGAGGTATGCCAGAAACAGAAAGACAAACATGCCGTATACTAAGTTATAAATGGATATACGTCATATAATATAGGATAAACAAACTAAAATCTGTAAATCTAAAGAAGCTAAGCAAGAAGGAGGATCCTGGGTAAGATGATCAATCCTCACTCAGAAAAGCAAATGGGATAGATATCAGCAGAGAGAGAGAAAACAGGAAACAGGACAGGAGCCTACCAGAGAGAGTCTCCGAAAGACTCTACCCAGCAGTGTATCATAGCAGATGCTGAGACTCATTTCACCAGAGTTCAGAGAATCCTATGAAAGAGGGAGGAGATAAAAAGACCTGGAGGGAAAAGGAGCTCCCCAAGGAGAACAACAGTACCAAGAAATCTGGGCCCAAGGGTCTTTTCTGAGCCTGATACTCCAAAGAAGGACCATGCATGGAGATAACCTAGAACACTTGCACAGATGTAGCCCCTGACAGCTCAGTGTCCAAGTACAATCCCTTATAATGGGACCAGAGACTGTCTCTGACACAGACTCTGTTTCTTGCTGTTTGTTCACCTCCCCATGAGGGGGAGAGCAGACTTATCAGGCCACAGAAGAAGAGAATTAAGCCAGTCCTGATAAGTCCTGATAGGCTAGGGTCAGAAGTAAGGCGAGGAGGGCCTCTGCTATCATTGGACTTGGAGAGAGGCACTGGAAGAGATGAGGGAAAGAGGGTGGTATTGGGAGGGAAGGAGAGAGGGGCTGCAGCTGAGATACAATGTGAATAAACTGTAATTAATATAAAAATTAAAATTAAAAAAGTAATAAATAAAAACAATAAAAATAAAAATCTAAATTATGTACAGAACTAATTACAAAACAAAAAAAAACTACAGAAACTTGGCAATAAGGAAATAAGTAACTCAGTTAAAGAGGCTAAACGAAACAGCATTCTCAAAATATGAAACACAAATAGCTGAGAAACGTACAGTAAATGGTTCAACATCCTTAGCCATTAGGGAAATATAAAGCAAAACTAGTTTGAAACATTATTTTACTATAGTCAGAATGGTCAAGTTTAATAAACCAAAGCAAAATATTCTGGCAAGAATGTATGGAAATTGGGGCACTCATTCATTTCTGGTGGCAGTGTAAACTTGTACAGTCGCTATGAAAACCAGTGTTCTGGTTCCTCTGGAAACTGAATCAATCTACTTTAAGATCCAGGTATCAAAGCAGATACAGAGACTTATGGCCAACCTTTGGGCAGAGTACAGGGAATCTTATGAAAGAAGTGGAAAATAGTAAGACCTAGAGAGGACAGGAGCTCCACAAGGACAGTAACAGAACCAAAAATTCTGAGTACAGGAGTCTTTCTTGAGACTGATAGATACTCCAACCAAGGACCATGCATGGAGATAACCTATAACCCCTGCACAGATGTAGCCCATGGCAGTTCAGCCTCCGAGTGGATTCCATAGTAATGGAAACAGAGACTGTCTCTGATGAACTGATTGGCTTGCTCTTTGATCACCTGCCCCTGAGGGGGAAGAAGCCTTACCAGGCCACAGAGGAAGACAATGCAGCCACTCCTGATGAGATCTAATAGACTAGGATCAGAAGGAAGGAAAAGAAGACCTCCCCTATCAGTGGACTTGGGGAGGAGTATGAGTGGAGAAGGGGGAGGAAGGGAGGGATTGGGTGGGGAGGGAAGAGGGAGCTATAGGGGGCATACTAAGTGAATAAAGTGTAATTAATAAAAAAATTTAAAAGATCCAGGTATATCCTTTTTGAAAATCATCCCAGAGGACTCTAAATTTTACTACAGAGATGTTTGCTTACCCATATTCTTTTTTGTTCTATTCATACTAGTCTGAAATTAGAAGTAGTCTAGTTGTCCATCAACTGATGAGTAGATAATGAAAATGTGATACATTTACACTGTGGAATATGTACGCAGCTATTGAAAAACAGAATGAAAATTTCTGGTAAATGGATGGGGAAAATCCCTAAGTAAGGTAACACACACCCCAAAACAAAAATATTTTGGTTTCTTTTATATATAGACCTTGAATATTAGGTTTAAGTTTTCTCTTTGTGTTCCACAATATGAATAACCACAGAGACTACATACCTTATACAGATCTAAGGGAGAGAAGAGGATCTCACAAGAAAGGGGAAATAGAATATACTGGTATGGATAGACAAAAGGAGAAATAGAATAAGAGGATTAAATAGGGAAGAGAGAGAAGAGTGAAGGAGGGGATGAAAGGTGTGCAACTAAGTGTACCAGTCATTTAAAAAACATATCAAAATTGACTGCTCTGGAAGTTTCCCAAAATATTTGCATGTATGCAAGTAATCTAAACGAATCCCTAAATTTAATGGGACACAATGTTCCAACTTGACATCTCATACCACAAATAAATCCTCCATTCTCAAAAATAGATTACAACTTGTTAAGACATTGGCCAATGGGATTCCATGCAACAATCCCAACACCATACGACAGTAGTTACTCCCCAACATCTTATTGAAAGGGAATATTGCTCAAGACATATCTTACTAGGCCACTGAACATGGAGAAGGAAAGCCATTGTCTAAATAAAATATTCCCCTTGTAGTGTTCATGGTGATAAAACACTGTGCATACTACAGGGGGATAAAAGTGATCATCAATATCACCCAACTCCAATCCTTGTTACCTACTATTGCAAACTCTCTACAAGATACCTTGATAAAATAGTGCCACAAATGTTGTGGGAAGAATCAACCACTTTTTAAAACTTGTGGTTAAGACTCACTCCATGAAATATAGCCTGTACCTGATGCTGACAAAACAGCTAAGAACCTGAGAATAGACAGGTCAAGGCCACCAAGGAAAGCTTTTCTTTCAACACTCAGCAATGTATAGTAACATTCAGAGATGATAGATAACTTCAAGGAGCCAACATCTCCCTGATACTACAGAAGTGATGCACATATGAACTCACTGAGAATGTGACACCACATACAAGACAGGTTCAAGTCATACACCATCACAATACTGAGAAGGGAAAGAGGAAAGTGGTTTCCACCCAGAAATTATCTTTCATTGGTACTTGCTGGAGAAACAAAAATCATTTTTCTCCAACAATATTTCATTTGATATACCATCTCACTACAAGAACCATGTCCGGGAGTGTTTGGACAACAGAAAACAAACACATAGTTTATCTTTCTTCTTTATTTACTTTTTTTGGCTTATCTGTGTGTGTGTTGGTAGATTTTTTGTTTTCATCCTGTTTCATTTCGAAATATTTTTGTTTTATTGGTTATTTGCTCATTTTTTCAATTTTTGTTTCTCTGTAGTTATGAAGTTTCATTTGAATTTTAAGATCAAAATTTTCTGTGACATTTTCATATGGTTAATATTTCATAGGTTAATATTTATCTTCTCCTCACCCTCTACTCCCTAGTCTCTCTTCTTCCTCCGTGTTAAATATTTACACGTTTTCTGTTCTCTCTCTTTCCATTAGGTTTTTTTTTTCAGGTTAAAACACTTTAGTTCACTAGCAATGTAATTTTTATTATACAATCATCAAAAAGAATTAATTGGATTTATTGAGTACTTATAAATCCATTGCCTCAGTTAATGCATAAACTTTACATGGCAACTTTGGTGACAATACTTTGTTGCTAACAAATTTCACAGGCAAAAACTCAGAAAAGTTCATTTGTCCTGGGTTAGAGCTAACAATGAAAACCAGTGTGAATATCAACATTTAATCCAAAGATGTGTTCCTAACTTATTTTTTATATCTTCCTATATTGTTGTGTGATTTTACAGGATGTCATTTGGCTGGGTTTGATAAGATTTTCTCGTTATTTTTTATTTTTGAGATTGCAATATAATTGCATCGTTTCCTCCTTCCTGTGCTTTCTTCAAACTTTCCCATATGCCATTGCTTAAAATCTTTCAAATTCATTATCTCCTTCATTGAACTGCAGTTATATGTATGTATCGTATATCTGTACATTAACATATATTTCCAAATATGACCTGCTCAGTCTATATAATGTTACTTATATTTTAGGGCTGGCAATTTGGTATTGAATAACCAATTAGTGTACTATTCACCGTGGAGAACTATTTCTTCGATTTTCAGGATTCCTGTGTTGCCTGTAGTTCTTGTGTAGGGTTGAAGCCTGATGGACTTACCCCTATTCACATTGGCATTGTCCTTGTTCAGATCATCTTTAGGTTACAGTTGAATTGGTGAGACTTTATGGGTGTTTCTTCTGATACTGCTAGGAGATACAATGTCACAAAAATCTACCTAATTCTCTGTCACTTTACAACCTTTCTGCTCTTTCTTACACAGTGTTCTTGAGTTTTAAGTATAAGGGTTGTTTTGTAGATGTATCCATTGGAGCTGGCCTCCATAATTCTTCATTTTGACTGGTCATTTTCTCTGTATTGGTATCTGTATGTTTCAAAGAGAAGATATCTTGGGAAATGGTTAAAAATTACATTTATATATGGGTATAAAAGACAAATATTGATAATGCTATAGGTTATGCCAGCTTAGTAAAGTTGGAATTGTAGGTTCTTCTCCAACCTCCATGACTTCATTAGCCCTGGGTAATTGGATAGGTTTTTAGTATCAGGTATGATTAATTTCCCTCTTGCTGAGAAGGCCTTTTCTTGTATGTTTTAGTTGTTCAACCCAACCTCTACAATGCTGGTGCCTAGAAAATGACAGGAAAACTCTTGTCTTCATGCCCCTCCAGTGAGTGAGCTATAAACATGCACAGTAACTTGTGGCTTTTTGTTTCTCTTGTTTTGTTTTTTGAGATTATAATTACTTCTTTTTTTTTCCTTTTCTTCCTTTCAAATTCTTCCATATGTCAGTGCTTGATCTTTTCCAAATTTATGGTCTCTTTCTTCATTAACTGTCATTAATGCATATATATATATATATATATATATATGGAAGTATATATGTTATATATACACATATATTAAAATATATATAGAACTATACATACATACATACTCATCCTTCTGTTCAATCTGTATAATTTTATTTATATTTGTGTATTTTTCACTGACCATTTGGAATTAGAAACTTGGTGTGCTCTTTCATGGAGGATCATTTTTCTCCAACTTTTAGCAATTTTTAGTTGCCTGTAGTTTTTTGTTTGTTTGTTTGGTTGGTTGGTTGAGGATCATACCTGTACAGCAAGCTTTTGTTAGTGTAAAAAACGGAACAAAACAAAATGAAAAATCCAACCAACCAAACAAACAAGCAAAACACAACACAACTGCACAACTATCACATTTAAGGAAATAAGAGGTTGTTTATACTACAGTCAAATTTGGGTTATCAAGGCCCAGCAAGATGGAGTTAACTTATGCCAGGGTCCAAACTCCAATGTGTAATACATTCCATGATGTTTTGAAGTAGCATAATAAAGTTATGAATCAACATAATTTTTAAACTTTAGTTACATCAGCTAAGCAGACCTTGTCCATGTCAATAGGCTTCAGATGTTACTTGAAAACTTTAACCCTTCCATTGATGGAGAAGAAGTCTTCTGTTAATTTTAAGTTTCATTTTTGCTTTGTTAAATTATTACAATTTATTCACTTTGTATCACAGATGTAGCCATCTCCCTTGTCCCCTTCCAACTCCCTTCCTCAAATCCCATGCCTCTCTCCAAGTCCACTGATAAGGGAGATCCTCCTCCTCTTCTGTCTGATCCTAGCCTATCAGGTCACATCAGAACTGGCTTCATTTTCTTCTGTTGTAGCCTGATAAGGCTGCTCTCCCATCATGGGGAAGTGAACAAGCAGCAAGAAACAGAGTTCATGTCAGAGACAGCACCTGTTCCCCTTACTAAAGAGTCCATTTGGAGACTGAACTGACATGGGCTAGGATATCTGAAAAACTCTCCCCAGCAGGGTATTGAAGCAGATGCTGAGACTCATAGCCACACTGAGCAGAGTGCGTGGTTTAATTTTTTAAATTTGTTCATTAGGATGTTACATTTGAACTAGAGTCGAGGAAGGAATAGCTGCTTGGTTTGATAATGATTGTTGAAGTTAATTGGCCTCTGAAATGAGAATATTTAACCTCTCCACATTCATCTCTTTCTCTTGCCTAATTATTCAGTCTAGCGTTTCCAGTACTTAAATGGAAGTGTTTTCACAGGATAATTTTCCCCCTTCCCACATTTGTATGTTGAAGTCTTGATTTCTAGTGTTTCAGAATGTGACCATGTTGTGAGACATAGTCTTTAAAGAGACAAGAAATTACAAATGTCAGGAGGGTAGTTCCTAATTCAATGAGAAAATTTGGACTCAGATGCATACAAAAGAAACAGAAGATGAAGATCCAAGAAGATTATAGACACATCAACAATAAAACAATAGAGAATTAGAAGTAACCTTTATTCAGAGGCACTCTGTGGTAGGCTCCTGTCTTACTTCTGATATCTATCCTGTTTGCCTTTCTGAATTGAGGATTGAGCACCTTACCCAGGGTCCTCCTTCTTGCTACACTTCTTTAGATGTACAGATTTTAGTCTGATTATCCTATATTATATATCTAATATTCACTTGTAAGTGAGTATATATCATATGTGTCTTTCTGCTTCTGGGATATCTCACTCAGGATAATCTTTTCTAGTTTCCACCATTTGCCTCCAAATTTCATGATTTCCCTGTTTTTTATTTATTTTTTATTAATTTACAGTTTATTTAATTTGTATCCCAGCTGTAACTTCCTCTCTCATCCTCCATCCCACCCTCCCTCCCTCCCTCATATTCTCCCATCCCCCTGTCCAAGTCCACTGAGAAGAGAGGTCCTCCTCCCCTTCCATCTGACCCTCAGGTCTCATCAGGACTGGCTGCATTGTCCTCCTCTGTGGCCTGGCAAGGTTGCTTCCCCCTTAGAGGGAGGTGAGGTGTTCAAAGAGCCAGCCACTCAGTTCATGTCAGAGACCGTCCCTGTTCCCCTTTTTGGGAACCCACTTAGATACTGAGCTGCCATGGGCTACATCTGAACAGGGATTCTATGTTATATCCATAAATGGTCCTTGGCTGATGGCTCAGCTGTTAAAGGCTAGGCTCATAACCATGAAGATGTCCTTGTTTTTAATTGCTGAGTAGTTTTCTGACTCTACCCAGAAGAGTGTTAAAGCAGATACTGAGACTCATAGCCAAACTTTGAGCAGAGTGCACAGAATCTTATGAATGGAGGGCGAGATAGAAAGACCTGAAAGGGTCTGTAGCTTCACAAGGAGAACAACAGAACCAAAAATCTGGGCCCAGGTGTCTTTCTGAGACTCATACTCCAACCAAGGACCATTCATGGAGATAACCTAGAACCCTTGCACAGATGTAGCCCATGGCAGCTCAGTCTCCAAGTGGGCTCCATAGTAATTGGAACAGGGACTGTCTCTGACATGAACTCAGTGGTTGGCTCTTTGATCAGTTTCCACTGAGGGAACATGGGGAGCAGCTTTACCAGGCCACAGAGGAAAAAGACTATGAAAGACGGCTTAGTCCTGATAAGATCCGATGGGCTAGGGTCAGATGGAAGGGGAGGAGGTCCTCCCTTAACAGTGGTATGGAGAAGGGGCATGGGAGGAGATGAGGGAGGGAGAGAGGGAAGGATTGGGAAGGGAAAAGGGTGGGAACTACAGCTGAGATACAAAGTGAATAAATGGTAATAAATAAAATACATGAAATAAAGAAGTAACATTTTTGTATAACCTTCAGAAGAAAACAACCTGTATTGCAGACTTCAATAAACCTGTGATGAAAAAGCAGTATCTATGATATTTCATCTACCCAATTAGTGGTGTGTTTTTCTACTAAGAGGTCTAACACAAGCAACAAAAGTAAGCATGCTAGTCTTGGACTATATATAACATAAGAAGAAAAATTTGCAATCTTTAATCAATGAGATGACTGCAGGCTGAATTGAGAAAATGCATGAGTATGGGGCAGAGCAATATTTCAAAATAAGCATGCTTAATCAATTTTTGAACAAGACTGAATCTGTAATGTAATTCCTCACTATGACAATTAATTTCCATCTTCAGTTTAACAGTTTTAACATCACCATGGAAACACATATTTGACTGTGTTTATGAGGATGCTTCCAGAAAGCTTTATTTCACAGGATAAACCCATTATAATGTATTCTGGAAGTATAATGTTGCTTCTATATAAGATATTAGGGCTGAACATTTGGTATTGGATTGCCAATTCGCATATTCTTCCCTGGGGAAGCCTATTTCTCCAGCTGTCAGCATTCTTTAGTTGCCTGTAGTTCTTTTTGTGGGTTGAGGTCTCCTGGGCTTTCCCCTGTCCACTTTAGCATGTCTACTGACATAATCCTTGTTTAGCTTATATTTGGGCAGTCATGTTGGTGAAACTTTAAGGATTTAGTTTCAGACATTCCTAAGGGACACAGTGTCAAAACGAATTCCCCAATGTAACAGATATACATGCAGAAAAGAACTTTTATAAAGGGAAGTGAAAGAGGAGACATTTTGTGAGGAGAATTACAGAAGTGGCTTACATATTTGTGTGATGCTGCTTAGTGGAACAGTGGAAAAAGTTTGGGTCAGACAGCTCCAAAGAGCAGCACAATTTATGGTCTTTTATAGATACAAGGTTTGCTTTATCTATGGCTAGCAGATGTCATGCGTAATTTTGCAGGATATGCAAAGCAGTCAGGCTCTACATGACTAAAAATAGGCTGCTGAGGACTTATATTTAAAGCAACTGGTTATGTTAAAGTTTGTGTTTGGTGCCAGTGAGCTTTGAGCTGATGTTCTTAGCCTCCTATAAAGTAAAAAACAAAAAGCTATACATTGAAGGCAGCTCATTTATATGACATAAAATGTTTGCTAGCAGGTTTTGAAATTGGTCTTAATATGTTGAGAAGTCTCTGTCACTTCATTTAAATTTGTTATATTTAAACATTTTAGATCCCATTTAACGACTTTTGTCTTTATTGAAGATGATCATGTAGGTTTTACCCTAAACCTACCCTAAAATCAAATAATTAAAATTTGATGTTCAGATAGTAATTTAATCTTGGCTTCTTAAAATATTGTCCCTAGATTATGCTCTACAATGCTTGTTCTGTTTTGGGATTTGATTTGCTAATATTTTTAAGGATTTTGTAACTATAATGGAAACTGAGTAGTAGTTCCTTTTCTTTGTCATGTATTTGTCTGGTTTATGTAATGGGTAATAGTTTTCATAGAATGAGATGGAAGGTATTCCATTTTCTTCTATTTCAAAGAATCTTGTGAATTCTTTATATGTGTGGTGGAAATTTCCAGTAGTAGGCAAATGTCTCTAGACTTCTTTGAGGGAAGTTTGTTGTCACTGATCGATGTGTTTATTGTTTTATCTTTTTATTTGTATTAATTTATCTGTATTCTATTTTTGCATATATACGTCAGTGTTATACACATCTATGTATATGTTTCTGTTCATATGTTTATAAGAATAAATGTATTTGTGTATGTCCATGTGTATGTTCATGTGTATGCACATTTATACAAAAGCAAGAATTTGAAGCTGTACGCATTCTTGATTAGTTCCTAATTTTTTTTTAATTTTTATAAGGGCAAGTTCATTAACTTAACCTGGAACTTGCAAATCTGGCTAGTCTAGATAGATAGTTTGCCTCAGGGATCACCTGTCTCTGCCTTCTGCGTGCTATTAATGCAAGCTGCCAACATATCTTCTTGGCTTTACAATGGTGCTGAGGATCTGAATTCAGGTACTCATGCTTGTGTGGCAAGTGTTTATCTATGTAGCCATGTCCAAAGCGTTGTACACACATTTCTAGATCTTTGTGTTTTTATTTTTGAAATTAAAATATAGTTACATCATTTCTCCCTTCCCTTTCCTTCTTCTTATTCTTCCCATCTACTTCCATGCTGTTTTTGAAATTCATGGTCTCTTTTTTTTAACACACACACACAGTGAGAGTGAGTGTGTATGTGTGTGTGTGTGTGTGTGAGAGAGAGAGAGAGAGAGAGAGAGAGAGAGAGAGAGAGAGAGAGAGAGAGAGAGAGAAAGAAAGAAAGAAGGAGAGAGAGTTGTTCCTAAATACAAACAACCTGTTCTGCCAGTAGGATGTTGCTTGTGTGTGTGTGTGCCTCTATGTGTGCATACATGTATGTTTATGGGTGACAAGTTAATATTGAGTATATATATATATATTTTATAGCCTATGTCTTTTTAGGAATATGCTCATTGCATTTGTTTTTTACATTACATAATTGTAAGGCATGCAATTCTTATATTCTTTAAAATGTTTTTGGTTACAATGTTTTATTTTAGATTTTAATATTTTCGGTCTTCTTTTATTTATTTTTATTTTTATTTATTTATTTATTTATTTATTTATTTATTTATTGCAGGCTAGATAAAATTTGGTAAAAAGTTTTCCTCTGTTCAAAGGGCCAACTTTTTAGTTTAAATTATTGTTTTTATTCTATATTTCATTGATTTCTTCTTGAATGTTAGTTATTTTCTTTTTTCTGATTGATTTGTATTTAGATTGGTATTTTTTTTAGTTTTTTAAAATGCTTTATTTATTCATTCTTTCTTTTTTCTTTTCTTTTTATTCTTTTTTATTCATTATACTTTATTCACTTTGTATCCCCGGTGTAGCTCCCTCAACCCTTCCCTCTCAGTCCCTCCCTTCCTCCTCCTTCTCCACCCATGCCCCTCCCCAAGTCCACTGATAGGGGAGGTCTTCCTCTCCTTCCTTCTGATCCTAGTCTATCAGCTCTCATCAGCAGTGGTTGCATTGTCTTCCTCTGTGGCCTGGTAAGGCTGCTCCTCCATCAGGCATCAGGGTGAGGTGATCAAAGAGCTGGCCAATCAGTTCATGTTGGAGTCAGTCCCTTTTCCCATTACTATGGAACCCACTTGAACACTGAACTGCCATGAGCTACATCTGTGCAGGGGTTCTAGGTTTTCTCCATGCCTCTCTATGCATGGTACTTGGTTGGAGTATCAGTCTCAGGAAAGAACCCTGTGCTCAGATTTTTTGGTACATTTTATTTTTTAAAAACTTAGTGACTATTCTTTATCATAGCTTATAATAATATATTTCAGATATTCATGAATGTGATGATGATGGAGATCCTGTCAACTCCAAAATTATTTTAGTGAATTACTTGATATCTTCCATTTAATAAGTGTTATTGTGACTTCTTCTATTAAGTTGTTAAGAACCAAAATATTGTACCAGCTTACATTCCTTTAGCTTACTGAATATACTTACTTTAGCAGCTGTCAACTGCTCAAACTATTTTCCCTTCATGTTTTCACAGACTTTATAATTGGGGATGAATAGTGAACTTCTCGTATGGAATGACATGGAGTACTACATTCTAATAGTCTCTGTTATTCACCTGATGTAATTAATGTCTTCCTGCATCCATATGCTCACTTAGGCTTGGCTTTGGAAGCTTCTCTAACTTAGGCCTAGAATGTTTTCAGGCTCCAGTTGTAGTGCCCTCTCTCAATTCCCTCTATCCTAGTTGTAGCCCTCTCCCTCAATTCCTCTCTCCCTCCTCTTCTCCCTAGCCCCTTTCCCTAGTCCGCTGATAAGGGAAGCTGTCCTCCCCTACTCTCTGTTCCCTAGCCTATTAGGTCTCATGAGGACTGTCTGGGTCCTATTCCTCTGTGGGCTGGCTAGGTCACCCTACAAAGGAGAAGTGATCAAGGAGCAGACAACCCAGTTCATGTCAGAGAATGTCTATTCTCCCCTTGCTAAGGAATCCACATGGATAATGACCTGTCTATGGACTACATCAGAGCAGGGGCTCTAGATCCTCCCTATGTCTTTGGTTGATGCAACAGTCTCTGCAGTCCCCTCTGGGCCCTGCATTTTTGGCTTTGTTCTTTTTGTTCTTGTGTGTCTCCTGTCCTCTCCGGTTTTTTTTTTTTTTTATTCCCCTTCTTCCATAAGACTCCTTGTGCTTTGTCAAGCCTCTCTGTTCTCTTCATTGTTGGGTATATCCTATCTCTGACTCATTCACTTAAATCTTTCTCTGATTTGCTACTTTGTCTTCTTAATTAGCCATCTCTTTCACACATGCATCTTCTTTCTATAAATTAACCTTACTTTTATTGTTTGGGATTAAATATGTCTACTAAGAATGTGTTTGCATTCCAGCCAGATCACATAGACCTAGAAGGACTTTAGATGTAATCTCTAGCCAGAGCATCCATGTTGATGGATTAAAATTCCCCTACAGTACATACACCCAACAAGTCAGCAATATGTATTCTAGAATGTCTAGAAATGAATCTATATATCATTTGTGCATGTTGTTTTTTGTTCAGTGGTTATTATTGTTCCTTTTTAATTTTAGTGACTTCTGAAATAGTAAGCAGAAGTTATTTCATGAAAACTGATAATCTCTGAAGTCACTGAAAGAACTGTTTCACAAAAATACGTAGTCTCTGTGACAAAATAGATGACTAATTTTAATCAATTTTTTTAATTTCTTGATCTCTTCATAAGGCTCCATTTGTCTTTATTAGATCATACTCTTTACTTTTAACCAGTTATTTTTTAATATCATTATGGGACACGGATTATTTCATGGTTTGAGACAATGAAAATTATTCTCCCGTTATAATTTTATTTTATTTTCAACGTATGTGTATGTGTCTGTGTGTCTGTGTGTAAGGGGATTATGTGCACTTGGGTGTAATTTCCCTTTGAGGCCAGAAAATGACATTGTGTCCTCTAAGTCTAGAGTCATGAGCAATTTTGAGTAGCCCAACATAATCACTAAGAACCTAATGCTGGTTTTGTGCAAGAACAGTAGGCTTTCCTAACTGTTGAGACATCTCTCCCAGCCCCAGTTTGTTGTGCTCCATTTTAGTGATAGGGTGTTTCATTCTTTGAGCATTATCACAATTCCAGAAATGGTTTTCCTGGGTTTTGTTTGTTTTGCTTTCCTTTACAGTTTTATTCTTTCTTACTGATATTCACCTTCATTACTACCAATACTCCATTGCTAGTTTTATAATTCTTTATCCATGATATTTCCTATAATTTTTCAAATGAAATAGATCTGCTTAGGAATAACTATAATCCTTTTTTTTGTTGTTGTTGTGATGGTGAGCTTCCTCTACTCTGGAATACTGCAATAAATATGGGGAAAGGCAATATTTGATTTCTCTAGAGTGTATTCCAGATCAATGAGTTATGATGTTAAATCCTTTTTTTTTCTAAATGTGCCACTTTATTCACAGAATATTTACTTATGCTCAAACTGTAGGACAGTCTAAGTCCCAGTGTTTTCAATCTCCCTTTCATTCTTATCCTTTTGTTTTGAAAGAAGAGAAGGGTAAAAGAAGATGAGCTTTCATCTTCTACATCCCAATTCCACAATATCATCACTTCTAAGATTGTCACATAATAAAGCACTCTAATCCTATCATTTGATAAAAGACAAGATATAATTTTTATAATTATATAATTAGTGTATATAAAATATTATATATTATATAATTATTTAAATAATTTTCCTTTTCCTGTCACACCTTATTCCTCATTATTTTGAAATATTTGTGTCTGTGTATAATAGCTACTGATACTTATTATTTAGAATTGTGTCAATACTTTTCTTACTCTTGTTTCCTTAAATCTATCTATTTATGCCCTGCTATGATATATGAGTTTAAGAGAGAAGGGCTGATTTGACCAAAGCTCTGTAAAGCAAACTACTCTTTTTTTTGCTTGTATTCTGATTCCATGTCTGTTATTTTTTTCAACTTTTTCTAGTTACTGCCAGTCCCCAGCCATTACTGTAAGTGGGTGTATAATACGTTGGAATCTCTTCTGGACAGCCTCCAATGAAAATCTACTTAACAGCAGAGAGCTAGAAGAAAGCTTGTGTGCATTTGTTCCCAGGGTCTTAAAGCTTTATCTTTTCTGCCACTACTGCTAGGCCTTTCATTCCAGCTGGCTCTTCCAGTCTTCTTAGATGGCTGCTTTCATTCACCCAGCTCCTGAAGAATCACAGCTGTGCCCCCTTTCAGAATCCCCAAAGCTCTCAAACCAATATTCATTAAAAGGAGCTTCTATCACTCTGTATACATACCCACCAGAAGCTATTCCTGGGGAAGCTAAAAGAAATTGTTCTTTGTTGCTATGACAAGTTCACAGGCAGCCAAAATTTCCCGTTTTCATTTAGAAAGAGAGACAGGAAGTGACTAACATCTATATAAGTACTGAAAATTAACTGATTTCATGTAACATACCCTTGAGGTACTCAGGCCTCCAGCCAACTTAATTTCCTTTGTCCCTCTTCAACCCCAGTGCCTTAGACATTTTGCCAAAGCCCCTTTCTCAGCTGTAAGACCTCATGCTGTGACAAAGATAACTAACTGTATAAATTAGAAGTGGGACCTAAATCAGGCAGAATGAAAACTAAATAATCCTACAATCAAAGGGAATATTTCACACTTACCTTGTCAAAGTGTTATGATTGTGCTAATGAATGTGGTATATTCCTTAGTAAGAAGATTCCATAAGTCTATATTACTGTATTATTTATTGTACTCAAAAGAGTTACTTACCTTTCAAATATTCTCACAAGGAAATATAAGGTCAGTAAACATTAAAATTTCCAACCTTGTATCACAATAAAACACACACCACAACATTTTCTGCTATAAAATGAGCAACTCATGAACAGAGGTCATCTTCAAGAATGTGCCTGGCCCATTTTGATGGTAGATAGGTAATTCACTGAGTCTTTGTTCTTTTATACTGTCCTTTTTACTGCCCTCCATAGCTCATCAATATCTATGTTCCTGTGAGTGCTTAAGAAAACTATCACTTCTCTTAATATAAGGAGAAACTATATCTAATCTTTGAGTATGACTTTTCAAAATCGGTAATTATTGTTTTCGTGTTTGTTTTTTAGTGACGTTTACAGGTGGTCAGAAGACATCTTTCAGAAGTCAATTTTTGACTTCCCCCTTGTTGAGGAAGTGTCTTTTAAAAAAATGACCTGGTCTTTTATTTTATTTTTCTGAATGAATATATTGGGGTGAAGAGTAGTTAGATTCCAAAATAGATGTCTCTACATTATTTTATCAGTTGTATACTTAAAGCCAAAATATGTTATTTTTATTTATGTTCCTCTTCAGGCATGTTTCTTTTATTGTTGATATATATATATATGTTAATATATAAAATATAATATATAATGCATTTTGATCAAATTTTCCACTGTTTTCCATCAACAATTACTCTCCTGTTCCCCACCACCTTTTCCTCCTAATTTCATGTTCTCTTTATTTTTAGTCCTGAATGTGCATGAATGTAACATAATCTACTGGAGTACTGGTAGCATCTTAGGGACCACATACCTGAAGAAAACTTATTTCCCTTCCCAGTGAAGCCATAAATTACTAATAGTTCCTTATCTAGGTGTGGGATTTTAATGACTCTCTCCTATATCTATGCTGGGATTTTTGTCATCTTGATCTTGAGCAGGTGTTAGGCATGCACTTATAGTCATTGTGAGTTTGTAAGTTTGTAATGGCCCTGCTATACCTTACAAATAGTTTCACTGCGGATATCTACTACATTTATCTCGATCCCTTGATCATTGAGACTAGGAACTATGATATAGATGTCCTATTTAAAGATGAACACTCCACAATCTCTTATTCTTTCCATGTTTATGGTGTCTGTTGTTCTTTCATCTGTGCTGTGTAATGCAGGCTAGCTGGTCCTTGAGTTTCTGGAGTACAGCTGTTTTATTACACTTGTTCTTTGGCAATGCCATGCATGTACATAAAATATACTAGCTACTCTCATTCCTACTTTTACCCATACCCCTACTACTTCTGATCATACACGCTCTTCAACAAAATTCTCTTTCTTGTTTTCAAATCTATTTATTTTGTTTGTGACCATGGGTTTGTAGCCATTTATTGGAGCCTGGAAAGTATACAACCAAAGACAACAATTCTTTGTCTCCAAGAATCTATCAATAGCCAACAGTTCAGCAGGAAGGGTAGAGTACTCCAAACCTTCTCCATGCATGACTGTTGACAGGGATACTTCTGTGAGGAGCCATTGTTGAAAACCATAATTTCAGTGAGTTTAAGATTGCAGTAGTTGTGCTGAATATTTTTAAAAAGTGGCATTGTACAATTCTTCGCCTTATGTTCCAACTCTTACATACTTCCTGCACCCTCTTCAGCCTTAGAGAAGGTGGTTAAACATTTTGTTTAGCTCTCAACGATGGTACTTCCAGAAATAGAACTATCCTCTAGTTTTGAAAAGTTATTAGGGATAATGCCAAGAATCTATGTTGTTTTACGGAGTATTTGGTGCCTTCATGACCAGTTCTTGTGGTAGAATCCCACACCTTGGTTTAGAATTTTGATTAGTAATCCACAGCTTCTAGGAGAACCATTTTCTAGCCATATAGTATAACTCCCTTTAACCATTATATGGTTGTTTTGGTAACAAGATTACAAATTTCATATAACTTTTTAATATTCTCTTTATTTACATTGCATTTCATTTGCATTTCCTTTGTCAAAAGCTACTTGAATTAAAACATATATTTTCAGGTTATCTATGAATTATATTCAGTATTTATAAAAACACTTAAAAATAAATTAACATTATAAACCATAGACTTGATAATTCAAGAATAGCCAACCAATACTTACATTGTCAATGTTTGAGAACTTAAATAAAAACATAAATCTAACTAATAATAATAATCATCATCAAGAATGATATCTACTCAATTTCATATAGAACTTCCTAATTTTCAAATATTTTCAACCCTGTTATCACATTTGATACAGAAACAAAGAAAGCAAATTTTACTTTTACCAATGAATAGAGAAATTCCAAAAGTAATCATGCCTATATATTTATATCTATCTGAGCAACTAACAACAAAGCACATTTACCTCCTTGAACTCAGAGGTCTATGTCTCTACTTTCCAACTCAGAGAGTAGCAATTAACTGTGTTTTTGAACATCCTGCACAAACTAATTAATGACCTTCCATTAGATGGGTGCCTGTAATAGGCTTGATTTCACTGTTCAGCACGTTTATAGTGGCTTGTAGGTGGGTATGATTAATTTACAAGGCCATGTTTTCAGTAAATGACAGTACAGTAAATGACTCTGATGGGGAACATAAAAATTTAGCAACTGCCTACTTCCTATGCCGTTTTCCCCTTAGCAAGTTGTGGTCACTGATATGTTTAGGCTGAACTGAACTTATTCTGGAATCAGATCCCAATGCTGTAGAGACATTATATCTTATAATATTTAAAACCTTACTGCTAAAAGAACAATTTTGGCATTGATTATATTGTTTCGACAATCTGAATCACTGTTGTTCACTGTGGTCTGGACTGATTGGTTCTGGAATGTTCATTGCTTGCTCTAAGCCATGTAAAGGTATTGTTTCTGACTTTAGCAAATTATGCCAAAGACTGAATCACCAATTTTCTGCTTTCTAATTTGAAAATGCTGCATTGTGGTTTATATAGTGGCTTATTTACCTCTTCATGATTAAAATGTTAAAGTCTAGTTTTGAAGGGGAAGCCTTTAACATCTGGAGAATAAACTAAAAATAGATTCATTTGTGCAACATCTGCCATCTTCTTGGGAAACAGTATTAAACATTTTCCAGATGTGAAAGTCATGAAGGTACATTGCACTGCTCAGATATCTGTTCAAGAGTCTAAGAGCCCTTAACTGCTATACTTTTGCATTTAGCATGACACTTCCACAGTTTTCCTAGAAGCTGTTCCACACAATAGGTATCCCATTGTCAGGATACCTCTACTATATACAAGCAGTGCTCCTGTAATAGCAAGCATTTCGTGGTCTCATTTCATTGGTCAAATTGAGAATTCTTTGCTATTGTGTTGCAATCACAAATCTGAATTACAATTTAAAGTGCTGTTTTTCAGGGAACAGGACAAGAGCCTGCCACAGAGGGCCTCTGAAAGGCACTACCCTGCAGGGTATCAAAGTTGTTGAGACTTATGGCCAACCTTTGGGAAGAGTGCAGGGAATCTTACAAATGAAGTGGGAAATAGTAAGTCCTGGAGAGGACAGGAGTTCCACAAGAAGAGGAATAGAACCAAAAAATCTGAGCACATGGGTCTTTTCTGAGACTGACACTCCAAGCAAGGACCATTGATGGAGATAAACTAGAACCCCTGCACAGATGTAGCCCATGAGAGTTCAGTGTCCAAGTGAGTTCCATAGTGATGGAAACAGGGACTGTCTCTGACATGAATTGATTGGCCTGCTCTGTGATCAACTCCCCCTTAGGGGGGAGCAGCCTTACCAGGCTACAAAGGAACACAATGCAGCTAATCCTATGAGACCTTATAGACTAAGATCAGAAGGAAGGAGAGGAAGACCTCCCCTATCAGTGGAATTGTGGATGGGCATGTGTGGAGAAGGGAAAGGGAGGGTGTGACTGGAAGGAGAGGAGAGAGGGGTTTACCAGGGGAAACAAAGTAAATAAAGGGTAATTAATAAAAATTAAAATGAAAGGTGTTTATCAGTTGCAGGAGTTCTCTGGTTGAATTTTTGGGGTCACTCATGTATACTAACAAATCATCTGCAAATAGGGATATTTTGACCTCTTCCTTTCCGATTTGTATCCCCTTGATCTCCTTTAGTTTTCTTACTGCTCTAGCTAGGACTTCAAGTACCATGATGAAGAGATATGGAGATAATGGGCAGCCTTGCCTAGTCCCTGATTTCAGTGGTATTGATTTAAGTTTCTCTCCATTGAGTTTGATGTTGGCTATAGGCTTGCTGTATATTGCCTTTACTATGTTTAGGTATGTGTCTTGTATCCCTGATCTCTCCAGGACTTTAAACATGAATGGATGTTGGATTTTATCAAATGCTTTTTCAGCATCTAAGGAGATGATCAGGTGGTTTTTCTCCTTCAGTTTTTTTTTTTATATGGTGGATCACATTGATGGATTTGTGTATATGGAACCACCTTTGCATGCCTGGGATGAAGCCTACTTGCTCATGGTTGATGATATCTTTTATGTGTTCTTGGATTCGGGTAGCAAGTATTTTATTGAGTATTTTTGCATAAATGTTCATAAGATAGATTGGTCTGAAATTTTCTTTTTTTGTTGGGTCTTTGTGCGGTTTAGGTATCAAGGTGACTGTGGCTTCATAGAATGAGTTTGGTAATGTTCCTACTGTTTCTATTTTGTGGAATAGTTTAGAGAGAATTGGAGTTAGCACTTCTTTGAAGGTCTTGCAGAATTCTGCACTGAATCCATCTGGCCCACGGCAAAAAAATTCAGAAGCCCTCCTATACACTAAAGACAAAAGGGCTGAGAAAGAAATTAGGGAAACAACACCCTTCACAATAGTCACTAATAACCATAAAGTACATTGGGGTGACTCTAACCAAGCAAGGCAAAGATCTATTTAAGAAAAACTTGAAGTCTCTGAAAAAAGAAATTGAAAAAGATATCAGAAGATAGATCTCCCGTGCTCAGGGATTGGTAGGATTAACATAGTAAAAATGGCTATTCTGCCAAAAGCAATCTACAGATTCAATGCAATGCCCATCAAAATACCAACACAATTCTTTACAGACCTTGAAAAAAAATTCTCAACTTCATATGGAGAAACAAAAAAAACCAGAATTTCCAAAACAATCCTGTACAACATCAGATCACTGGGAGGTATCTCCATCATGGATCTCAAGCTGTATTACAGAGCAACAGATATAAAAACTGTATGGTATTGGCATAGAAACAGAATAGTGGATCAATGGAACCGAATAGAAGACCCAGAAATGCACCCACACACCTATGGAAACTTGATTTTTGATAAAGAAGCCAAATCCATCCAATGGAAAAAAGACAGCATCTTCTACAAATGGTGCTGGTCCAACTGGATGTCTATATGCAGAAAAATGAGAATAGATCCATATTTATCACCCTGCACAAAACTAAAATGCAAGTGGATCAAAGACCTAACACCAGACAAATTAAATCAGTTAGAAGAAAAAGTGGGAAAGACCCTAGATCTCATTGGCACAGGTGACTACTTCCTGAATAGAACATCAACAGCACAGGCTCTAAGATCAACAATCAATAAATGGGATCTCACGAAACTGAAAAGCTTATGTAAAGCAAAAGAGACTGTCATCAAAACGAAATGACAGCCTACAGACTGGGAAAGGATCTTCACCAACCCTATCTCTGACAGAGGGCTAATATCCAGTTTATATAAAGAACTCAAGAAGTTAAAAAGCAACAAATCAAGTAATCCAATTAAAAAATGAGGTATAGAGCTAAACAGAGAACTCTCTGTAGAGAACTGTAGAATGGCAGAACTGTAGAATGGCAGAAAAACACTTAAAGAAATGCTCAATGTCCTTAGCCATCAGGGATATGCAAATCAAAATGACCCTGAGATTTCACCTTACACCCATCAGAATGGGTAAGATCAAAAACTCAAGTGACAACACATGCTGGAGA
>CM053742.1:28930555-28957510 GCA_028658305.1 Pachyuromys duprasi | reverse complement strand
GGAGATGAGGGAGGGAGTGGGAGGGTGGGAGGGTGGGAGGGAATGGGGGAGGGGGCTACACCTGGGATTCAAAGTACCCAACCTGTGATTGAGATAAAAATAAATAAATTAAAAAAAAAGGAAAAAAAAGTAAAAAAAAAAGACCCCCCAAGAAAAGGAGCCTTTCAGACATATCTCTATTATGAACATTGACACAAAAACACTCAATAAAATACTTACAAATTGAATCCAAAAACATATTGAAGATGTCATCCACCATGACCAAGTAGGCTTCATCTCAGAAATGCAGGGATGGTTCAATATATGGAAATCTATCAATGTAATTCACCAAATAAACAAATAGAAGAAAAAAAACCAAAATCATGTCCTTAGATGTCAAAAAAGCATTTGACAAAATCCAACACCCATTCATGTTTAAATTCTTGGAGAGATCAGGGTTATAGGGCCAATACCTAAATATAGTAAAGGCAATATACAACAAACCTATAGCTGACATCAAGCTAAATGGAGAGAATCTTGAATTAATCCCACTGAAATCAGGGACAAGGCAAAGCTGCCCACTCTCTCCATATCTCTTTAACATAGTACTTGAATTTCTAGCTAGATCAATAAAACAACTAAAGGAGATCAAGGGATTACAAATTGGCAAGGAAGAAGCCAAAGTATCACTATTCACAGATGATATGATAATATACATGAGTGACACCAAAAATTATACCAGAGAACTCCTACAATTAATAAATACCTTCAATAAAGTGGCTGGAATTATCTCAAAAAATAAAAGATTTAATTAATTTTTAAATTAATTAATTAACTAAAATGTTAAAAATAAGTAAGAAAAAATCAGGAGCCCTCCAGTATACAAAAGACAAAATGGCTGAGAAAGAAGTTAGGGAACAACATCCTTCAAAATTACCACAAATAACATAAAGTATCTTGGTGTAGCCCATAGACTCAGTACTAAGCAAACAAATGAAAGACCTAGAAGAAGAAAACTTCAAGTCTCTGAATAAAGAAATTGAAGAAGATATGAAAAAAATGGAAAGATCTTCCATGCTCATATATCGGTAGGATTACATAGTGATAATGGCTATCCTGCCAAAAGAAATCTAAAGATTCAGTGCAATTCCTGTCAAAATACCAACACAATTCTTTACAGAACTTGAAAGAACGAATCTCAATTTCATGTGGAAAAAAAAAAACAAAAACTCAGAATTGTTAATCCAATCCTGTGCAATAACAGATCTCGTGTAGGTATCTCTATCCCTGATTCTCAAGCTTTACTATAGAGCAACAGTAATATAAACTACATGGTACTGGCACAGACATAGAATGGTGGATCAATGGAATCAAATAGAAGACACAGAAATAGACCCACACACCTACCAGTACTTGATTTTTGACAAAGAAGACAAAACTACACAGTGGAAAACAGATAGCCTCTTCAAAAATTGGTGCTGATCTACCTGGGTATCTACATGTAGAGAAATGCAAATAGATACATATTTATCACCCTGCACAAAACTAAAGTCTAAGTGGATCAAAGACCTCAAAATAAAACCAGGCACACTGAACTTGCTAGAAGAAAAATTAGGGAAGAGCCTTGACCTCATTGGCAAAGGAGAAAAATACCTGAACAGATGACAGGGTCCTTTACTTTACAGATTTTCAGTTTAATGATGTCCCATGTATAGGTTTTTGAACTTAGAGCCTGTGCTTTTGGTGTTCTGTTCAGAAAGTTGTCTCCTGTGCCAGTGAAGTCAAAGCTCTTCCCCAATTTTTCCTATAACATGTTTAGTGTGTCGGGTTTTATGTTGATGTCTTTAACCCACTTGGACTTTAGTTTTGTGCAGCGTGTCAAATAAGGATCTATTTGCATTTTCTTACACGTGGAATGTTATTACTGTTGTTCTATAGTCCAGCTTTAGATTAGAAATGGAGGTACCTCCAGAAGATCTTTTATTGTCCAGGATTGTTTTGGCACTTTTGCAGGTTTTTTTTTTCATATGAAAACGAGAATTGTTCTTTGAAGTTCTGTAAAAAATTGTGTTTCTATGTTGATGGGAATTGAATTGAATGTGTATATTGCTTTTGGTACAATAACCATTTCACTACATTAATACCACTGATCCATGAGACTTCTTTCAATTCTTTTAAAAAATATTTATATATATAATTTATTTTTATTTTTGTTAATTACAGTTTATTCACTTTGTATTCCCCCTGTAGCTCCCTACTTCCTCCCCTCCCAATCCCACTCTCCTTCTCTCTTCCACACCAGTGCCCCTTCCCCAGTCCACTGATAAGGGAGGTCTTCCTCCCCTACCCTCTGATCCTAGTCTATCAGGTCTCATCAGGAGTGCTTGCATTGTCTTCCTCTGTGTCCTGGTAAGGCTGCTCCCCTCCTCAGAGGGAGGTGACCAAAGAGCAGGCCAACCAGCCATCTTTCAATTCTTATATTTTCTTCATTTTTTTTTCTTCAGACACTTGAATATTTTTTTTCATACAGGATTTTTACTTTCTTTGTTAAAGTCACTCCAAGAAACTTTATGTTCTTTGTAGCTATTGTGAAGGGTGTTGTTTTCCTAATTTCTTTCTCAGCCATTTTGTCTTTTGTATACTGAAGGGCTTCTGATTGTTTCCCAGTTAATTTTGTATCCAGCTACTTTGTGAATTGTGTTTATCAGCTGAAGGTATTCTCTGGTAGAATTTTTGGAGCCACTTATGTATACTATCATATCATCTGGAATTGTGATACTTTAACTTCTTTTTTTGATTTTCATCTTCTTGATCTCCTTTAGTTCTTTTATTGCTTTATCTAGGAAGAAATATAGGCAGAGTTGCTGCCCTTGCCTTGTTCCTGATTTCAGTAGGATTGATTTAATTTTCTCTCCATTTAGTTTGATGTTGGCTATAGGCTTGCTGTATATTGACACTAGTGTGTTTAGGTATGTGCCTTGTATCCCTGAATTCTCCAAGACTTTAAAAATGAAGAGGTCTTGAATTTTCTCAAATGTTTTATTTTCTGTATTTAAGGAGATGATCATATTTTTTCCTTCAGTTTATTTACATGGTGGATTTCCATATATTGAACCACCCCTGCATATGTGGTATAAAGCCTATGTGGTCATGGTGGATGATAACATTTTTGTGTTCTTGGATTCAGTCTGCAAGCATTTTTTATTATATTTTTATTTTATCTTATTTACAGTTTATTTATTTTGTATCCCAGCTGTAGCCCCTTTCCTCATTCCCTCCCAATCCCATTCTCCCTCCCTCATGTCCTCCCCAGTGATAGGAGAGATCCTTCTCCCCTTCCATCTGACCCTAGCTTATCAGGTCTCATCAGGACTGGTTGCAATGTCCTCCTTTGTGGCTTAGCAAGGCTGTTCCTCCCTCAGGCATTTTTTTTTTTGATGACTGCTTCTATTTCCTTAAGGGATATAAGATTATTTAATTTATTTACCTGATCTTGATTTAACTTTAGTAAATGGAGTCTTCCAAGAAAATGTTCCATTTCATTTACATTTTCAAATTTTGTGGCATATAGGCTTTTGAAGTAAAACCTAATGATTGTTTGAATTTCATCAGTATCTGTTGTTCTGTCCCCATTTTCATTTCTGATTTTGCTGAATTGAATTCTCTCTCTCTCTCTCTCTCTCTCTCTCTCTCTCTCTCTCTCTCTCTCTCTCTCTCTCTCTCTCTTTTAGCTAGTTTGGCTAAGGGTTTGTCTATCTTGTTTATTTTCTCCAAGAATCAGCTCTTGGTTTCATTGATTCTTTGAATTAATTGTTTCTAATTTATTGATTTCATCCCTGTGTATGATTATTTCCAACTTTCTTCCAACACTTTTAGGTGTGTCTTCTTCTTTTCTTTTTCTTTTAGTGCTTTTAAGGGTACTGTCACATAGCTTGTATGAGATGTCTCAAACTTCCTTCTGAAGGTACTTGGTACTATGAACTTTACACTTGGCACTCCTTTCATAGTCTGGGTAAACTATGTCTTCATTTTCATTGAATTTGAGGAAGTCTCTAATTTCTTTTTTCATTTCTTTACTGTCCCAGGTTTTGTTGAGTAAGAGTTGTTTAATTTCTATGTATGTGAAGCTATTTGTTATTTCTGTTGTTGTTGAGGTCAAGTTTTAGGCTCTGGTGGTCTGACAAGAACCAAGGGATTTTTCTGTTGGCACTTGCTTTGTGCCTGACTGTATGATCAGTTTTGTAGAAAGTTCCATGACTTTCTGAGAAAAACATATACTCTTTTTTTGTTTGTTTGGGTGAAAATTTCTGTAGACATCTGTTAGATCCATTTTATTTAATGTAAGTGTCATTATTTCCCCATTTAGCTTCTGTCTTGATGAAATGTCCCTTGATGAGAGTGGAGTGTTGAAGTCTCCCACTATTAAGGTGTTTGGATTGATGTGTGATTTAAGCTTTAATAACATTTTGTTTATGAAAGCAAGTGATCTTTTATTTGGGGCTTAGATGTTCAGTATGGCGATTCCCTGTTGGTGGATTTTTCCTTTGGTGATAGTGAAATACTCCTCTTCTTGATTTTTGAGTAATTGTGGTTGTAAGTCTATTTTATGAGACGTTAACATGGCTACTCCAGCTTGTTTTCTGGGTCTGTTTGACTGAAAAAAGTTTTTCCAGCACTTTATTCTGAGGTAGTGTCTACCTTTGTTACAGAGGTGTATTCCATGGATGCAGCAGATTTTGCATCCTGTTTCTGCAACCATTCTGTTAGTCTATGTCTTTTTATTAGAGAATTCAATCCATTGATGTTGATAGATAGTGGTGACCAATGATTGTTAGCTCCTTTTATTGTGAATTTGTGTTTGTGTCCTTCTTTTGTTTTGATTTTTTTGTTGTGAACTTATGTTTATACTGTGTTTTCCTGGGTGTAGTTGATTTTGTTAGACTGTTCCTTCTAGTATCTTCTGTAGGGCTGTTGCTGTGCAGATATTGTTAAGTTTAATTTTGTCATGGAATATTTTGTTTTTCCCATCTACATTGATTGAAAATTTGCTGTTTATAGTAGTCTAGGTTGGCATCGGTGGTCTCCTAATAGCTGCATGATATCTGCCAAGGCCCTTCTGGCTTCCATAGTTTCTGTTGAGATATCTGGTGTGATTCTGTTAGATTACTTTTATATGTTACTTGACCTATTTCCCTTGCTGATTTTAAGTTTTTTTCTTTGTTCTACAGATTTAGTGTTTTAGCAATTATACGGCAGGGGATGTTTCTTTTCTGATCTAGTCTATTTGGTGTTCTGTAAGTACTTTGGAGCCTGGAATCTTCTCTTACATTTATTCCTATTATTCTTAGCTTTTGTTTTTTCATGGTTTCCTTGTTTTTTTTTTTTGTTGTTGTTTTTTAGGTTTGTATCAAGACCTTTTCTGATCTTAGAAGGCTGTCCCAGGGATCCCGATATTGGCCACAGTAGGGATGTGAATGGGAGGGATCTGATGTCTGACTGCTACCTCAGAGGGTACCTTGGTCTGGGGCTCTGCATGTACTCAAAGGCATGTATATGTAGAAAACACAGGTGGCCCATGTTTCTCTACTCTCAGATTTGGACCCACAGGGTAGCAGGCAGGACTCTCCAGCTGCTATAGCAGAGGGTCCGGACCTGGGGCTAAGCACTTGCCAGTGGGGCAAGGGAAAGTGTAGGGGATCCAGTGGTGGAGTCAGCTGTTTGGCTAACAGAACAGAATTCCAGGACTCTGGAGTAATCACTCCCTGGGGCAAGTGAAAGTGCAGAGTGTCCAGAGTTCACCACTTCCAAACCTTAAAGATGCTAGGGGAGGGGGCTAGGTCCAAACAGTCCCAGCCTATAGGTTATACCCTCTAACCCAGGAAACCTCTGGCTTCAGCGGCTTGTCCATTCAACATTTTCAGACTTTCCGTTCTCTGCCCCTCAGATACAATGCAAAATGGTTATCACCATCTTGAAACCCCTTCCCTTCCCAATTTATATTTTCTTGAAGTGGCATTCCAGTGTATGTATATCATTATGGTATACTCACCTTTCTTAATTTTTCTTTATTGTTTGCAAAATAGTGTCATTTGCTTAGCATGACATTTAAGGTATATCACAGATTCCCTTAACCCAAAGTTCCCAATACAGTGCAGCAGATAGAAAATCATTTATTTATAAGTACCCTACTAGAAAAATAACAGTTTACATATTATTTCATAATTTCCGCTTTGTTTAGACTGTCTTCCTTTGACTCTTCTAGGCATTTTGAAATCTACCTAGACTTTACCTCCTAATTCCAATACATCCTTTACCATAATTCTTTTCTTGGATATTTGATTTTTTTCTATTTATGAATTTGCAGTCATTTATATACTTCTCAATTCATTATTTGTTTGTTCAGCATCTGCAGAATAAAACAACTGTGGACCTCATATATTTGTATATGTACTAAACATGTAAAGACTTTTTGTCATTATTCTGTATTATAGCATAAAATTACTTATATAGCATTTAGACTATATAGTAACACAACTGTATATAATTTAATGAATATAAATGGGTCTGCATATCACACATGCTATATAATAGATTTTAGTATCAATGAACGTTGGTATCCATAGAAGTTCTTAGAACAAAATATTCCATGGAGACTTAGAAACAGATATGTGTTTTAATTTTCTAAAATTTACTTATCCTTTGTTCTGTTTCAAAAGAATATTCAATAACTTATATAAACACACCACAAAATACTTACTATAAGTAAAATTACTATAAAAGAAAATTGGCTTTATAACTTTCCTAACAAAATACTATGCATATATTTAAAGTCTTTTAATTTAATGTTGGTTAGGGTACATGAGCCAGCTATGCTTGCAAGTAAATTAAAATAATTTATTTTAGTAAACAACTTAATAGATTTGTATATTAAAGAAGCCAAAAGGTGTAGAATAAAACATCAAAATGTGTTTCTGTCCACAGATATTTGGAATATAGTTGATAGGGGGTATATAATGACTTTCAAAGCCATGGGATTAGCTTTGGAGAAGTGGTTAAGCATTTATCACCATTTGTGGACAACCTGGGTCCCGTTCTCATAACCTACATACACACCTATAACTGCCATTCTGAGGAACACAATATCCCTTTCTGGCATCTAAGAGCCAGGAATGCATACATATACATAAAAAGTACAGTAAAAACTAACACACATAAAATATAAATAAATATTAAAAACAAACTATGTGATAGAATATATACAATGGCTCTGAGTTCTTTTCATGCAGGGCAGGTTTGTGAACAGAATAAATTTTTGTTAATCAGTTATAAGGTATAAATAGGCCAAATTATTATATGATTAGGGTTGAAACATTAAAAAGATTCACTTGAGCTATAACCAACATGGGTAACAATCAAAAGATTTTATTAAATCCTGGTATTATCGCATCTTCATAATCTTGTATTGTCACTTGAGTTTTTGATCTTAGCCATTCTGACAGGTGTAAGGTGAAATCTCAGGGTCATTTTGATTTGCATCTCCCTGATGGCTAAAGACGTTGAGCATTTCTTTAGGTGTTTTTCTGCCATTCTACAGTTCTCTACAGAGAGTTCTCTGTTTAGCTCCATATCTCATTTTTTAATTGGATTACTTGATTTTTTGCTTTTTAACTTCTTGAGTTCTTTATATATGCTGGATATTGGCCCTCTGTCAGATATAGGGTTGGTGATGATCCTTTTCCAGTCTGTAGGCTGTCTTTTGGTTTTGATGACAGTCTCTTTTGCTTACAGAGCTTTTCAGTTTCATGAGATCCCATTTATTGATTGTTGACCTTAGAGCCTGTGCTGTTGTTGTTCTGTTCAGGAAGTAGTCTCCTGTGTCATTGAGATCTAGGGTCTTTCCCACTTTTTCTTCTAACTGATTTAATGTGTTTGGTGTTATGTTGAGGTCTTTGATCCACTTGCACTTTAGTTTTGTGCAGTGTGATAAATATGGATCGATTTTCATTTTTCTACATATAGACATCCAGTTGGTCCAGCACCATTTGTTGAAGATGCTGTCTTTTTTCCATTGGATGGATTTGGCTTCTTTATTAAAAATCAAGTTTCCATGGGTGTGTGGGCTTCTTTCTGGGTCTTCTATTCGATTTCATTGATCCACTATTCTATTTCTATGCAAATACAATGCAGTTTTTATAACTATTGCTCTGTAGTACAGCTTGAGATCCAGGATGGAAATACCTCCAGATGATCTGATGTTGTACAGGGTCATTTTGGAAATTCTGGGTTTTTTGTTTCTCCATATGAAGTTGAGAATTTTTCTTTCAAGGTCTGTAAAGAATTGTGTTGGATTTTTAATGGGCATTGCTTTGAATCTGTAGATTGCTTTTGGCAGAATAGCCATTTTCACTGTGTTAATCCTACCAATCCCTGAGCACGGGAGATCTTTCCATCTTCTGATATCTTCTTCAATTTCTTTTTTCAGAGACTTGAAGTTTTTCTCAAACAGATCTTTGCCTTCCTTGGTTAGAGTCACCCCAAGGTACTTTATGTTATTAGTGGCTATTGTGAAGGGTGTTGTTTCCCTAATTTCCTTCTCGGCCCTTTTTTCTTTGGGGTACAAAAGGGATTCTGATTTTTTTTGAGTTGATTTTGTATCCAGCCACTTTGCTGAAGGTGTTTATCAGTTGAAGTAGTTCTCTGGTTGAATTTTGGGGGTCACTCATGTATACTAACCTATTTTCTGTAAATAGGGATACTTTGACCTCTTCCTTTCCGATTTGTATCCCCTTTATCTCCTTTTGTTGTCTTATTTCTCTAGCTAGGACTTCAAGTACTATGTTGAAGAGATATGGAGAAAGTGGGCAGCCTTGCCTTTGTCCCTGATTTCAGTGGGATTGATTCTACAGTCCTCTACAGAGAGTTCTACTCTGTTTCTATGCCAATGTCATGCTGGATCTTAGAGTATTTGTTATGTAGGAAAGTTTTCCTGCTGCAAACATTGTTTTTGAAAATATTTTTTAAAATTTATCACTATTTACTCACTTTGTATCCCTACTGCAGCCCCCTTCTTGGTCTCTTCCCAGATTCACCTACCCTCTCACTTCTCCTCCTATGCACATTCCCTAGTTCCCTGGTAAGGGAAGACCTCTGCCTCTTCTATCTTGACCCAGCTTATCAGGTCTTATCAAGACTGGCTGCACCACCTTCCTCTGTGGTCTGGCAAGGCTGTACCCCCAACAGTGAGATGATCAGAGAGCCAGCCATTGAGTTCATGTCAGAGACATTCCCTGTACCCCTTACTAGGGTACCCACTTGGAAACTGAGCAGCCTATGGGCTTCCTTTGAACAGAGGGTCTAGGTCCTCTCCATGCATGGTCCCTGGTTGTAGTATCTGTTGCTGCAGTCCCCTTTGGGACCAGGTATTTTGGCTCTGTTTTTCCAGGCAAGGTATCTGAACAGCAGCTCAGCAGTGATAGCAGGGTGACCAGCAGGCCCTACTGAAGACTCTAAAACCCTGACGTCTGTGTTTCTCAATTGAAACAATTTTTATGGATGACTCACAAAACAAAATTAAATAATTATAACCTGTTCATTGTATTGCAGAACCAAAAGTGTTCATAGAGACAATCTCTTTCAAACAACTCATATTTTAGAATTTGAAACTGAATCCAAAGGAGATATAAATGAAACAAGAACAAGAACAACAACAACAAAACACCTCATACGAATTCACATATTTAGAAACTCTAGTTTAAAATTGAATCACAGGATTTATAATGCCTAGTTATTGCTTTATACTATTAATATAAATTATTTTGTTTCTTTCAGTTGTTTTGAAGAAAATATTGCCATTTAATATGGTACAGAAGGGCTGACTATTTGGCTCAGCAATAAAATGTTTGTTTAGCATGTGTTGGGTTCTATGCCAGCACGACTAAGAACAAAATTTTAGAAGTCACCTTAATATTCTTCTAATCAGGAAAAGAGGAATAATATATGCTGTACTTTAAATTATATATAAGTATGTATACATATATATGTATATCACTAATTTTATGAAACATAATTTTCATTATTCATGGAAAGTTGTTTAACTTTTACATTTAATAATGAGTAGAATATTGGAAAAGCTCATGCTGAGTGAGCTATCCCAGAAGCAAAAAGACACACAGGGTATATACTCACTCATAAGTGGATATTAGACTTATAATATAGGGTAAACATACTAAAACCTGTGCATCCAAAGAAGCTAATCAAGAAGGAGGACTCTGGCTAAGATGCTCAATTCCCATTCAGAAAGGCAAAGAGGATGGATTTCAGAAGAAGGAAAAAACAGGGAACAGGACAGTAGCCTGCCACAGAGGGCCTCTGAAAGGCTCTACCCTGCAGGGTACAAAGCAGATGCTGAGACCTATGGCCAACTTTGGGCAGAGTGCAGGGAATCTTATGAAAGATGTGGGAAACAGTAAGACCTGGAAAGGACAGGAACTCCACAAGGAAAACAACAGAAGCAAAAAATCTGGGCATAGGGGTCTTTTCTGAGACTGATACTCTGACGAAGGACCATTCATGGAAATAACCTAGAACCCCTGCTCAGATGTAGCTGATGGCAGTTCAGCCTCCAAGTAGGTTCCATAGTAATGGGAACAGGGACTGTCTCTGACATGAACTGATTGGTTTGCTCTTTGATCACCTCCCCCTGATGAGTGAGCAGCCTTACCAGACCACAGAGGAAGGCAATGCAGCCACTCCTGATGAGACCTGATAGACTAGGATTAGAAGGAAGGGAAGGAAGACCTCCCCCATCAGTGGACTGAGAGAGGGGCATGGGTGGAAAAGGGGGAGGTAGGGTGAGATTGGGAGGGGAGGAGAGAGGGAGTTGCAGGGGGGATACAAAGTGAATAAATTGTAATTCCTAAAAATAAAAACTAAAAATATTCAGATAATCAAATTTATGTATTCTCTGCCTTTTATGCTTCATTCATAAGAAATTAGAGCATATTTCTGCATTTAAATATAACAACATATGAACAAAAACTCACTTGATTTCAATCATGAAAGCAGAGATGTTCTTTAAATTATGTTGAAAATGGTCCAGACATGATGGCAAACACCTGTAATCCAGATAATCAGGGTATGAGTTGGGCAGATGTCTTTAGTGCATTGAAGATCTAGGCCAGCATTACAAATGCAGAGAGATCTTTTCTTTAAAAAAAAAACAACGAAGAACCAATTAGAAATAAAGAGAACTTTATAAAGAATAAAAGATGTAAGAGGAGTGTTGAAGGATGGTTGTAAGGTCTCCTTAATTAGATATTGTGTCAGGATATATCTATCTATCTATCTATCTATCTATCTATCTATCTATCTATCTATCTATCTATCTATCTATCTATCTATATCCTTGCCATGTGCTAGGACCTCTGGCTGCTGTGCTGAGGGCAATGACAAGAATGTTGTCACAGTGTACCATTGCTGTGCTTTTGACAGTGGAATTTAAAAGTAAAATCAGGCAACATTTAGATACCTGGTGACCAAATTGCCACAGTGCACTGGCTGGGAAAGACACCCAGAGACCTGCCTCATGTCACATGGCTGGAGAGGGACATAAACATACAGAGGCCTGCTTGACAAGAGGGAGATCTAATCCATCCCCTCACTAGCTGTAACACTTGGGAGAGTAGGCTGACACCCCTACTGGGCAGCACAGTGTAGGTGACCCTGGATGTGAGGGTACATGTGATCTGGTCCCTAGGGCAGGAGAACAGAAGAGCTGATCTTCCTACCTGCCAGTGACCACATATGGTGGCCTAACCAGAGAGGTGGAGAGCTTGAACTGGTGGTTCAGATAAGGGAGAGATGGCAGAATGACTAGGTCTGCAGCCACTCAGCCCCAGGTTCAAAGTTTTGAGTTGGTCCTCCTCGAAATCTACATCATTTATGAACTGTTGGGACTCATGAAATGGATCCTGTTGATCCAAAGCTGCAGGATCTCCCTGACACAGGGCAAGAACAGGATAACTGGGAGGAGTCCCTGGGAGGAACCAGTATTGATGGTGTGAGAGAAGTCAGAGGTCTCGAAGCTGACCAATATGTCATTGCAATAAACATTTTCAAGTGAAGACATGTGGACAGACAGGTATACTGTGGGACACACTGTGACATACTCCATAGATGTTTTGTATGCTTTGTTTTATTTATTTTGTTTGTGTTTTTTATTAGGGAGGGCAATTGCGAGGGCAGATGGGGAGATGAATGGGATTGGGGTACATGATGTGAAACTTACAAGATTCAATTAAAAAGTTTTATTTATACACTGTTTGTAGAACTTGTTTCAAGGAGAAACTAAAATTTGGACTTGATAGATAACTGGGTATGTGTTTTAGTTAATGCTGCTTTAATAAAAAGCATTAAAATGAATAATTAATAAATAACAAATGCATTTCTTATAGTTCTAGAAGGTGTGTTTCCACATCAAATCACTGCCTTATTTGGTGTATAATGGGAAAAAGTTCTTTACAGGCACAGACCTCCTATGTGTGAAGATGTCAAAAGAGATTAGTGTGCTCATTAAATCTCTTTTAAAAAGACATTGCAAAGAAGCCATTCAAGAATACTGGGATGATAATCATTTAATCACCTTCCCAAAGTACCACCTCTTATTTTACTGCAGTGAGTAAGAAAAATTTAATTATACTTTAAGTGGATTGATCTACTGTCATTTCTTGTGAAAATAACAATTAAAAATACCTTGGTTTTGCTGTTGTTTTGTTTTTCAAGATAGGGTTTCTCTTTATGTAGCCATGGCTGTCCTGGAATTTGTTCTGTTGACCAGGCTGACCTAGAACTCAAAGGGTTCCACCTGCTTCAGCCTACTGGTGATGAAATTAAAGGCCAGTGTGCACCAACACTGCCTGGCAACATGTGCTGTTTTAGTGACACTCAAAATCTAATAGTTGTTTAGGGTTAATAAAAAGATTAAATCCTAGTTAATAAAATATTAAAATAAGTTATTTTATAATTAAAAATTAAATTCTAGTTAATAAAATATTAGAATAAGATTTTTTTATAATTGAAAAATTAATGTTGGAGACTGACTCCAAGGTGGCAGAACCTAGCACACACCATGTCTGAGTAGCTGGAACTTAGTGACTACAAATAAAGCAAGTGGCTGTACTCCTGTCTCCAAAACTCCAGTGTCTTTAATTGCTGAGTAGTATTACATTGTGTAAATATACCACAATTTTTTTATTCATTCATCTGTTGAGGGACATCTAGGTTGTTTCCAGATTCAGGTTATTATGAATAAAGCTGCTATGTACAAAGTTGATCAAATGTCCTTGTTGCATGGTGGAGCATCTTTAGATATATGCCCAGTAGTGGGAGCTGGAACTTGAGGTAACAATATTCCTAATTGTCTGAGAAATCACCAGATGATTTCCAAAATGGTTGTACAAGTTTATATTCCCACCATCAACGGAGGAAGGTTCCCCTTTCTCCACAACCTGTCTAACATGTGTCTTCCCTTGACATTTTAATCTTAGCCATTCTGATACATGTGAGGTGGAATCTCCAGGTAATTTTGATGTGCAATTCCTGGATGATTAAAGACATTGAACATTTCTTTAAGTGTTTCTCTGCCAATTGATATTCCTTTGTTAATATTTCTCTGTGTAGCTCTGTAGCCCATTTTTAATTGTATTACTTGGTTTGTTGGTGTCTAACATCTTGAGTTCTTTATATATTTTGGGTATTAGCCCTCTGTCAGATTGGAGGGTTGATGAAGAACTTTTTCCAGTCTGTAGGATATCGTTTTTGTTCTGTTGACAGTGCCAGCAAATTGATGGAACTAGAAAAGATCATCCAGAGTGAGGTAACCCAGAAGCAGAAAGACACATAGGATGTACACTCACTTTTAAGTGGATATTATACATATAATTTAAGATAAGCAAACTAAAATCTATAGTCATAAAAAAGCTAAACAACAAAGGGACCCTAAGGAAGAGGCTTAATCCTCATTCAGAAGGGCAAACAGGATAGATATCAGAAGTAGAAATCAAGGAACAGGACAGGAGCCTTTTATAGAAGGCCTCTGAAAGACTCTATCCAGCAGAGTATTGAAGCTGATGCTGAGACTCCTAGCCAAACTTTGGGCAGAGTGCAGGTAATCGTATGTATGAAGGGGGAGATAAAAAGACCTGGAAGGGACAGGAGCTCCACAAGGAGAACAACAGGGAAAAAAAAAATGGCCCGGGTAGAGGGATCTGCAGATAATGATGAATGAACAGAGGAACACGCAGGGAGAGGACCTACACACCCTGCTCAGATGTCGCCTATGGGGAACTCAGTCTTTATTGGGCTTCCCTAGGAAGGGGAGCATGGATAGTCACTGGCATGAACTCAGATGCTTGCTCTTTGATCACCTCCCCCTGTTGAAGTGTCCTTACTAGGCCATGGAGAAAGAGGCTTCAAACAGTCCTGATCAGACCTGATAGGCTAGGGTCAGGTAGTAAGGGAAGAGGACCACTTCTATCAGTGGACTAGGGGAAGGACATGTGGTGAAAGAGATATGAAGGATGGGACTGGGAAGAGAAGAAGGAGTGGGCTAGAACTGGGACATAAAGTGAATACATTGTAATAAGTAATAAAAAATAATAAAATGTTATTTATATAAAATAAAAAATACAGGTTGTATTTCCTTGAGAATAGAGAGTAGGTTACAGCTAGGATACAAAATGAATAAATTGTAAATAATAATAATACTTATTATTATTAGCAAAAAAAGAAAAAATCTCCAGTGTATTTGTTTCCTGGCAAGAGTATGGATCTTGGGTACTAAGGACACAATCCCAGCCCCAGACTACCTGGTGCCTTACTTCTACTTGAAAGACGGATCAAGGGACACATGGTTCCAGGATCTAGATGCCTTCCTTTCCCTTCTTTCCTGAGAAAGACTTACAGGTTCCAGGGACACAGTATCAGGCTCCAGTCCATGGTTCTACCTCCCTCCATGAGAAGACCTGCCAGACAAGAAAAACACATTGGTTCTCTCTCAAAAATGGCAGCACCTGGCATACAGGATGAATATTGGGAAAGCCAGAAGCAGTGCTGCTAACTCTGAGAAGCCAGTGTCTATGCTTCCCCAAGAGAGAACAGGGATCATGACTACCAGGTACACAGAGTCCCATCTTCCAGTCGATCGCTCTACTAGCCTTCCTGTGGAGATATGTTATATCTCTGAATCATACAGGATAGACGCCCTCATCCTAACCCCATGTCTGTAGATCCCACTGCACCATAGGCTACAACGGAGAACTGAGAGCTATTTGCTGATATACATTCCCCAGTACAGGATCTTATCTATTACCCCCAAAGAGAGCTGCTAGAACCAAGGCTCATCTAGTCTCTAGTTCAGGGCTCCTGCTGCATACAAGAGAAATCAAACAAGTACCAAGAGTAATGAGCCAATGCCAAGAAGAACCAGATGGCTGACGACCAGCATATGAACAAAATCAACAAATGCCAAGGAAATATGGCACCATCAGAACCCAGCTTTACTAGTACAAGCCCTGGATATCCAAATGTAGCAGAAACATAAGAAAATAAATTTATGTTTATGGAAATGATATAGGACTTTAAATAGGAAACAAATAAATCTCTTTAAAATACAGGAAAATACAATCAAACAAATCGAGGCCTTTAAAGAGGAAACAACAGCAACAAAATCCCTTAAATAAATACAGGAAATTATAATCAAACATGTGAAGGAAATAAATAAAATCATTCAAAATATAAAAATGGAAATAGAAACAATTAATACAAACTGAAGAAGTCCTGGAGAGGGAAACTTAGAAATGAGTATTGAAACTAAAAAGGTAAGCATCACCAACAGAATACAAGAGAGAAATGAAAGACTTTCAGGAATCGAAGATACAATTTAAAATTGATACAACTGTCACAAAGTATTATATATAACAAATTTCTGACATAAAACCTCCAAAAAATCCACAACACTATGAAAGATGAAATCTAAGAGTAATAGGAATAGAGGAAAAAGAAAATTCCTGGCTCCAATGACCAGAAAATATTTTAACAAAATCATAGAAGAAAATTTCCCCAATATAAAAAGATGACTTTAAACATACAAGAGTCTTACAGAACACCAAATACAGCAGATCAGAAAAGAAATTTCTCATGCCACATAATAATCAAAATGTTAAATGTATAGAACTCCCCTCAAAAAAAAATTTAAAGCTGCAAAGGGATACAGAAGATCAAAGATGACAGCACTGCTCTCCTACTAGCCACTCTATCTGAACAGCAGGATAGCAGTGAGATTAGAGAGTCTGAAAGGTCATTCTGTGGACACCAAACCCCAGTGTCTGTTTTTCCCAGGTGAGAGGAGAGCCCATGATGAGGAAAATCAACAGGAGCAACCTCAGATCACCAGGTTAAAAAACATCCCCAGAAAAAAGTCCCTGGGTTCCCTCTGGCACTTGTCCTCACCCTCAGGCCACCAGCCCATTCCCACCCTAGGGGAATACCTTCTGGGTGCCTGGAGGATGTGCCACCAACTTCAGGCTTCCTGATGGTTGGGATGGACTGAAACTATGCTAGCTACCACTCAGAATATCAACCTGAATCCTTAAGGAGACTAGCATGACCTCTGAGCTAACAGGTTCTTCATAACAGCTACGCCCAGCAAGCACACTGTCTGAGCAGTGTCTGAGCAGCAGGAGCTCATTAAACTCAGAGCAAAAAAATCTAGTAACAGGGCAGCTGACATCAGGGCTTCCCCTGGTGGGAGGAGGGTCCTGGGCTCATGGGAAGTCCATTTGGTTCCTAGCATCATAAATCTGAGGAGAGCCAGAGGCAAGTCCCTGAGAACTACCCACCAGTCCAAGACCATTCCCACTAAACTGAAGAAAGCTCCTCCAGGAACATCCAGCTTCCTTCCCAAGGCTCTCGCTGAACACCTGGGAACTCCAGTGGGCAACAGGAACTACTAACCAACAACAGAGACATCCACATGGCTAAAGTGAATGTAAAAACAAAGTCAATGAAACCCAGAGCAATATGGCATCTTCAGAACCAGTTATCCCACAGCATACAACCCTAGATTCTCGAACACACCGGAAACACAAGAAAATGACATTAATGTGTGCAATGAAAATGTTTGCAGAGGAAATGAATAAAATCATTAAAGAAATGCAGGAAGGTGCAGTCAAACAGTTTGAGGCCTTTAAAGAGGAAATGAATAAATCTTTCAACAAATTATAGAAAAATAAAAAAAAAACAGGTGAAGGAAATCAATAAAATATTTCAAGACCTGAAAATGGAAATAGAAAAAATTTAAAAAAGCACAAACTTAGGAAATCCTGGAATAAGGGAACTAAGGGAAGAAAACAGGAATTACAGAGGTAAGCATTGCCAACAAAACACAAGAGATGGAGGAAAGAATCTCAGGTGCAGAAAACCATTGGAAAATGTTTTCCTACAAGAAAATATCCAAGAAATCAAAGACAATATCCAAGAATAATATGAACAGAATAAAGACTCATGGCTCAGTGGTCCAGGAAATATTTTCAATAAATCATAGAAGAAAATTTTCCCAATCTTAAGAAAGAGATGCCTAAAAGCATGCAAGAGGCTGACAGAACACCAAATAGTTTAGAAGAGAAAAGAAACACTCCTGCTACACGATATTCAAAACACTAAAAATATAGTGCAAAGAAAAAAAAAATTAAAAGTTGCAAGGGAAAAAATCGAAGTGACATACAGTAGCAAATCTATTAGAATCACATCTGACTTCTCAGCAGTGACCATAAAAGCCAGAAGGGCCTGGAAAGACATCTTGCAAATCTGAAGAGACCACAGATGCTGCTCTAGACTACTATACCAAGCAAAACATTCGATCACTATAGATAGAGAAAACAAGATATTCCATGACAGACCCAAATTTAATTATTATCTAGGTACAAACTCAGCCCTACAGAAGATACTAGAAAGAAAAATCCCACCTTAGGAGATGAACTACACCCAATAAACAGAGGATATAAATAACTTCACTGCAGCAAAACCAACAGTGGGCAAGCCCACAAAAAAATTTCCACAACCAACATCAAAATAAAAAGGAACAGTCAATGGTCAGTAATATCTCTCAACATCAATTAACTCAACTCTTCAATAACAAAACATAGATTAACAGAATGGGTACATATAAAGGAACCACGATTCAGCTGCATACAAGGAACATACCCCAGCAAAAAAGATAGAAATTACTTGAGAAGAAAGGGCTGGAAAAAGATTTTCCAAGCAAATGGACCCAAGAAGCAAGCTGGAGTAGCCATTCTAATATCTAATAATATAGACTTCCAACCAAAATCAATTAAAAAGATGAGGAAAAACACTTCATTCTCATCAAAAGAACATCTCTCCAATATGACATATCAATCATTTGTAATATTAATAAAGCTTAAACCACACATCGATCCCCACATATCAATAGTGGAAGACTTCAACAGTGCACCCCTCTCAAAAGGACAGGCAATGAAACCAAAACTAAACAGAGAAATAATGACATTAACAGATGTCATTAACCAAATGGACCTAACAGACATCTAACAGAACTCATCACCAAAAAACAAAAGAATATCCCTTCTTCTCAGCACCTAATGGAACCTTCTCCAAAACTGACCATATAGTTGGTCACAAAGACAGCCTCAACAGATACAAGAATATTGATTAAAACTTTGTATCCTATCAGACCACGATGGACTAAATCTGGACCCCAACAACAGCAGAAATAGGAAAAAGCCTACACACACATAGGAACTGAATAAGTCTACACTCAACAAATGGGTCACGGAAGAAATAATGACATGAATTAAAGACTTTCGAGAATTTAGTGAAAATGAAGGTATAACTTATGAGAGTTAAGGCACAATGAAAGCAGTGCTAAGAGGAAAGTTCACAGAACTAAGAGCCTTCAGAATGAGACTGGAAACATATAAGCAAATTAATGGTACAACTGGAAACACTAGAATAAAAAAGAAGCAGACACATCCAAGAGAAGTAGATTGCTGTGGAAAATCAAACTCAGGGCTGAAATCAATAACTTAGAAACAAATAAAAAAAAGTCAAAGAATCAATGAATCCAAGAGCTGGTTCATTGAAAAAATCAGCAAAAAAGACAAACCCATAGCCAAAAAGCCAAGAGATAGCATCCAAGTTAACAACATCAGAAATGAAAATGGAGGCATTAAAACTGACATTGAAAAATTCAAAAGAATCATTAGAAGTTAGTTCAAAAGCCTGTACTTCATAAAATCAGAAAAAAAAACTAAATGAAATGGACAATGTGATTGATAAATTCCACATATTACTATTGAATCAAGGTCAGCTAAACAAATTAAATAGTCCAATTTTCCCAAAGGAAATGGAAGCAGTGATCAAAAGTGTCCTAATCACAAAATCTCAGGGATAGATGGTTTCCGTGCAGCATTATACCAGTTCTTCAAAAAATGAGCTAATATCAATACTCTTCAAACTATGTCACAAAATAGAAACAAAAGAAAAAATACAAAACTCATTTAATGGGGCTACAGTAACTTTGATACATAAACCACACAAAGATCCAACAATAAAAGCAATTTTCAGACCAGTTTTCCTTATGAACATTGATGCAAAAATGCTCAATAAAATACTCACAAATGGAATCTAAGAATACATCAAAAATATTATCCATCATGAAGAAGTATGCTTCATCCCAGGGATACAGCTGTGGTTCAAAATCTGGAAATCCATCCCTTATTGCAAGCTGTATTATAGAGAAACATTAATAAAAATGCCATGGTGCCTGGCATAGAAACAGAATAGTGGATAAATGGAATCAAATCAAAGTCTCAAAAATAAACCCACATAACTATGGAAACTTGATTTTTGGAAAAGAATCCAAAACCACACAATGGTATAAGATAACATCATCATCAAACGGTGCTTGTCTAACTGGATGTCTACATGTATAAAAATGCAAATATACCCATACTTATCACCCTTTACAAAACTAAAGTACAAGTGGATCAAAGACCTCCATATAAAACCAGAAACACTAAATCAGTTAGAAAAGAAAGTTCGGGTGAGCATTGAACTCAATGGAATAGGAGGTAACTTCCTGAAGAGAACAACAAAAACTCAGGCTCTAAGAGCAACAATTAATAAATGGGACCTCATGGAACTGAAAAGCTTCTGTAAGGCTAAGGATACTGTGAACAGAACAAAAGGACAGACTGGGAAAATGTCTTCACAAATCTTACATCTGGAAAAGGGTTAATATATGTAATATATAAAAAATTCAAGAAATTAAACACCAATAAACCAAATAATCTAATTTAAAATGGGGTACAGAGCTAAACAGAGAATTCTCAACAGATAAATATCTAATTGTCAAGAAGCACCTAAAGAATGCACGGCATCTTTAATCATCAGGGAAATGCAAATCAAAATGACTCTGAGATTCAATCAGAACAGCTAAGAGCAAAAACTCAAGTGACAGCATGTGCTGGTGAGGATGTGGACAAAAGGCAACACTCCTCCATTACTGGTGGGAGTGCAAAGTAGTAGAAACATTTTGGAAATCTATCTTGTACTTTCTCAAATAATTAGAAATAGTTCTACCTCAAGATCTAGCTATGCCAATCCTGGTTATAAACCAGGAAGGTGTTCCACCATACAATGATATTTGCTCAACCATGTTCATAATGTAAGGGTAGAAACTTTTAACTTGGCCATAACCATAGGAACTTATGTTTCTAAGAAACACCCTTCTTTGTCCCTAGACCTAAAAATGCAAACAGTCCCTAACTGTCCCCTAGTCACCACACCTGGGCACAGCCAATCATTGACCACCCTGGAGAAAAGTCCCTTACCCCTAGACCCCCTCCTGTTTTGTGGGTTTTGCCTTTATAAACTCTGTGATTCTGCTGCTCAGAGCTCTGCACCACCCCTTGCTTGGGGGTCTGTAAAGAATTGTGTTGGTAATTTGATAGGAATTGCCTATCATTGAATCAGTAGATTGTGTTTGGTAAGATGGCCATTCTTTCTTCATAGTCTGAAAGGTTTTTTTTTTTTCATACAAATCTTTGACTTGCTTGCCTCAAGGTGAAGCTATAAGACTCCTAGGTATATATCCAAATTATGTTCAAGTATACAAGAACATTTGCTCAACCATGTTCTTAATAGCTTTATTTGTAATAACCAGAAGCTGGAAACAAGCCAGATGTCCCTCAGTTGAGGAATGGATACAGAAATTGTGGTACATTTATACAATGGAATACTACTCAGCAATTAAAATCAAAGAAACCATGAAGTTAACAGGCAAATGGTGAGATCTAGAAATGTTCATCTTGAGTGAGGTATCCCAGAAGCAGAAGACACACATGGTATATACTCACTTATACGTGGGTATTAGACATATAATATAGGATAACCATACTGAAATCTCTACACCTAAGGAAGCTAATCAAGAAGGAGGACCCCAATAAGTTGCTCATTCCTCATTCTGATAGGCAAATGAGATGGACATCAGACGAGGCAGAAAACAGGAAACAACAGGAGCCTATCACAGAGGGCCTCTGAAAGACTCTACCCAGCAGGGTATCAAAACCTATGCTGAGATTCATAGCCAAACTTTTTGTAAGTTGCAGGGAATGTTATGAAAGAAGGGGGACAGAAAGACCTGGAGGGAACAAGAGCTCTACATGGAGAGCAACAGAACCAGAAAATCTGGGCACATACTCCAAATAAGGACCATGCATGGAGATAACTTAGAACCCCTGCACAAATATTGCCCATGGCAGCTCAGTGTTTAAGAGGGTGCTTTAATAATAGGAACAGGGACCGTCTCTGACATGAACTCATGGGCTGGCTCTTGGATGACCTCCACCTGAGGAGGGAAATGGCCTTACCACTCCACAGAGGAAGACAAAGAAGCCAGTCCTGATGAGACCTGATTTACTAGGGTCAGATGGAAGGGGAGGAGTACTTCCCCTATCATTGGTCTGGGGGAAGGTCATAGGAGAAGAAGAGATTAAGGTGGGTGAGATTGTGAGGGGAGTGTGGAGGAGGCAACAACTGGGATACAAATTGAATAAACTGTAATTAATAAAAATAAAATTAAAAATTAAAAAAATGAGCTTATTCCTGACTGTGCTACTTTATTTGAAATTTGAGGCATATCACTCAATGTGTGTAAGTTTCATTTTCTTGCCTGTGTTTTTGTATTATTGATAATACATCACAACATTTTATATTTGGTACAAGGATAATAAGCAATGCAAGAGAACTGAATTTGTTACAGCCTCTTTCATAGACGAGCAACAAAGTTGGGTAAGTACAGATGGCACATCAACAGCAAGTGGAATTGGCTCAAAAATTTCCCTTGGAACAGAAATATTTGACATGGCTTAGGATCCATACTGAGACAATGGGGTTGAAGTCATAGAAAAAAAATCAGATGGATTGATGTATTGAGTTGTATTATGTTTCTGAAGTCAATCTACTATTGTGAAAGGAAGCTTCCTTAGAGTTTTACAGAGAGGACTGAAAACAGTTCTTGTTTTAATATATGATCTAGGAATGCACAAAGAATAAAGGCCAGAAATTTTCTTACACTGTCATATCTCTTTGGTGCAGTGCAGTAAAGCTGCAGCTGATTACCAATGACATATTTCCTTTTCTGCATTTTCTCAAGTTAGCCATTTGATAGTGGAATGTTGATCTGACAACAGTAGTGGCTGTATTCGACAGAAAAGTTAGAAGGAAGATGCTCTAGTGATCATGATGAATATTTTTAAGCTATCAAGTAAGAGATGTAACTGCTGATAGAGACACTATAAGGAAATAAGCAAATACTTATGCTGTCTTGGAAAAGTGTTGACATGTGGGATATAAGAAAAGGATTTCAGTGGCCAATCTAAAATGTATTTGCTGTTCATCATTTTTTATTTTTTAATTGAATTTTACATTATTTTTGACAATCCCATATATCTATTGAATGTATTGCAATCATATTCATCGTCCCATTGTCCACCTTCATAACTTTTCTGCTCTTACTGACTCCTTTTTTCCAATATACCTGCTCTTACCCCATGTCTTTATTTTTGTGCAGGGCTTCTTCCTTTCCAATTTGTGTCTCCTTGATCTCCTTTAGATGTCTATTGCTCTAGCTAACACTTCAGGTACTATGTTGAAGACATATTCAAAGAGTGGACAGCCTTGCCTTTTCCCTGATTTCAGTGGGATTGTTTATATTTTCTCTCCTTTTAGTTTGATGTTGGCTATAGGCTTGTTGTATATTGCCTTTACTATGTTTAGGTCTCTTCCTTTTATCCCTGATATCTCCAAGAGTTTGAACATGAAAGGGTGTTGGATTTTGTCAAATGCTTTTGCATCACCTAAGGAGATGATCATGTGTGGTTTTATTTTTTTCCAGTTTGTTTATATGGTGGATTACATTGATGGGTCTAGTGGTTAGGATTCGTTGCTCTTACCACCGTGGCCCGGGTTTGAGTCCCAGTCAGGGCTTCCTCCTCTCTGCACCATGACCTTCTTCCACTCTCTAGTGATACTTCATGCAACTTTGATAGATTTCTGTATATTGAACCACCCGTGCATGCCTTGGATGAAGCCTACTTGACCATGGTAAATGATATCTTTGATGTGTTCTTAGATCTGTTTTGTGTATATTTTATTGAATATTTTTGTGTCAATGTTCATAAGAGAGATTGGTCTGAAATTTTCTTTATCTGTGGGTCTTTGTGCAGTTTAGGTATCAAAGTGACTGTGGCCTCATAGAATAGGTTAGTAATGTCCCTTCCAATTAGCTCTTCTTTGACTGTCTGGTAGAATTTTGCACTGAAAAGAAATCTGGCCCTGGCCTTTTTTTTTTGGGGGGGGGGGTGAATGTGATGATTGTTTCTATTTTCTTAGGGGGTATAGAACATTTTAATTTATTTACCTGATCTTGATTCAAGTTTGATAAGTGGAAAATATCAAGAAAAATTTCCACTTCATTTAAATTTTCAAATTTTGTGATGTATATGCTTTTGAAGTAAGACCTAATGATTCTTTGGATTTCCCTCAGTGTCTGTCATTATTTCCCCCTTTTCATTTCTAATTGTGTTGACATGGGTAGTGTCTTCCTTTACATTAGTTTGGCTAAGGGTTTGTCTATCGTTATGATTTTCTCAAAGGCCCCTCTCTTGGTTTCGTTGCTTTTTTGAGTTGCTATCTTTGTTTCTAACTTATTGATTTCTGCCCTGAGTTTAATCATTCTTAGCTGCCTACTCCTCTTGGGTGCGTTTGCTTTTTTTCCCCTAGTGCTTTCAGTTGTGCTGTTAAGTTGTTTGTATGATATGTCTCAAATTTCTTTTGGAAAGTACTTACTGCTATGAACTTTCCTCTTATCACTTCTTTCATTGTGCCTCATAAGTTTTGGTAAGTTGTGGTATCATTTTTATCGAATTCTAGTAAACCTTTAATTTCTTTATTTTTTCCCTTGGTTCACCCATTGTTAAGTACAGAGGTTGCATAAATGTGTAAGCTTTTTGCTATTTCTGTTATTGTTGAGGTTTAGTTTTAGACCGTGTTGGTATGATAGTATATAAGAGATTATATCAATCCTTTTGATCCTTTTGTAGCTGTTGAGGTTTGCTTTGTGCCAGACTATATGGTCAATTTAAGAAGGTTTGGGGGGGGGGTGTCAAAGAGCTTGCCACTAAGTTCATGTCAGATACAGTCCCTTTTCCCCTTACTTGGATGCTGAGCTGCCATGGGCTATGTCTGAACAGGGTTTCTAGGTTATAGTCGTGCATGGTCCTTGGTTGGAGAATCAGTCTCAGAAAAGACCCCTGTGCCCAGATACATTTGTTGATTTTGGAGCTCCGGTCCTCTCCAGGTCAAATTAACTCCCCCTTCTTTCATATGATTCTCTGCACTCTGCCGAAGGTTTGGTTATGATTCTCAGCATCTGCTTTGATACACTGCTAGGTAGAGTCTTTCTGAGTCCCTCTGTGATAGGCTCTTGTCTTGTTACTTGTTATTTCCTACATCCAATGACGATCCCATTTGTCTTTCTAAGAGAGGATTGAGGAGCAGCCTTGCTAGGCCACAGAGGACAAGATTGTAGCCAGTCCTGATGAGACCTCATAAACTAGGGTCAGAATGAAGGGGAGGAAGACCTCCCTTATCAGTGGACTTAGAGAGCAGCAGGGAGGCGATGAGGAAAGGAAGGTGGGATTGGGAGGGAATGAGGGAAAGGGATACACCCAGGATGCAAAGTAAATAAACTGTAATTAAAAAGAAAAAAAAGAAGGTTCTGTGGAGTGCTGAGAAGAATGTGTACTCTTTTGTGTTTGGATGAAAAGTTCTATAGATATCTATTAGGTCCATTCGATTTAAGGCCTCTGTAATTATCATTATTTCGCTTCTGAGCTTCTGTGTCTTAGTGAAAGTAGGGTGTTGAAGTCTCCTGTTGTTAATGTGGTAGGACTGATTTGACTTAAGGTTAAATAATGTTTCTTTTAAGAATGCAGGAGTAGGGAGAGGGATCCAAGATGGCTGCCAAGAGAAGACACCTTGTCTGAGGAGTAGGACAGCAGAAACAAAGCAGCGACCAGGAGACTGAACTCTGGGACCTAAAATACCAGCATATGTGATTGCCAGGTGAGCAGAATTGCTACGGTGAGGAAATCAAGGGGGAAAATCCTAGGGACACCCAGTTATTCCCCAGAAAAATCTCCAGGTGACCAGTGACACAGCTCTGATCTGAACTAGCAGCCGCGCTGGGCGCCTGCAGCCGCCATACCAGACTGGGTCTCACAGTCTCTGGGCCAGACTGAGGAGGACCCAGATGCCTTTTTGACTGACATGCACACAGCAGGCACACACTGCTCGGGTCCCGAGTAACCATCTCAGTCCATGTGTGAGTCCATGGGACAGACTGAGAAGGACCTGGGGTCTCATTCAACTGGCAGGCATATGGCAGGCACACACCAATCACCCCGCCGGAAACCACCTCAGTCCATGTGTGTGTACACGAAGCAGACTGAGAGGGCATAGGAGACCATCTTGACCGCCCTGCACACTGCGGGCGCACACTGCTCGGGTTCGACAGCGAACACCTCAGCCCATGTATGTGTTCACGGGCCAGTCTGAGAAGGACCCAGGTTCTGCTTCAACTGGAGGGCACATGGCAGGCACACACCAATCACCTCTGCCAGAACAACCTCAGAATGAGAGGGCCTAGGAGACAGTGTTGACCAGCCTGCACACTGCGGGCTCACACTGCTCGGGTCCGCCAGCAACCACCTCAGTCCATGTGTGTGTCCACAGACCAGAATATGAAGGCCATGGGCACCATTTCAGAAAGGCCTGCATACAGCAGATGCACACTGCTCGGCAATGCCTGCAACCAATCCAGACCCACTGTGTGTTCAGCCAAATATCATCTCAGACCATGGTACAGAGGCCCTGGCCCTGAAGGGGGCACCAAGCATCCAGTCCAGGGGAGAGCCCTTAGCAGCAAGCCCAGGGTGGAGTGCAGAGCCCCCAGCTGAAATCTCAAACCAGGACACTCAGCCTCTAGCACAGAGTGAGGAGCAAAGCTTCTATACCAGAAGGCTGACCAGCCTGCAGGGCTCACAGCTTCTAGCACAGAGCACGAAGCCGGCCACACAGAGCCCACAACAGAGTTCAACTGAGACACAACACACATTATCAAACCACTGGAACTCCCTGATCTTCTTGAAGAATACCCCTGACACAAGAGATTGACAGTTCCAGTCTGAAGTTCAGCCTTAAAGCACAAAGAGCTCCTTGATTATATATAAACAAATGCCCAGAAATCGGCAAAAAAACTCACCCAACAAAAATCAGGACACCATGGCCCCACCAGAAACACCCAAATCCAGTCGAGAT
>CM053742.1:28917205-28930055 GCA_028658305.1 Pachyuromys duprasi | reverse complement strand
ATCTCGACTGGATTTGGGTGTTTCTGGTGGGGCCATGGTGTCCTGATTTTTGTTGGGTGAGTTTTTTTGCCGATTTCTGGGCATTTGTTTATATATAATCAAGGAGCTCTTTGTGCTTTAAGGCTGAACTTCAGACTGGAACTGTCAATCTCTTGTGTCAGGGGTATTCTTCAAGAAGATCAGGGAGTTCCAGTGGTTTCATTGTGTGTGTTTTGTCTCAGTTGAACTCTGTTGTGGGCTCTGTGTGCCCAGCTTCGTGCTCTGTGCTAGAAGCTGTGAGCCCTGCAGGCTCGTCAGCCTTCTGGTCTGGAGGCTTTGCTCCTCAGTCTGTGCTAGAGGCTGAGTGTCCCGGTTTGAGATGTCAGCTGGGGGCTGTATGCTCTGCCCTGGGCTTGCTGCTAAGGGCTCTCCCCTGGACTGGATTCTTGGCTCCCCCTTCTGGTCCAGGGACTGTGCACTTTGGTCTGAGATGATATCCAGGGCACACATACCTCTTCTGGAGTGGAAGCAGGTGTTGCCGTGCAGTGTGCACCTGCTGCATGCAGGCCGGTCTGCAATGGTGCCTGAGGCCCTCCCATCTTGGCCTGTGGACACACACGGACTGAGGTGGCTGCTGGCAGATCTGAGCAGTGTGTGCCCGCAGTATGCAGGCCGGTCAAAACAGTCCCCCAGGCCGTCTCAGTCTGACCCGTGTACACACACACACACACACACACACACACACACACACAAGGAATGAGGTGGTTGCTGGCAGAGACGATCAGTGTGTGCCTGCTGTATGCCCGCCAGTTGAAACAGAACCCTGGTCCTACTCAGACTGGCCCCTGGACTCACACAGGGACTGAGGTGGTCACTGTTGGACCTGTGCAGTGTGTGCCCGCAGCATGCAGGCCAGTCAAAATGGTCCCCTAGGCCCTCTCATTCTGGCCCGTGGACACACACATGGACTGAGGTGTTTGCTGTTGGAGCTGAGCAGTGTGTGCCTGCAGTATGCAGGTCATTCAAAATGGTACCCGGGTCCTCCTCAGTCTGGCCTGGAGACTGTGTGACCCAGTCTGGTATGGTGGCTGTTGGTGCCCAGAGAGGCTGCTAGTTCAGATCAGAGCTGTGTGCCACTGGTCATCCGCAGTTTTTTCCAGGGAATAACTGGGTGTCCCTAGGGTTTTCTCACTTGATTTCCTCGCCGTAGGGGTTCTGCTCACCTGGCAATCACAAATGCTGGTGTTTTAGGTCCCAGAGTTCAGTCTCCTGGTCACTGAGTTGTTTCTGCTGCCCTACTCCTCAGACACAGTGTCCTCTAATGGCAGCCATCTTGGATCCTCCTTTTTCAGATTTTTGTTGAAACCAGATAGTTAAAGTTATGTGGACTTATCTCTGGATCTTATAATCTATTTATGTGATTTACATGCCTGTTTTTAATTCTCAAATCATGCTGTTCTTATTACTATCTCACTGTATAACTTGAAGCCACTTCTAGTGATAACTCCAGAGTTACTCATTTTGCTCAAAGTTTTTGGCTTTCTAGTAGTTTTTCAAGATTTTTTTTTTAATTTTGTGAATAACGTTACTGGGATTTTATTTGAATTGCATTGAATTATTTTGAGTAGGACAGACATTTTTACATTATTAATTTTATATGTTAATTTTGTGTTGTGGCATTTTTGTAAAAGTGTTATTGGTTCTAAGAGTTTTATGGTTGGGTGTTTATGGTCTCTAACTAGAAAAATAATATCATTTGCAAATAAGTCTACTTTGACTCTTTTTTTTTGTCATTCATATAATTTCTTCCTCCTGTCCAAATTGTTCTAGTTGACTTCATACAATAAGTGTCAAAGAAGTTGACAACCCTATTTGTTCCTATTTTTAGTGAAAATGCTTTGTGTTATCTGTATTTATTAAATTTACTGTGAGTTTGTCATCTAGACTTTATTTTGTTATAATATATTCCCACCTCCTTAAGGTCCTTACAGGTTTTATCTTGAAGATTTTTATCCTTTCAAGAAATTGTACTGTCTTTAAGGCCTGTTATGTGGTGACTTACATTTACTTACTTACATATATAGAACAATCCCTGCATCTATGAAATGAGGACAACCTACTCATGAAAGATGACTGTGTGTGTGTGTGTGTTAGAGAGATAGACAGAAGGAAAGAGAGAGAGGGAGAGAGGGAGGAAGGGACCTAGAGAGAATTGAAGGTTTTTCTTTGATGACTTTTTAATGTACACAGAGTTGCACAAATATATAAATACAACCTGCTGAGTCCATATTTATTGTTTATATGTGTATAGATTCAGGGAAGACTATTTAGTATTGAATAACCAATTAGAATTTTCATTTTAAGGCGGTATTAAGTCTCCTTCTTTCAGCAGTCATTATCTATAGGGTTTTTTGTTGCTTTGTTTTGTTTTAGTTTTTGTTTGTCTAGTAGTGTGATCCTGTAAGATCTTTTCCACTTGCTGCAGTATAACATTGTGAAGTGTTCTTGTATTTATCAGAAAAGTAATTTATTTATAATTTTTGTATCTATGTTCATCATGAAGTTTTTTGTAATGTTCACTGTTATTATATATATTTCTGGTTTTGTTATCAGTATAATCTTAATCTCACAAAAAGATATTGAATACATTCTTTCCTTTCTTATTTTATAGAATAATTAGACAATCACGAGTTTTAACTATTCTTTTTTTATTAATTGTACTTTTTTCACTTTGTATCCCCCCCTGTAGCTCCCTCCCTTCTCTCCTCCAAAACCTCTCCCTTCCTCTCCCTTCTCCACACATGCCTCTTCCCAAGTCCACTGACAGGGGAGGCCTTCTCTTCCTTCCTTCTGATCCTAGTCTATTAGGTCTCATCAGGAGTGGTTGCATTGTCTTCCTCTGTGGCCGGGTAAGGCTGCTCCCCTGAGGAGGTGATCAAAGAACAGACCAATTGAGTTCATGTCAGAAATAGTACCTGTTCCCCTTACAAGGTTGCCCACTTGGATACTGAGCTACCATGGGCTACATCTGAGCAAGGATTCTAGGTTATATACATTCACGGATCTTGGTTGGAGTAACAGTCTCATAAAAGACCCCTGTGCCCAGATACATTTGGTTCTTTTGGAGCTCCAGTCCTCTCCAGGTCATATTAACTCCCCCTTCTTTCATACAATTCCCTGCACTCTGCCGAAGGTTTGGTTATGATTCTCAGCATCTGCCTTGATACACTGCTTGGTAAAGTCTTTCAGAGGCCCTCTTTCATAGGCTCCTGTCCTGTTCCTTGTTTTCTCCTACTTTCAATGTCCATCCCATTTGTCTTTCTAAGTGAGGATTCCTCTTTTTTGTTTATCTTCTTTATGTGTACAGATTTTAGTATGTTTATACTGTCTTATAGTTGTAGTACCCACTTATAAGTGAGTGTATACCGTGTGTGTCTTTCTGCTCCTGGAATTCCTCACTGAGAATGATCTTTTCTAGATCCCATCATTTGCCTGCAAAATTTTATGATTTCCTTGTTTTTAATTGCTGAGTAGCATTCCATTGTGTAAAAGTACCACAATTTCTGTATCCATTCCTCTGCTAATGGACATCTGGGTTGTTTCCAGGTTCTGGCTTTAAAGGTCTAATATAATTTGATAAAAAAGCCATCTGGATTTTAGCTATTTTTAGTCAGGAAACTTATTTATTGTGTTATTATCATTGCTTTTTATATGTCTATATAAATTTTATCAAAACTTTATTCAATGTTGGTATGTTGCGTGCACATACCACATATTTACCTATTCTTTTCAGATTTTCCAGTTTGCCTTGGTACATGGTTCCAATACATGCTTTTATGATATTCTGAATTTCATTCATATCTGTAGCACTGTCTTCCTTAAGACTGCTTACTATTTTTGGTCTTTTGTTACTTTGGGAATGGTTAATTAATCTTGTTTATATTTTCAAATATCCATGTGATATAATCTTCTTTTTAGAATAATCCCAGGAACTATGGAAACAGTGTTAATTCTGTCACATTTGGAAAAAACTGTTCTTTAGATATCTTTTAATTGTATTGAATATATGTTACTTTTTTATTCATAGGTTAAAACATCATGACCAGGATAAATTATATAAGAAAACATTTGTGTCTCACACCATTTATGAAATTTCTCATTATTATGTTTTGTACTAATTGTTTACAATTTTAACCACAGTGGTTTCCATTTTCACAAATATGTATAATTTTTGTTGCTATTGTATTCTTTGGATAAAGGGTTTGAAAATTTCTAAGCCTCTGTGTAAAATGAAAAGAAAAACATAAATTTTCTAATGATAAGCTAGGGTCAGACAGAAGGGGGTGAGGTCCTCCCCTATCAGGGGACTTGGAGGGGGCAGGGAGAAGATGAGGGAGGGATGGGGAGAGTGGGAGGGAATGAAGGAGGGGGCCAAGGCTGGGATACAAAATATATAACCTGTCATTAATATAAAAATAAATAAATTACTTATAAAATAAAACAAAAATTTTCTAATTCATCAAAAACTGTGATATACTAGATGAAAAGATATTTATTATATTCAGTTGTGAACAACATAAAACTACTATACAATTCCAGTCAAACATATTGCTTTTCTTCTCTTTAGCAAATTATGATAGTTTTTGAGGAATATCAAAATCAATAATTTCTTTGTAAAACAGCACAGTTTTATAACTTACTTTCTAATTTATCTGGAGTATAATAAATTCATTGTCAGATTTTTCTGTCCTTTCCCTTTGGCAAATAAAATATTTCCCAAGTATAACTGCATTTAGCATTGTCATCTCCTTGTTAGTCTAACAATAAACTTCCTCAATAAACTGTTAGCCATCTCCCAAACAAGGTGAGATCTCACAATTTTACTTAAAAACACCATTTTCAGATCTATGTCTTCATTTGCCATTTGTCTAACGAGGTTTTTATTTGAAACATAATTGATTTTTCTTTCTCATTAAGGGTGTTACACCTGAGGAGTTTCTTTCTGCCTTTGCTTTTTACAACACCTCAAATTAACTTCTATCAAAATATTAACAGAAGAGAACCAGTGACATCTCACCTACTTTGTTCTACTGAGAGTTTTTGAAACAGAAAATATTGAGTGAATTTCAAACTGAAACCAAGCATTTGGCAGAGTTACTTTATGGAAAACCTATAATTACTCTTTTGACTCTTTGTGTAGTTTTTCTAGCCTTTGATAAGAATAAATTGGCTCCAACATGAAGATAATTGGTAACCTATCTTCTTTTTAAGTTATCAGAGAAAGTCAATTATCTAAGACTTTTAATGCTTTTCATCTGTATCACAAAATCAAAGAACTCATAAATTGCACAAACTAATTTTAAACATCTGGACACTGTAAACTATGTCTTCATTGAGCTTCTGTTACATTTTCCTGGGATGTAGTATATTTAAATGTATAGTGCTTTCTGGGTGATTACAGTTTATAAGATACTATGTATGTATATTCTAACTTCTCTGACTAGAGTTTCATCAACCCAGTAATGGATGAGTAAGATATGCCACACAATGTTTTAATTTAAGAGGTAACCATGCTGCATTAAACTTTATTTTATTTTTTGGCTTTCAAACAGTTTTATTTTTTTCTTTATTTATTACACTTTATTCACTTTGTATGCCCTGTGTAGTTCCCTCCCTTCTCCAATCCTAATACCTCCCTTCCTCCCCCTTCTACATGCATATCCCTCCCCAATTCACTGATAGGGGAGGTCTTCTTTTCCTTCCTTCTGATCCTAGTCTATTGGGTCTCATTGGGAGTAGTCTTCCTCTGTGGCCTGGTAAGGATGCTCCCCCCCTAAGGGGGAGGTGATCAAAGAGCAGGCCAATCAGTTCATGACAGAGACAGTCCCTGTTTCCATTACTATAGAACCCACTTGGACACTGAACTGCCATGGGTTACATCTGCGCAAGGGTCCTAGGTTATCTCCATGCATGGTACTTGGTTGGAGTATCAGTCTCAGGAAAAACCCCTGTGCTCAGATTTTTTGGTTCTGTTGCTCTTCTTGTGGAGTTCCTGTCCTCTCCAAATCTTACAATCTCCCACTTCTTTCGTAAGATTCCCTGCACTCTGCCCAAAGGTTGGCATAAGTCTCAGTATCTTCTTTGATACCCTGCAGGATAGAGCCTTTCAGTGGCCCTCTATGGCAGGCTCCTGAATTGTTCCCTGTTTTATCTTCTGATATACATCCTCTTTGCCTTCCTGGATAGGGATTGAACATTTTAGCAAAAGTACTCCCTTTTGATTAGTTTCTTAAGGTGTACAGATATTAGTAGGTTTATCCTATATTATATATCTATATGAGTGAGTACATACCATGTGTGTCTTTCTGCTTCTGGGATACCTTACTCAGGATGATCCTTTCCAGTTCCCACCATTACCTGCAAATTTCATGATATCCTTGTTTTTTATTGCTGAGTAATATTCCATTGTGTAGATGTACCACAATTTCTGTATCCATTCCTCAGTTGGGGGGAAGAGGGGCATCTGGGTTGTTTCCAGCCTCTGTGTATTATAAACAAAGCTGCTACAATCATGGTTGAGCAAATGCCCTTATTGTGTACTTGAGCCTCTTTTGGATATATGCCTAGGAGTGGTATGGCTGGATCTTGAGGAAGCACTCTTCCTAGTTGTCTGAGGAAGTGCCAGATTGATTTCCAGGGTGGTTGTACAAGTTTACATTCCCATCAGCATTGGAGGAGTGTTCCCCTTTCTCCACATCCTCTCCAACATGTGTTGTCACTTGAGTTTTTGATCTTAGCCATTCTGGTGGGTGTAAGGTGAAATCTCAGGGTCATTTTGATTTGCATTTCCCTGATGACTAAGGACGTTGAATATTTCTTTAACTGTTTCTCTGCTATTCGATATTCCTCTATTGAAAATTCTCTGCTTAGCTCTGTACCCCATTTTTAATTGGATTACTTGATTTGTTGCTATTTGACTTTTTGAGTTCTTCATATATAGTGGATATTCTTGATACTTATTTGTAAAACTGAAATCATGGTCAGAGTATAAGAAATAGAAAAATCTTTTTCAATAATAAAAGAAACATTTAAAATGAAGGTCTATGCAATAATATATTTAATGGTGAAACTTCTTGAGTTTATAAAAGAAAAAAAAAAAACACTTGACTTGGCAGCATAGAAAATACCAGTCAAGTAGATTGAGGAACTATAGTACAAAAACAACCACAGAAGAATAAAAATGTCACCTATTCATAACAGAATATAAATGGGTTTTGTGGTGGTTTATAAACAAAACTTCAGCAAATATTAACAATTTAACTTTTCTCATGGAAGCAGAATCATGAAGCTGACAGCCCAGCTGACTGAGGACTCCAGACATCAACATTCTATTTCTTTGCCAGATTATCTCAACAAAGTCATATTTCTGGTCTTTGTATTAAATTTTTCTGCCACATGTTTGAATACAAATGTTTCTGCATCATGATGAATTGTATTAAATACCCAGTACTCTTCCATGGATAGAATTCATTATATCACTGGTGTCATTGCTAGAGTGTTTCTGCAATACACCTTAATTTTTTTACAAATAAAAAAAGCAAACTTCATCGAAATGATACAGTCCAGGATTCTTGAAATGGGTTCATGTTCTCTTCCCATAAAAGAAAAAAATGCAGAAAAAAATCTGAAGTACAATAGGTAACAAGCAGAAAACTCTCAAGCACCACAGAGAGAATCAACAGTTGAAAGAAGGGGGTAGATTTGTGGGTAAAGGCGTGAGGAAATACATATACACACCAGACATAAAAAAAAAAAATCTGAAAGCAGAGCACGGACTCAGAAAACCAAAACTCAGTCTCTTTTTTTAAGGGGACAGGGAAGGGGGTTAAAGTCCCGAAGAGTTTTCCTCCCCTACTTTAGAGTTGGTCGATTTGAAGACATATAAGATGTTTGGTTGGTACAAAATTGTAGTGTGATTTGTGCTAATCAAGTTTTGAACTCATTGAGAGGTTTCATCAGCAGTAGGCTGCTGATGGGAGACAGAAGCCTACAGGGCCTTTGTCTCATGTCAGGAGTTTGAGGAAAAGATTGCCTCTTGGATGTTCTACCTGTTTTGTTATTTAGCAATGGCCCCTTCTCATTATCTCTCTACCTAACAGGGAGTCTCTCTAATTCCTAGTCTCTCAGGGGTTTCTTAGTCTTGACACTATTCACAGTTTGAGCTGTATAATATACTGTACTGCTGATGGGGGTTATGTTGCTTAGTATCTTTTAGAAATCATTTACTCAAGAACCCTGCTCACTTTCATTGAGCCAGCTATTTTTGCTATTAAATTCTCAGGCTTCTTTGAAATATTGAATCCTTAGGATACATACAGTTTGCAATTGTATCTTATTCTGTAGGTGTATCTTCATGGTGTTATTTTTGTTTTCCTGTGGCTGTACAGAACCTTTTTAGTTTTATATAATCTCACTTGTTATTTAATTGTCTATGATTCTGTGGACATATCCAGTAGTCATTACGTGAAACAAATTTGTAGAGTTTCCCTCTGGTTTTTCTTATAGCAATTTTATGGGATCATGTCTTATACATAAATAATTAATCTCTTTCCAGTTGAGTTTGGTATGTGTGAGATAAAGACAGAGTTCTAATCTTCTAAATGAGGGTATCACATTGTCCAAACATTATTTATTTCATCTCTTGGTGCTGTTGAAAAAATATCAGTTGACCAGGAATCCATGGATTTAGTTTTAGGACTTCGTATTGCTTGATCTATCCATCTGACTCATTTTAACAGTCTATTGCTGGTTTGAATACTAATGCTTTAGAGAAAAGCAGTATGTCTCTAGCATTGTTATTTTTATCCAAGATAACTTTACTTATTTGAGGTCAGCCTTTTATATTTGTATATTAAATTTTACAATTTTTTGTGTGAAAAATGATATGGAGTTTTATAGGGTTTATGATTGAAATAATGGAATGAGGTAATGGCAAGATGAAGTTATATATAAATATATGCATGTTTACTGGAAGTGTCAGTGAAGGGAGAGGGGAGAGAGAGAGAGAGAAGGGAGAAGCAAGCATGTGCAGAGAGAGAGGAAACACACAGAAAGTGAGAATATATCAGGAGGAGAGGGGGTGAAGAAGCGAGGAGAGGAGAGGAACCAAAGTACCTGGATTATATAGTGAAGTGCCTCTGAGAGAGAAGACCTACCCCAGGCTGGGGAATTCAGGGTAGAGAGAAGGGTATGACAGCCATTCCCTGCAGCAGACAGGAACAAAGGATGTCTGCAAGCAGTTTACACTGAATTTATAGTTTCATTCGTATGGACAGTTTTACAATATTATTTCAATCCGTGAACACTATAGTACATTTGTTCTCAACTTGTGGGTTATAACCTTTGGCAAACCTGTGTCTCCAAAAATATTTACATTACAGTTCAAAACATTAGCAAAATTAAAATTATGGAGTAGCAACATGAAAATTATGTTATAATTGTGGGTCACCACAACATGAGGACCTTTTTAAAATGATCACAGCATTAGGAGGGTTGAAAACCACTGGGTAGCTTTCTGATTATTATTAAATATTCCATTTCATTGATTAATGTTTTGTATTTTAAAGTTTTTAGCTAGTAGTTCCAAAAGATTGCTGATTTGGTTCCTTGGCATGAACAAATAATTGGATAACTAGAAAGACAGAATCCCATACCATGAAGTAAAGGGAAAGTAATAGTTTTAAAAGAAAAGACACGGAGAAGTATATTTGGTAAGGAAAAGAGAATGCATGAGTGATGTTTCAAGAAATGCAATGCAGACAACACATTTTACGTATAGATATTCCTTACTTAAGATACTTGATTTCCATTCACAAAGGTCCTTTGTAAGTTAAAAATAACATGTCTATATAAGCATATATACATGTATGTAAATATAGAAGCATATGTATGGATATGGGGAAAAGGGAAAGATCAAGACTGAGAGGGAATAGAATATAAGTCCAAGAGAGAGGGTGCTTTTAAGAGTCAGGCTCCTGAAGCCATTCCTGGCTGTTGTAGCAAGATTCTGGTGGTCATTGCATCTGGTCTAATACCATCTATAAGAGGGGTAGAGAAGAAAATTCTAGAGATCACTACATTGAAGCCAAAGTAGGTCCTCCCTTTTCCCTCTTGTTCTTATCTGGATACCAGGCTCATGATTTTCAGCAGTTTCTATTCACACTGTTTTCTGGGAAAAAGAAGCACATAACTTGGGATGTTTGGTTATACTTTCCTTGTGTACCTACATACCTCTAAATATACTTCAGTACCTAATATTTTCTTTTGCTAAAAATTAAAATACCTGATTAAAGAGAAAGATCAGCAGCTAAGAGTACTTGCTGCTCTTCCAGAGGACCTGAGTTCAGTTTCCAGAACATACTTCAGGTAATTTATAACCTCCTGTTACTCCAGTTCCAAGAGAACATTTTATCTCCCTTGGATATATATGTCTCTCTCAAACATACACAAATACACACACACAGTATACATATGGCATATATACAAACACACATGAAAATAAAATAAAAGTTTAAAAATAAACATGAAAATACATATCAGCCTAAGTCTAGAATCCTCAATATCTTTCACCTGCACATATTGGACAAGTCCTATGCCACTGAACATCTAAACATCTGTTTCCTTTTATTTTCTTTGAATTAACTTAAATGCCAAACCATGGATGTTCCACATATTAATAGTTTGCCTTATAGTATGATTTATGAGTTTATATTGTACAATGTTTGAAGTACCACACACATCTCTCTCTTTTTTAACATTCATAACTTAATTGAGGTGAATATTGAAACTTACTCTTCTAATTTTTTTTACAGAACAAAAATTATATTTGCCATATATCTAGGTAGACATTCTCTCTTTTTTATTAATTACAGTTTATTTACTTTTTATCCCCCTTGTAGCTCCCTTCCCCTCCCCTCCCAATCCCAGCTTCCTTTCCCCTTCTCCACCCATGTCCCTCCCCATAGGAGAAATCCTTCTCTCCTTCCTTCTGATCCTGCTCTATCGGGTCTCATCAAGAGTGGCTGCATTGTCTTCCTCTGTGGCCTGGTAAGGCTTCTTCCACCCCCACCCCCTCCACAGGGAGAGGTGATCAAAGAGCTGGGCAATCAGTTCATGTCAGAGACAGTCCCTATTCCCATTACTATGGAACCCACTTGGACACTGAACTGCCATGGGCTACATCTGTGCAGGCGTTCTAGTTTATCTCCATTAGTGGTCCTTGGTTGGAGCATCAGTCTCAGAAAATACCCGTGTGCCCAGAATTTTTTGTTCTGTTGCTCTCCTTGTGGAGCTCCTGTCTGCTCCAGGTCTTACTATCTCCCCCTTCTTTTGTAAGATTCCCTGCACTCTCCCCAAAGTTTGGTTATAAGTCTCAGCATCTGCTCTGATACCCTGCAGGGTAGAGCCTTTCAAAGGCCCTTGGTGGTAGGCTCTTGTCCTCTTCCCTGTTTTCTCCCTCTTCTGATGTCCATCCTCTTTGCCTTTCTGAGTGGGGATTGAGCAATTTAGTCACAGTCCTCTTTCTTGATTAGTTTCATTAGGTGTACCGATTTGATTTTAGTATGTTTATCCTATATTTTATATCTAATATCCAAACAGGAGTGAGCATACACCCTGTGTGTCTTTCTTTTTCTGGGATACCTCACTTAGAATGATCTTTTCCACTTCCCACCATTTGCCTTCAAATTTCGTGATATCCTTGATTTTTATTTCTAAACAATATTCCATTGTGTAGATGCACCACAATTTCTGTATCCATTCCTCAACTTAGGGACATCTGCGTTGTTTCCAGCTTCTGGATATATTACAAATAAAGATGTTACAAACATGGTTGGGCAAATGTCCTTGTTTTATACTTGAGCATCTTTTAGATATGTGCTTAGGAGTGGTATAGCTGGATCTTGTGGAAGTGCTATTCCAAATTGTCAGAGAAAGCACCAGATTGATTTCCAAAGGACAGACACTTCACACTCATCAAGGGAAAATTCTACCAGGAAGACATCACAATCCTGAACATCTATGCCCCAAATACAAGGGCACCCACATTTGTAAAAGAAACATTGATAAAACTTAAACCACGCATAGATTCCAACACATTAGTAATGAGAGACTTCAACACCCCACTCTCAACAAAGGACAGGTCAACAAAACAGAAATTAAAAAAAGAAACAATGTCCCTAAGAGAGGTTATGAATCAAATGGACCTAAGAGAAATCTACAGAACCTTACACCCAATCACAAAAGAAGTTACCTTCTTTTCAGCACCTCATGGAACCTTCTCCAAAATAGACCATATAATTGTTCACAAAGCAAGCCTCAACAGATACAAGAAGATTGAAAGAATCCCTTATATCCTATCTTATCACCATGGACTAAGATGGACCTCAACAACTACAGAAATAGCAAAAAGCCATACACACACACATGGAAAATAAACAACTTGCTACGTAATGACAGCTGGGTCAGGGAAGAAATAAAGAAATTAAAGTCTTCAAGAGTTCAGTGAAAATGGAGGCACAACATACCCAAACTTATGTGACACAATGTAAGCAGTGATAAGAGGAAAGTTCATAGCACTGAGGGACATGATAAGCTAGGGTCAGACGGAATGGGGGGAGGTCCTCCCCTATCAGTGGACTTGGAGAGGGGCAGGGAGAAAATGAGGGAGGGATGGGAAAAGTGGGAGGGAATGAGTATATAACCCAGAATACAAAGTATATAACCTGTGATTAATATAAAAATAAATAAATTACTTTAAAAAATTGTCCTTAAAAAAACATAGTTGTTGAACTCACCTCTTGAGCAAGAGACA
>CM053742.1:28906376-28917105 GCA_028658305.1 Pachyuromys duprasi | reverse complement strand
TGTATCAGAGCAGATATTAAGACTCGCAATCAAGCCTTTGACAGAGGGCGAGAAGTAATGATAGAAATGGAGGAGGTTGGTGAGACTTGGGGAGAACAAGAGCTCCACAAAGACCAAACTGAGCAGGGCACACGGGTCTTATATGAGACGGTTTCTACAACCAAGGACCATGTGTGGATGTGGCCTGGAACCCCTGCTCAGATGGGGCCCATGATAGCTCGGTGAAGGACTGAAGACCCTAGCAAGGGAAACAGGGACTGTTTCAGTCATGAACTTGTTGGCTGACTCTTTGACTCTCTCCCATACATGCCGGGGAGTGACAGACTGGCTAGATCCCAGGGGAGGACATTGCAGCCAGCCCTGAGGAGACAGGATGAGCTGGGGTTGGATGGAAGGGGAAGAGGGCCTCCCCTGTTGGTGGACTTGGAGGGGGCGGGGAGGAGATGAGGGAGGGAGGGAGAAGGTGGGAGGGAATGAGGGAGGGGGCTACGCTTGGGATGCAAAGTACCTAACCTGTGATTGATACAAAAATAAATTAATTAATTTAAAAAAATGTTAGGTGTGGTGTCCCAAGTAAGATAAGTATTTTATTTTCTTTAGCTAAAAATGAGCATCTTGAACAAACAGGCTATACACAATGAAATTTTTCATATTATTTCAAGATTAAAATGGGCAATAGATATTCATAAACACTGTAGTTATTATTAATCTTTACAATTAAGTTTTTATTCCATAAAATATGTGCTAATCCGGGTTTATTGGTAAAATTTATTTGGATGAAGATTTAACACAATGGTCATTTTATGTTACCATCACATCTCATAAAAAAATTAAATTGAAATTTTAGATCTAACTCTGTAGATTATTTTGCTTGTATTATCATGGAATAATAACACTAATAAAAAACAAAAAAAGAAGAAATTCGAAACATCTCATTAAAGCAACTTAATGGCTCACCTAAAAGCCCTAAATAAAATATTCACTATATACCATTTATATTTAGCTTACTGTGTAATATCATACTAGCTTCATAATTATATTTAATATGATTCAGTACCTATTGATATCAATGTTTCCCAAACCTATTCTCTTACTGTTCTCAGCCTCGAGTAACCACCACTCTATTCAAGTTCTATGAAATTAACTTACTAATATCCCATACAAAGGTAATATTATGTGACATTTGCCTTTTTGTGCCTGGCTTAATTTAGTTAACATTATGATCTCCGTTTCTGTCCATGCAGCTTAGAAAAAATGACAGACTTTTATCTTTTCTATGACAGATTAATATTACTAATAATTATTTTGAAAGTAAATGGGAAATCTGCTGTGAATCTGACACAATTATGTTTACAAGAGAATTTTGTTAGAATAGTTGAATTTAAAGAGTTCAAGTTTGAAAAAAACAATTACTAGACATTGTTAGTATCATCAGAAATTTGCAAACTATTGACCTAAATAAAAAAGCACCAACACATCCATAATTATTTTTGATGGAGAGCATGTAGGATTCAGATTGTCATCATTTGATTGAAGACTTTGTCAAGACATTAATTCTTGTAAAAATAGATTTATCAGATTGTCAAAATTTTTATAAATGAAACTCAGTTATCATATATATATATATATATATATATATATCACCTTTACAAATATCATGATCTATTTTTACTTGTGTGAGAACAAATATAAGATAAAAATATTTAAAAGTTAGCCTTAGGATATAGCTCAATTTGTGGAATATGGACTTAAGAAGGAAAAGGTCCTGGTTTAATCCCCAGAACAGTTGAAAAAAAAGGAGAAGAAAAAAAAGAGAACAGAATAACATTGAATAAAAGTTATTAATGAACAAATTTATACATGAGAATTTTAATTGCTTGTTTTTGTATTGTTAAGTTATTTTTATTAAAATATTTAACATGGGCTTTATAAATACAGGTTTATACATAAAATTATACAAAATGTAAGTAAATGTTTTTGTTAAGTGATTTTTTTTCTACTTAGATTTCAACACATCCAAATGATCTTTATACACAGAGCTTTCTGTTCTTTACTTGTGATTTCATATTCTATTATACCAAGTGTGCTGACAATGTAGTATTTCTTAAAAGTGATCTAATGATTCTGTGATTATTCTACAAGCAATTGACACATTTCCTGAGTCATGCACTTAGCTGTTTTCTCTGTATGTATGCTTTTTTGTTAACTGCTTTGCAGATCTCTCAATGTTGTTAATAAAATATTAGTATAGATTTTTCCCCTTTATCGTCTACGTTGAATGAATTTAAAGTTAGGTAAAGTTTATTACAGAGTAAAATATGCTGACATGGGTAAAAGAGAAAATTGTCCAGAACAACATTTTAGGCAAGCTACAGGATTTAGTAAAATTTGGAAAATATTTAGATTTTTTTTCCCCTGAGGAAATGGCTTGTGTCCAAATGATTGCCATTACACTTCGGACTGACTCTTACAAGGAGGAATGATGATATTTCTTTATACTTTATCAAAAAACCCTTCCACTGTGCAGGAATCTTATAAGGTTTAATGTATATATAATGATCCAGATTTAAATAATGACACTTCAGGTAACTAAGAGTTTCATGGATCAATTCTATTGTTCTGAGCAGAAATTGAATCCACATGCCCTTTGTTTCACGTTGATTGTGATGGAAACCCAATGCCATCAAAGTCTGGTACTATGTGAGTATGTAGCATGTTAAACATAATTCAGGGGCTGCAGAGATGGTTTAGTAGTTAATATTTGTTGCTCTTGAAGAAGATCTTGATTCAGTTCCTATCACTGATATAGTTTCTCACAACCATCTGCAACTTCAGTTCCAGGGGATCCAATGTCTTCTTTTGGGCTCTCTGGAAACCATATATGCATATGGTATACATGCTTACCTGACACTATTCACACATAGAGACAAAACAGAAGATAATAAATCTTAAATAACATAGTTCATAATCAGATGTATATAGGTGATTTCTTAATGTACACATTGTTTCCTGCCTGCTCCCCCCAAAATCCATGGGATAGGATTTTTTTTCCAAGAGCCATGAGTATATATTTTTACTAATGTCAAATATATGGTTCATATTTCTCTTTATTGATTTTTTCGATGTAAATAACTTTTCTTTTGTTTATTCATTAATTATTTTAGTTTGAAACTAAAGTAATGGGTTTATTGCTATATTTTTATACATGGCATTATAATTTGTTCTTATTTGCTTTAACTTCTTCCTTAACTTCCTCCTCCTTCTTGCTTGTACGATTTATTCTCCCAATATTTTGTTTTTTTCCATTTTTTGTAACAGTTCATAATATTCCAGATCTTCCCCACTTCCATTTAGATGTGTTCTTCCCTTCACACACTACCTTTTCTGTATTCATTTCACACACATACAAACACACACACACACATACACACACATTTAAATATATATTCTGTTTATGAGAGAAATAGCAACACTTACCTTTCTGAATCTTGATGATCATGTCATTTAAAATATTTTTAATTCTATCCATTTTTCTGTAGATGTCACAATTTTATTCTTTTCTGCTGAATTAAATCCATTTTATACATGTAGCATGCTTTCTTTTTTCATTCATTAGTTGATGAACCACTAAGCTGGATCAATATTGTGGTTCGTTCAAAAAAAAACTGATGCAATGGACATGGATGTACAAGTGTCTCTGTTCTATTCTAACATGGATTCCATAATGTATATACTTAGTAATTGGATGGCTGTGTCATATTGTAGTTCTATTTTTAATTTATTGAGGAGCTTACAAACTGATTTCCACAGTAAGTACATTGATCTCCACTACAACAACTGAATAATGTTCCTTCTTTTTTTCTCTATATATATTTGCCAGTATTTATTGTCATTTGTTTGCTTGATGATAGCCATTCTTACAAGTATATGATGAAATCACAATTTTCACTTATATCATATTCAAGAATGCTGAACAATTTTCCAAATATTTGTTGGTCATTTATATTTCTTTCTTTCAAGATTATATATTCAGCTCATTAATGTATTTATTATAGTATGACTTTGGGGTTTGTCTTAGTGTAAGCAGACATGATGATGTGATGCTGAGAGTTCAGTATCTGGATCATCAGGCAGCAGAAAAAAACTGGCTTGAGTTTCTGATACATTAAAACCTGTCCCCACAGTAATGCACTTCCTCCAAGAAGGCCCCACCCACACCAACAAGGCCACATCTCCTAATAGTTCCCATTACCTAGAACAAAAATGCATGAGACTATGTAGACCACTACTATTACAATCACATACACTACTCCTTGGTCCTCAAAGAGTTGAAGACATACAATAATGCAGAAATTCAACTTCAAAAGTCTCCATAGTCTATCATAGTCCCAACACTGTTTAAAAATCCGAAGTTCAAAGTATCTTCTGACACTCGTACAATCTCTTAACTGTATTTCCCTACAAATTCAAAACACAGATTGCATAATTCCAATATACAGTGTCACAAGATATACATTACTTTTCCAAAGGGGAGCACAGTGAATATGGCTTGAGTCCTAGTCTCAGCTTCAATATCTTGATCAGCACAGTCTTTTAGAAGCAGTCTCTGATAGGCTCCTGTTCTGATCCCTATCTTCTCCTGCTTCCAATATTTATCACATTTGCCATTCTGAATGAGGATTGAGCATCTTCCCAGGGGTCTAACTTGTTGTTGAGTTTCTTTAGGAGTATAGATTTTAGTATTTTAATTAATTTTTTATTTTTTATATTAATAACAGTTTATTTATTTTGTATCCCAGCTGTTGTCTCCTCTCTCATTTTCTCCCAATTCCACCCTCCCTCATCTCCTCCCTGCCCCTCCCTAAGTCCACTGATAAGGGAGGTCCTCCTCCCCTTCCATCTGACCTTAGTTTATCAGGACTCATCATGACTAGCTGCAATGTCCTCCTCTGTGACCTAGCAAGGCTGTTCCTCCCCAGGGGAAGGGGGGAAGTCAAAGATGCAGCCAGTGAGTTCATGTCAGAAACAGTCCCTGTTCACATTACTAGGGAACCTACTTGGATACTGAGCTGCCATTGGCTCTGTCTGAGCAGGGGTTCTAGGTTATATCCATGCATGGTCCTGGGTTGGAGAATCAGTCTCAGAAAAGACCCCTGTGCCCAGATATATTTGGTCCTTATGGAACTCCTGTTCTCTCCAGGTCTTACTAACTCTCCTTCTTTCATATGATTCCCTGTACTCTGCCCAAGGTTTGGTTATGAGTCTCAGCATCTGCTTTGTATACTACTAAGTAGAGTCTTTCAGAGGCCCTCTGTGGTAGGCTCCTGTCCTGTTTCTTGTTTTCTCCTACTTCCAATGTACATCCCATTTGTCTTTCTAAGGCTGATAATCTTACCCTGGGTCCTCCTTCTTGTTTAGCTTCTTTAGGTGTACAGATTTTAGTATGTTTATCCTTATAGTTCTAGTATCCACTTATAAATGAGTATATACCATGTGTGTGTTTCTGCTTCTGTGATACCTCACTCAAGATGATCTTTTCTAGATCTCACCATTTGCTTGCAAATTTCATGATTTCCTCATTTATAATTGCTGAGTAGTATTCCATTGTGTAAAAGTACCACAATTTCTGTATCCATTCCTCAACTGAGGGACATCTGGCTTGTTTCCAGGTTCTCACTGTTATGAATAAAGCTGTTACAAACATGGTTGAACAAATGTCCTTGTTGTGTCTTATTTATGGATGTTAGTTTTTATGCTTCTGATATATGTGTTAAATAAGAGTGACCACAGAGTTTAGGAAGCTAGTAAGGGAGCAGGGAGGTGAAGAGAATCTTCCAAGGAGGGTAAAATATAATATACTGTTATAGAGAGGTAAAAGGGAAAAAAGAGGGATTAAAAAGGGAGAGGGTTTGGAGAGCAAGGTAAAGTAGAAAATATAGAGAGGGAAAACTAATAATAAAGGACCTTTGAGAACCCACAGTGAATTATGTTACTGTAGAAGTGGTCTAATATATTAATATATATTTGACCACATATATGAAATGAATTTAAATGAAGACACAATATAATTAGGAAAAAATGCAGTAGCCAGATGTGTTATGTCACAAAGTAAAACGTTTGGTGTCAGAAATTCGTTAAATATTGTGATTCACTGGCCAAAGGTTTCCCACAACATTATGACTATCCCCTGTTTCTGAAGATTTATCTTACTAACATTAATAAACTTGAAAAACTTGAGCTGGTGTCTAACTAGAGACTTCATATGCCACTGTCTAGTGTTGATGTTGCTGGAAGGTACATTTTACACTACTGAAGGAGAAAAGTGATCGTCACTATCACTTGGCTATAAACCTTGCAGTCTGTAATAGCAACCTGCCTTCAAGATATCTTGGTGAAATAAGTAGTAGACATGTTATGAGAATAGAGTAATCAGCCCCATTTGATTAAATTTAAGGTCTACACTATAAGTTGGAATCCATACCTGATACTGCTAAAGTGGCCAAGAACCTATGACTTGGTAGGTCATTTGCCCTAGGAGAAAAAAATTTACTGTTATTCTGCTAGAGGATTATAACAACAAAATGACTTCTAATGACATATTGCTATTCACAAAGACCAGTATACCACTCAGCCTTATCAAAGGAGCTTCTTGCAGTGCATACAAATTAACCCAAAGGCCTACAACTAGAAGATACACAGAGAGTGGCTGACTTTATAGCATTCAACTCTAAATTTGATGTCCTCATCAAATCCCTCCACCCAAGGCTTGAGGATTTATGCTGAACAGGAGAAAGAAGACTACAAGAACCATAGCTGATGGATGACTCCAAAGAAACAGCATCATCAGATAACAACATAACTCACAGTGATGACTGTGACAGCATGCATATGATTCCCAAAGATTCAAATCATATATAATTCTAGTACTAAGAAGGGAATGTACATACAAACTCCAACCCTGTGAAAGAAGATATTTGCAACTGATATTTGCTTGCAAAGAGAAAAAAAAATTCCAATCTGTTTTTTCCAAAGGAGTGTCAATGGGTATATTAAGCACAATGCGGAGCAGGCCTCAGGACCAGGAATAGGAGTCCCCCCCACCAAAAAAAAGACTCCATTGATTTTTTTATTTACTTTTCATTCTGTAACAACTTTTATTATGTGGTTTTTGTTTGTATTTTTTAATATTTTGGTTTTGTTTTCTTGGAGAAAGAGAGAGAGGGGGGACAGAAAAGACATGATTTGGTTAGGTAGGGGATCTGGACAGAGGGGAAGAGAATATGATCATATATTATATGAAAATATTTAACTAAATTATTTTTAAACAATATTCATGGGAACCACAGATAAAGACTACTTCAATTCTACTACTTAATATATTCTAAACTAGTATATAATGATAATGTTAATATAAATATAATGGAATATAATATATAATAATGTATTTCACAGAAGGTACATTATAAACATAAAAAGAACCATACACAATACACTTATAACTCCAGCAATTAGGATACTGTGGTAGGAGGATTGTGAGCTCAAGGATACTCTAGATAACAGTGAGACCTTATCTGACAAAGAAATAAGAATATATTCTTCTATCCCAGTACATATAGTATATTAACAGTTAAGCAGATACTAACCATAAAATTCAATGTAAAATTACTGAAGAAACATTTATATTAGTTTTTCATAATATATTTCAAATCAAAGCTATGTATTTTATTATATTTTCTTTTTATTATTTAGAAAAAAATAAACTTAAATATATTTTGATCATATTCTTCTTTTTTCCTAAGAACTTTTAGATTCTCTGTCCTTAGCTACCAATCCAACTTTTGTTCTTTTTCAATAAACAAATACTCAGTACAACAACAACAACAAAAATCCCCCAAGACCAAGAAAACAAAGTAAAACACTACCCCCAAAGAAGAAAACCCAAACAACAACAGCCCAACGAAGAACCCCACTCTACCTATCTGAAACTAATAAAAGCAACCAAAAAACATGTGGCATCTATTCTATCTGGTCAGCTATCTCTGAACATGAGGCTTGCCGTGTAGCAGTTGATATGCTCAATGCCACTCTATTGGAGAAAAGCAGATATAAGTGACAGTTCAATTTTTAACTTTTACCCTAGTGGCTCAGTTTTCATTCATTTATTTATTCTTTTCTGAAAGTATAATATAATGCAATATGATAAAACAAACACAGTGAAAAGTCTAAGAGAAAGCACAAGAGTCAGAGACCCACTTGTTCACATACTCAGAAAATCAGTAAAATTACTAAACTTGATGCAGTCCAAGTTTCTGTTAGTTCGTATCAAATTTTTCTCATGTTGACTTAAAGGGCCTTGGTTTTTGTTTGTTTGTTTGTTTGTTTGTTTGTTTTTGTATCCTACATCTGGCTCTTAAACTATTTCTGCCTCCTCTGCTGCGGAGTTCCTGGCCTCTGATGGGAGGGATTTGATGAGGACATCCCATTTAGGGTTGAGCATCCCAAGGTCTCTATCTCTCTGTGTAATGTCTGGCTTTGGGCTTCTGTATGTGTTCCCATCTACTGAGGGCAGAAGTGTCTCTGTAGATGGCCAAACAAGGCCCTGATCTATGAGTATAGCAGAATATCATTAGGAGTCATATTAGTGCTACATTTTTTTTTCTTTTTTCAGACCACTTTTACTTGGGCTTGCCATAGGACCTTGGGATATCTAGTTTCAAGATATTTGTCACCCAAGTAGTATTGGGCCATTTTGTGGAGAGGCCTTAAAGTTAGATCAGTTATTAGTTTTGTGGGACCATTGCAACAAAAAGTTCTAGATTTCTTTATACTTTTTAGTCAGTTACAGAAAGGTCTATTGGTGATCAAGTCTTCTTAAAGATGAAGCCATTGGGTATGTTACCACCTTTCTGTTAGTTTAGTATTGTTATTCTTTCTTCATAATGTAATGATAGTCATTACAATCCAAGTACTGAGTGATTGACTAGGGAGTGAGACTAATGCTCAAACACTTGAGTCTTCAACCACTACTCTTATTATACATTTATCAGAATCATTATGTAGATTGACTACTAATGAAAAAAAAAGACATTTATTAAAGCTACTGAAATGAAGTGTTGTTTAGTTTATCTTGACCAAGTTTAGTCTCTAAGTAAAGATTAGAGCAGGAAGAAATGTCAGTTTAATGAAAAGGGAAATCTAAGCTTTTAGACTTACGTAGATAGAAGAATTTAATGGTATATACTTGAATATGTTTTGTATGTTAGTAGGAAAATGTAGAATCAGAGATGAAAATTATGAATGATTTACAACTTGATCATATAGGAATGAAAAGAAATGGAAGTAGATAACTGGTTCCATTCTTTATATTTTTAATACTGTAATAATTTAAGAGTAAGAGATTTTGGTCAAGAGTGAACTACCTATGTCCCTCACAGGCTTCTTTGGCTACTGATGTTCCTTCATGCTAATGACATGATAATTGGCACAGCTGGATGGATTTGTAAGTACTAATACCCAGGAAGTCCTGTAGATTTGTCCCATGCTTACTTGAAGGGCAAGTTCTAAGGAGATATTCAAGAGCTATTTGGCAGTTTTCCTCTTCTTGTTATAACTTTTAGACTATTGACCAGCCAAAACTTTACTCATGGATAAGGGTGGAGATTTTTTTATTAAAATTTTATGTTTATTTTTTTCACAATTGATTCATTATATATCCTCGTTGAAGCCCCCTCCCTTAACTCCTTACAGTCCCACCCTCTCTATCTCCTTTCCCTAGTCCACTGAAAGTATGAGTTGTTCTCCTATGCCATCTGTCCATAGCTTATCAAGTCTCATCAGGACTGTCTGGATCCTCTTCCTCTGTGGCCTAGCAAGAACTCATCTCCAGGGACAAATGATCAAAGAGCAGGCAACTGAGTTCATGCCAGTGATTATCCATGCTCCCCTTCCTAGGAAACCCACATGGAGCCTGAGCTACCAATTGGCTGCATTTGAGCATGGTCCTTGGTTGGTTCATACTCTGCAGGAAACCCTGGGCTCAGATATTTTAGCTTTGTTGAACTCCTTGTGGGGCTCCTGTACCCTCCATGTTCTTCATCTCCCCCATTCTTCCATAAGATTCCCTTTGCCCTTCCCAAAATTTGGTTGTGAGTCTCAGCATCTGTTTTCATCCCCTGTCGGGTGGAACTTTTCAGAGGACCATCTGTATTAGGCTCCATTCCTGTTTTCTCTCTTCCACCCTTCTGCTGTCTATCTGGTTTGACATTCTGAATGAGATTTAAGCATCCTCCCTAGGGTCCTCCTTAGTGTTTAGCTTCTTTAGGTCTGTAGATTTTAGCATGGCTATCTTATATTTTATGACTAGTATCCTCCTATAAGTGAGTGTATACCATGCCTGTCTTTCTGTTTGTGAGTCACCACATTCAGGATGATCTTTTCTAATCCCACCCATCTTCCTATAAATTTCATGATTTCCTTGTTTTTAGAATTCCATTGTGTAAATGTGCCACAATTTCTGCATCCATTTCTCTGTTGAGGGAAATCTAGGTTGTTTCCAGATTCTGGCTATTAAAAATAAAGCTGCCTTAAAAAAAGAAATGTCCATCAACATACAAGAAGCCTACAGAACACCAAATAGACTAGACCAGAAAAGAAATACCTCTCGTCACATCATAGTCAAAACACTAAACCTACAAAACAAAGAAAAAATATTAAAGGCAGCAAGGGAAAA
>CM053742.1:28880442-28905876 GCA_028658305.1 Pachyuromys duprasi | reverse complement strand
TGGACTTGGAGGCGGCGGGGAAGAAGGAGATGAGGGAGGGAGTGGGAGGGTAGGAGGGAATGGGGGAGGGGGCTACGCCTGGGATTCAAAGTACCCAACCTGTGATTGAGATAAAAATAAATAAATTAAAAAAAAAAAAAAGAATCCCTGCTCTCTGCCTGCACTTTGGCTCTGAGTCTCAGCATCTCCTTTGATACCTTGCTGGGTAAAGAACTATTTATCTTTTCTTATTCTAACAAATACTCAACATTTTCTGCAAAAATAAAAGTAATGTCTGTGTCTTGGAAGTGTGGGTAACTCCGATATACTTAGGAGCTGTTTACTAAATATAGCGCTACCCTAGTCCTGTGACCTTGAATAACTGTAAAACACAGTACTCTAGTACCCAGAATTATCCTAGACAGTGAAATTCAGGTAACATGACCTGTTAATATATGCAATAAACCTCCATTCATATACTATAATTTGGCTTCAATAGGCTCATATTTCATTGACAGCAATAACCTGTCATAGTCTTTTGGCATGATGAGGGTGTAATGTGACCTTTGTCAGCTCCCCCATAGCAGCTTGCTTTTTAAATTGATAGTGTCAGAAAATCCACTAATTGGGTAGGTGAGAAATTGAGAAAGATTTACACATAGAAAATAGGTAATGTGCCTTAGAAATGACAATACTACATATCTGACCAGCACTTGGCATAGCAATTAACAGTTGAAAATATAGGCGTAGACCTACATAGCCACTTGATACCATATGTTTCCACTCTACTGACTTCTGTCAAGGTCACCAATAACATTAAAAAGTCAATGGGCATGTTTTAGATATTTACACTATACATGACTTGTTTTAATATAACTACCCTTCCCTTTGATTTTTGCAAGTATTCTTGCTAAATGTTTTATGTTCTGTACATTTTATGTTTATTCCTTTTAAATTATCCTATTTTGTTGGAATTCACTACATCTGAGTTCTACTCATGATCTACTTTGTACCTTTCTTCTACCCATTTATCTGGTTGCTACTGTTTATTTTGCAAACCAGATGCTACAGCCACAATCCAGCATGTTTTGAAAGTCTTATTAAATGACTCTGCTTTAGAATTGTTTTTCAAAAAAAAAGGTTAACTCAGTCTTGAGGTAGCATATTCTAAATTTTCTGAGAAAGCATCAGATTTATTTCCAAAGTGGTTGTACAAGTTTATATTCCCACAAGCAATTAAGGAGGGTTTCTCTTTCTCCACAACCTCTCCAGCATGAAAGACACTGCCCAGTAGGAACTGAGACTCATAGCCAAACTTTGGGCAGAGTGCAGGGAATTTTATGGAAGAAGGGGAGATAGAAAGACCTGGAGGGTACAGAAGCTCCACAAGGAGACCAACAAAGCCAAAAAATCCTGGCCCAGGGTGGACTACAGAGACTAATGTTTCAACCAAGGAGCATGCAGGGAGAGTATCTCCCTGTTCAGATGTAGCCCATAGCAGCTCAGCCTCCTTGTGGGTTCCCTAGTAGGCAGAACAGGAACAATCACTGACATGAACTTGGTTGCCTGCTCTTTGATCACCTCACCCTAGTGAGGTAACCTTACTATGCCACAGAGAAAGAGGATCCAGACAGTCCAGATACTAGGGTCAGATAGTAGGGGAGGAGAATCTCCCCTACTAGTGTACTAGGGGACGGTCATAGGGGGAGAAGAGAGAGGGAGGGTGGGACCAAGAGGAGATGAGGGAGGGGACTACATACAGGATACAAAGTTAATAAATTATAAATAACTACAACAACAACAATAATAATGAACAAATTAAAAAAATTATCTTTTCCACAACTTTACATTTATTCATGTACCACTATTTGATTGACTCTGTACTTGGTTTTAGAAACCTAAGAATGGCCAGAAAAATATATGTGAGCATCTAGTGCTTGTGAAATTTTTATTTGAGTTGGAAAAAAAGAGCATGCCCAATGGAAAAGAAAGCCCAATTCCCCAGATTCTTTTTTTTTCACATTTTATTTATTTGTTTGTTTGTTTGTTGCAATTTATTCACTTTGCATCCTAGCTCTAGCCCCCTCCCTCATCCCCTCCCAGTCCTGCCTTCCCTCTTCTCCCAAGTCCGTCCCTCCCCCAGTACTTTGTTAGGGGAGATCCTCCTACCCTTTCATCTAAACCTAGCCTATCAGGACTCATCAGGATTCGCAGCATTGTCTTCCTCTGTGGCCTGTTAAGGCTGCTTCCCCCTCAGGGGGTTGTGATCAAAGAGCTAGCCACTGAGTTCTTGTCAGAGACAGTCCCTGTTCCTTCCTGAGGAACTTGTGAAGCCTAATTCTCTCTAACAAAGGAGGCAGTTCCCTTATCACTAGCAGTAGGAACAAAAGTCTATCTGTTGTGCCTATTAGCATACCAAAGCACAAGCTGGTCTCCAGACTCACTCAGTTTCACAAGTGCCTATCTCATCTCACTTCTGTCCTTACAGTAAACTTCTCTAGCTCTGGAACTCCCCACCAGCTACACATTTCTTCTTATAACCCTGGTTTTTCTTCTATCCTTTCTATTTTTGCTTCTCTTTGGGTATTCTCTCTTTGTCTTCCCCTCTCATCCCTCACCCTCCCCTTCTGGCCAGACCCAATCTGCTGGCCATGTTCAGCTTACTATTTTCTTTTCCTGCTCTCAACTCTTTCAGATGCCTCTCTTTGATATATAAAATAAAAAACTTCTTCCCCTTAACCATACTTTTGAGCAGTCACGTTTTCAGTTCTTGCAGAACAGAAGTAAAAGAAAAAAAAAACATAAATGTGGAAGTTTCAGAAAACTGAGTAATATAATGTTAATTGTTTGTCTTGTCACAAAATCCTTGACAAAAAGCAACTTACAGGAAGAATAGTTTATTTGTCTCACAGTTCTAGGGAAGAGTTCATCAAGACAGAAGCCTCATTGATGGTAGGGTCTTGACAACTAGTCATACTGTATATATACTCAGGAAGCAGAGAGTAATTCATGCTACTCTTAAGCTTGCTCTTTACTTTTTAATGCATCCCAGAAATCTCATAAATGAAATGGTGCCACCCGCAGTATGTTGAGCTTCCCACTTCAGTTAGTCTAATCTAGATAAACACTCACATGCTATTCACAGCCTAAATCAAGATAATCTTTCATATGTTAGTCCTAAGTAATTTTAGATAATGTCAGAGTGACAACATCAACTAACCATCACAATTTCACCTATTGTCAACTTGACACTAAAACACATTATGTTAAATTATTTTCCATTCCCTTTTCCTGTTGACTCAGCCATTGCATAACACAAAATACATTCAGTCTAAATTAAAATGTCCTCATAGCCTTTAACAGTCCCAGCAGTGTTCAAAAGTACAAAATCTCTCCTGAGACTTAAGGTTATCTCTTAAGTACAAGTTGCTATAAAATGCAAAATAAAAGTTACACAGCTAAACTATACGACAATACATAGCACATGTCCCTGTTCTAAATGTGAGAAATAGGGCATATATCTCAATGGCTCTTGGGAACTGTGGCATATACTACCAGAATCCCTTCAGTCTTCTATGTGGAGGATACTGCCAGGTTCTTCTCTCAGCTCTGTATGGAACTTGGACTCTAAGATTACAGTTCCATCAGCTTATTTCAACCTTCTAGACTGATCCTGCAGATTTCACAAGGTGTTGCTTTAAGCAAGAAGCTCCTCAGACCAAATTTTCATTTTCATAAACAGGAGCCTTGAGGAGTAGAGTCATACGTTTAGGGTACCTTTATTTCTGTCCCAGTGCAGAACAGGCAGTTTATCTTTAACAACTGTAGGTCCTTGATGACTGAAAGTATGCAGGTATCATGAATGGGTAGAGGATATTGTTCTCAGAAGCCATGGGTTATTGAATGGCAGCTGTGGGATAATTCCCTGTGAGTTGTATGTTAGGAAGGCACCAACAGCATCCAAAGTACAAAAATTACTTCATTCTACTTTAAGTGCACAATTTATATGGAAAGAAAAGGACCACATTGGAAACCAGATAATGATGAAGACTTAGAGAATGAATCTTATGATTTTATTTTCTTTGTGTCTTGGGATTACAGTTTATTCTCTCAATAGACACTGTGAATGAGCTTACCAATCAACAGTACTAAGTAGCGGTCCTTTATATATCTCTGCCAAAGTATTTTGTTGTTTTTGTTGTTATGACACAATTACAGCAAACATGTAAGCCTTTTTCTAGAATTTATTTACTCAGTCATTTCATTTAGAATGTGGCCTGCCTAACTCCTGTCAATAATGTATCTTTTGGGTATGTATAGATAAACATTTCCTTGAATACTCACCCTGCTCTATTGGAACTTGTGCAGCAGGAAATATCATACTCTCACTCTAAAACTTTTCAATACCCACATCCTATAAATATATTAAGTTCAGAGTCGAATTTACACTGTAAGCTCATAGGACAGTAGATCTTTTAAAGTATAGAATGATATTATCTTCTGTATTTCTCCAGAGGAAATGAGGTCAATATACAATTGTGTCTATCTTCCTAGACCTAAAAAATACTGGACAGATATCTTCCTAACTTCTAGAAATATTATCAGCTAAGGGTCCTTCTTAAGATCTCTGTTTTTTTTACAAAAAGTAGAAGCATATAGGACCCTATGACTTCAAAATATGCTGGGTTTTATGTCCTACCCACTGACAACCCAGTATACTCAATCTGATCATGTTTTTGACACTAAAATGATCATGTCCTGGCACTGTTTTCTGTCAAGGTATGGAAAAAAAGCTTTGATACTATGTCTGAAATGTTGTTGCAAAATCACAAAATATTTGACATATTCATATTTCAGGCAAGAAGGATTTGTATAATTATGAACAAAACATGTTGCTTTTAGATGAATGTGGCACAAAAGGTTGAAAAGTTCTTATAAAATTTGGAATATATTTAACCTAAATTCAGATATCTATCAATTCTCGTGTCTTGGTATTCTGCTTCAATCTCTAAGGCATAGGGTATAGGAGATAATTACCCTATTCACTCCAGTACTCAAATTCAAACTCAAACTTTTGTATCTGGCTTGTGCTTTTGATCCATATGTAGTAAAACTAATAATATGACTTGTATCTTGTAAAAACTAGCAATTGCTACTGCTAAAAGTAATGGTATTCAAAATTTACAAACTGTGGTTGCCAACTTAGATAAATCAGAAATGCTAACTGAAAGATGTAAGATAGGTTTGTTTTATGCAAGCTCTACACTAATCACCAACATGGAAAAAAAAACTATGGATGATGAATAATCTTCCTTAAATTACCTCAAATTTTTCTGAGATTAGATTTTTGAGACATAAGAACCTGGACATCTCAGAAGCCTATAATTTATATTCAGGAGTATGGCACATGTTCCCCCAAACAACAGTATCCCTGAAATGTTCCATTTCATTGTAGGTAGATGATCTAAAAAAGATAAAACAGGAAGCATAACTTTCATTTGACTACTAATATATTTTCTATATACTGTATTGTCTCCCAAGATCATTTAGAGCTATGGTGAAACTACAGGAGGAAGTAATGGTAAGAATCCCTTTTGATCACCTTATGATAGTGTTCCAAGGGAAATGGTAGCTCAGAGAGGTAGAAGAATTTTGATTCAGAACATGGCTGCTGTGGCAAGAGATCATATCCAAAGACATTCTGTGATCTAGCTAGAATACATATATACCTTTAATCCAGGTGTCAGAGGCAGGCAGATCTGAGTTCAAGGCCATCATTGTATAGAGAGAGTTTTAGGCAAAGAATAAGTTAGGTCCAGGCTTGGTGGTACACACCTTTACTCCCAAACAATAGATATATTTAGTTTATAGAACCAAACGCTCATGTTTGAAAGTGATGTCTAATTGAATGGCAGAAAAAGTGACAAATCAGAGAAAGAGTTGACAGAATAGGATATGCCCAACTCTTATGACAAGAGAGTGGAAAGGGAAGCTACTTAATGGGCAATGCAAAGAAAGGGAGGAGGCAGTTTTACTGGGACAGTAATAGAAAGATAGGTTTCAGAGAGACAACTCAGATGAAGACAGAATGATCCAAAGGATAAGAAGGAGCCAGGAAATTAGAACAGACCACTGTGGTTAGTTTGAGGCCAAGCAGAGAAATTCAGGGGCCAAGAGATGCCAGATTGAATAAGTTAGCTAGGAGAAGAGATTCAGCCAGGACAGCTGAACTGAACCAGCTAGCTATGAGCTTAGAAAGAACAAGAAAGGGTGAGTTTATTAAACAGTAAGTCTGTTAGGTGGAAACATTCTAGGCCTATGTTAGACAAGAATTGAAGAAGGTGAATAAAAGTTACTTTTACACAGAGTAGGGAGAAAGTTTAAAGGCTCAAATGACCAGCTACCTGTACAAAAGAAGGGTTCATTTCATACCACATTTCATGGTTTGGGGGATTATTTACATAAAACAGGTTATCTGGCCTATTTGCATATCATGCCCTTCCATGTTCTTGCTCTATTATGTTATATGTTCTAAATACAACTTAATGCAGCACATGCTTCATTAGCATCTAAAATATTTACCCAGGAGTTCATGTCATGTCAGAATAAGATACAAGTTACCTTCAGACACTATAGGGTGCCACTTTTGGTGTTGCTAGGCAATCTGTTGGTCTTGTCTAGAGGGCAGACAGTTTAGCTTGTCTATCTGTACACTATGTATTTTTGTATGCTGACTTTGCAACTTCTACATAAAATTTTCTAGACCCCACTTTTTTCCTTACTCTCTAATCTCAGTTTTCAAACTGAATTGAATTTATCTTTCAAGATTCTTTTCACGCTAAAAAAAACAGATATGAAGATTTTGAGATTTAAGATATGCTCTTATCAATAATGAAGATATGATTAATTTTTGTTAAAAACATGTTGGCAAGATTTTAATTCATGTAAATTTTCCTGGAGAAGAAATGACAGATGTCTTTTGAATTATATTATGTTCCTAGGGTATTTCTTTTTATACAGTGCCTGAATTTTTTGACAGACACATGAAGTTTGAAACAGGAACTCTTACAGTAATGCTAACATTAGGAACAAAATTTGACAAAATTTTCTATATGCATTCTCAACAGAATTACTGAAAGTGGCTAGTGAGGTTTGGTTGATGAATTGTTCAGTTTGGTATCAATCTTTCTCCATTGTCATATGCTTCTGAAAAACAGACTGCTTTGTAACTATTAATAATATACCTTGAGGCACCAAAAGAAATATTACTTGACACCTATAGACTTCATGCTTTTTAAAATTATTTAATGTTTAAGTACACTGTATGGAAACTTCCTCTTTCTGTAATGTTTCAATAAATTATCTTATGCTTTGTCAAGATTTTATATTTGTTTTGCTATAAGACTTATTCAGTTTCAATTGAACAATATTATCACATTAGACTGTAGTTCATTTACAAATGTTGATGTTAGAACTCATGAGACTTCTTATAACCTAAATGTTTGATGGCTTATATTTTAGAAACCACTGGATTATGTATCAGTTCATATACACTGGCCCCGGTCTTCATAAATGAAATATTCACATTATTGTATTTCCTTTTTGTTCACATCTAATTTTCAGTGTCTTTTTTTGGCATTCAGGTATTAATGAAATCTGATCTTTAAAAAGTTCTTGTTTCCACACCATTTCATAGAACTTTCCAACTGTAATTTCTCCCCATTAATAAATACAGCTTCACAACTTTAATAGCACTTTCCGGTTTAAGTGAAGATTTTATATATTTGGAATAGTTATAGTCCATTCCTTTCACTGAAGCAAAGCTTTCCTTTACATTGCTAAATGTTATTTTTCCATGTTACCTCCACAACAGCTAGTAAAATTAGTGGGAAATCTGTGAGAAAACTCAATGGGCTGCCTAAGAAAAGTATATATCAAAGGAAGCCATTCTATTGGTACCATATTAAAAGCATATGTTGGAAAGCATATTAAAGTACAACATGGATATGGTCCAGGCAAATGAGTCAACCATTGTTCACATATTTTAATCTATTTTATTTGGGTTCCTATATCTGTACCTGCCTTCTAACTCTTATCAACCCTCATCCTTTCCAACCCCCTAATACTAGGTAGGAGAGAAAGAATGTTAGTGGTGAAAAGAGGCATAGAATTCTATAGGCTACTTACTTGTGATTAGGGGCATAGAGTTCCTTGAGATAAGTCCAACATTTGTCATCGGAATCTCCAGCACTTATTCAAACCAGTAAAAAAGCAATTGAGTAATAGCGAATACAAAAGCAAATGCAGCAGTAGAACAAAAGAACAGCAGCATAGGGAGCAGCAGTTGTCACAAGCGTACTCTGGGCTCTGTCATTTATACTTCCTCCAGAGTCCCCAGAATTAAACTATTTGCAGCTGGCAAAGATCACTCCCCTGCTAGTGCTCAAGACAAACTCTAATCACCTGCTGTAAAGTAGCCTCTTATCCCACACCTGTTATTAAAACAAAACCATATTCACATAAAATAGCTATGATTTTAAATACACCAAAATCCTCACTGTAGACTATAATATACCTTTCTTGTCTCTAAGCCCAAGAAAATAGCCTTATTCAATTGCTCTGATCTCATGAAGGTTACACTAATTTCATCTATCTTCATGTCTCAATATTCTGCATTTTACATTGTAAAAATTATGTCTTCATATACATTGAGACATACTGTTAAAGAGACTTATAAGACATTTACAATAGGCCTTTTTGTTTTTCAGAATATTATTTTAGTAGAAATAAGACAAAAATAAGTTGTGAGGTAGGTATTTAGCTTGCTGAAAGCAAGAGTTACAGATGGATTCTAGAAAGTATCCTCTAATATGGAGATTGTGTTAATTTAATGGTGTTGAAGCTCATTTCTGGGATAAAGTGAAGGAAGAAGGATGAGTTGAGGGGATGACTGATTTTTTTTCTAAATTTGAGGCATTCCCACCCATATTTACATTTCAACATCAATCAATGTTTCTATAATTTTTATTTTTTATATTAATCACATTATTTATTTTATATCCCAGCCATAGCCCCCTACCCCATTCCTTCCCAATCTCACCCTCCCTCATCTCCTCCCTGCCCCTTTCCAAGTCCACTGATAGGGGAGGACCGTCTACCCTTTCATCTGACCCTAGCTTATCAGGTATCTTCAGGACTGGCTACAAAGTCCACCTCTGTGGCCTAGCATGGCTGCTCTTCCCTCAGGAATGGGGGAGAGAGTCAAAGAGCTAGCCATTGAGTTCATGTCAGAAATAGTCCCTTTTCTTCCCCTTGCTAGGGTGCCCACTTGGATAGTGAGCTACCATGGGCTACATCTGAGAAGGGATTCTAGGTTTATCCATTCATGGTCCTTGGTTGGAGAATCAGGCTCAGAAAAGAGCCCTGGGCCCTGATATATTAGGTCCTTGTGGAGCCCCTGTCCTATCCAGGACATACTAACTCCCACTACTTTCATAGGATTCCCTCCACTCTGCCGAAGGTTTGGTTATGGGTCTCAGCATCTGCTTTGATACACTGCTAGGTCAAGTCTATTAGAGGCCGTCTGCTGTAAGCTCCTGTCCTGTTACTTGTTTTCTCCTACTTCCAATGTCCATCCCATTTGCCTTTCTAAGTGAGGATTGATCATCTTACCCTGGGTCCTCTTTCTTGTTTATCTTCTTTAGGTGCACAGATTTTAGTATGTTTAACCTACCTTATAGTCTAGTACCCACTTATAAGTAAGTGTATGCCAAGTGTGTCTTTCTGCTCCTGGGATACCTCACTCAAGATGATCTTTTCTAGATCCCACCATTTGCCTGCAAATTTCATGATTTCCTTGTTTTTTAATTGCTGAGTAGCATTCCATTGTGTAAAAGTACCAAGATTTCTGTATCTATTCCTCCAATGATGGACATCTGGGTTGTTTCCAGTTTTGGGCTATTACAAATACTGCTGCTACAAATATGGTTGCACAAATGTCCTTGTTGTGTACTTGAGCATCTTTTGGATATATGCCTAGGAGTGGTATAGCTGGATCTTGAGGAGGCAGTATTCCTAATTGTCTAAGAAAGTGCCAGATTGAATTCCAAAGTGGTTGTACAAGTTTACATTCCCATTAGCAATGAAGGAGAGTTCCCTTTTCTCCACAACCTGATCTTTTCTCTAAGTTCTCCAGCTCCAGGTTTTTATCTGTTTGTGTTTTCTTTATTTATTCGAATTCTATTTTTATGCCTTGCACTATTTCCTTCATCTGTTTGAATGTGTCTTCCTGTCTCTGTATGATGGTCTCTATTTTTTGTTCGTTTATTTTCTGTATGCCACTAATTGTTCCTCTACTTTTATCTCTATTTGTTTGGCTATATTTGTCTGTGTTTCTTTGAGAGCTTTGTTCATTTCCTCTTTATTTGCTTCCATCTGTGTGACAATTTCTTTGAGAGATTTCTTTGTTTTCTTTCTATGTGTCTCTAATAACTGGATAACATATATTTAAAGTCATTTTCCTGTGTTTACGATGAACCGGAGTATCCATTGACTTTGGGGGTTGCTGTTGAAGCCATAATTTCCTGATTTTTGTTGGATGTGTTCTTTTGCCATCCTCTGGCCATTTTCTTATCTGTAACCTTCACTGTTTGTTCCTTGATTCTGCAGTTCAGACTGGTACTTTCTCTGGTGTCTGTAGAATTCTTCAGGAAGATGAGAGAGGTCTAGTGGTTTCAGTGTGTGCGTTGGTGTTTCAGCTGTACCTGTGGGAGGAAAGTCTGTGAGCACAGAGAGACAATTGCAGGCAAAAGTGTGCACATGCATGTTTATGGAAGTATACTGTGAGGGACTAGGTGCTAAAGAATGTAGAGGCCTTCAGTGTGAGGGAAGGGCGCCTTGCAGGCACCAAAGCAGTCACAGGTGCTAAAGGTATTGCAAGCACTGGTGATGATTGTGGGTGCAAATTCCCTGAGTATGTCAGTGTGTGCAGGCTACTAGTATTCATCTCTAACTGAGCTTCAGGATTTATTTGCCTAAACTCCACTGGTAGATCCCCAGAACACATGCTTCATTGTCCCAAGAAACCCTCTGTTTCCTACAAAGGATGTGTGTGAGTTGGAGGGATCTGATGTCTATATTCTGTCTTAGAAGGACACTGGATCTGGGGCTCTGTAGGCACTTGAGGGTGCACTCACTCTCCAGCAAGTCAAATAGTAAGTACAGTGGTCCCTCCTGTTCTCTACTGGCCAGTTTGGACCTACTGTGTGAAATGAGGGGGGAAAAGCTTCATTAGCTCAGTGGTGGTACAGCTGCTGAACTAGGAATTCCAGCTGCAGTTGCAGAACTGGAGTGTCCAGGTGTCTTCTGGGAAGTCCTGGGGAGCCACAAAAGTGGTCTACAGACCTAGGTGGCCCAGTACCTGGTGTACCTGGGTGGTTTTGCAGGTCTGCTGGACTTTGGTGGCTGTACAGCTGGCTATCTGCCACTGAGGAATTGGGCAGCCCTTACAGTCACTGGCTGGGAGGCCCTGTGGAGCTGCTAAGGACACTTTCAGATGTCACACCCAGGAAGGATTTTACTGTGGATCTGGGACTCTGTTAGTGGGTATTCGGTAGACGGATACATGGCATGAGGGTACAGGTGGCTACTACGGCCGAGGATCTAGGAGCCCAGCCTCTGCTGTCTCTGTCCCCAGGCTGTGAGTTCTGTGCTCAGTGTCACTGATGCTGTGTGTAGGCTCCCCAGAGGAGGTGGAAGGCCCGAACAAGGGAAGTGCCCTCTCCGTTCCCAGAGAAGTCTGTGCCTAACCTGAATCTAAATGTTCTCAGCTTCTGTGTTGTCCTGTCTCTTTCAGGAAGCCACAACATTTATTTTCTGGCTTCAGTTGCCCCTTCACTCACCAATTTCAGAGTTTCAAATCCTCTGCCTCTCAGAAATGGTGTTTGCTTGTCACCGCCATCTTGGAACCCCTTCAATCAGTATTTTGTTGTAGACTTTTTTTGCGGGGGAAGGGACAGATTTTATCAGCTCAAAAAAGTCTTCAGAGATATTTTCAGCTGAAAAAAAGAAACTAGCCATGTTGCCAGCAGAAGTTTTAACTTAGTAAAGCTCTCTAGGTGATCCATTAAAGCACATGTTACAACATGTTTAAATGATTATAACTTAGTAAATAGCCAGCATAAGATGGGAAATCAAAAAGCTATTTACAAAATACACAAATATAATATTGTCATTGTAAATATGGAATAACCTCCAAAACCACATATAAGTAGATGACAGCTACTGTATTGCTAGTAACTTTTTAAAGCTATACAGTAGAAAAAAAGAAAGGAAATTATTTTTATTTACTAGTATATTCTAATCAAGGACATATTCAATTAATTTGATAGTTTTATTTAAATTTTCATAAAATGTTTGTATCATTCAGCATCTTGTTAGTAAATAGAAAATGTGTGTAAGCAAGAGAACAATGAGGGTTAAAGGCAACCAATTTGACATGACTAAACAATATGGGGATAAGATCACCATTAGGTATTACTATCTCTATGGCAGTTACTGCTAATTTTTTTTTAAACAAGATCTTCCTCTGTAACTCTCAAACTTGAGTACTGGGCTTACAAGCATGTGTAGCCATCCAAGCTTTAATGTAATTATTACTTTACCCAGATAAAAGGAGATGAAATCGTCAAAGAATATGATTGCATACTGTAAAGAAACAATGACTATCAATACAAAGGGGGTCAGAGAGGGAACCTGGAGATTAGCCTGCAAAACCTTCCTTTACTTTCACCCTTGGTGTTTTTTGAAGGCACCCATCCTTCAAAGCAACAGTTAAAGTGCAAAGGAAACCAATGCAGGATGAGCTCTTGATCCAGAAACAAGTTAGGGAAAGGTGGATGGCATATTTGTAAAATCAATTTGTGTAAACTTAAATGTTGTCATTTTTATTCACTTCCCCACAAAGACCATAGTGCCCTTATACCATTACTAAAATAGTCCAGATCCACAGTATAAGTAAAACATTATGTATTCAATTGTGGTCTTGGGAAGACAAAAATGGTCACAAAATATTTTCCTGTCCAAAAATCAAAACAATTTTCTTAAAAATCAGGTAACTTTTAGATTCCCATTATTCTGTAAGTATATAGAAGAGTCTTGTCACAATGTGTGATGTTAAATGATTGAATTGTCAATGTATGTGACTATTGACTTTCTTCAAAAGATTCACACATTGTGCATCCTACTTTCCCCAATAACGGGGGAAAAATAGAAGGATCTAGAGGTGACAGGAGCTTCACAAGAAGACCAGCAAAGCCTACTAGTCTGGGCCCAAGGAGGGGGGGGGGACTTGAGGAGACTGATGTACTAACCAAGGATCATGCATGGACTCGACCTAGGCCAGCTACACAGATGTAGCTGATGGGCAGCTTAGTCTTCATGTGGATACCCTAGTAAGGGGAGTGGAGGCTATCTCTCATATGGACTTTGTTGCCTGATTTTTTATTCCTTCCCCCTGGAGAGGCTGCCTTGCCAAGCCAGTGTGGAATAGGATGTACTCAGTCCTGATGTGACTTGATGTGCTAGTCTGGGTTGTCAAGGGAGGTTGGAGGGAGGCTCTCCTTATCTGATGAATAGGGAGGACAGGAAGAAGAGGGAGAGAGGGTAGAACTAGGAGGAAAAGAGGGAGGGTGCTACAATTGAGATGTAAAGTGAATGAATATATAAAATAAAAATAACCTACCTTCCAAAATACACTTAAATTTGTTAACCAAGTTGTTTGTATGAATTATTCCTTTTAAAACATATTGATAATAATTTCTGTTGTTGTGCTTAATAAATGTCCTATAAAAACAGAATTTCTTTAGAAACATCAAAGCTGATAATGTCAAGAATTGTTGATGTGAAATATTCATGACATTTACTATACAATTTATTAAATGTGCTAAATTGTAATAAACTATTTTACTTCTTTAAAAAATTCTGATGAATCATGTAAAGACATTTATGTTAGAGTGGATATTTATGGCCAAAACCAAGAAACCTCTTTATCATTCCTGAATTTGGGGTTTTTAATCTATGTAATTGTTTTCAGAGCTGCTATTGAGAAATTTAATTTGTTCTTTTTAAAGAAGTAGAAAAGAGGAAGAATAATAAGAATAGTACAAGGAAAGAAAAGAAGTAGAAGTGGGAGAGAAGAATCGTGGGAAGATGTTTGCCTACCCAAAAAGAGATTGATATAGAAACAGATAATACTGAACAGTATCAGTTCTTGATTTGTGGTGCCTCAGTCATTAGCAATTGACAGCAGGCCTCTTTTATCTCACTAATAATCAGAAGATGTGACCAAGACACTAGGAAATAAATATCACTTACATTATTCCTGCAGACTCCATTCATCAGGAATGGCAGAAGAGTTAAACTTCAAAACATACCCTAATGAAGTTTTGCATAGAGAGATACCTATTTGTACTGTCCAACTGCTTTGATAAGAATATGAAATATTTCAGTGATCAGAATTAAGATGACTGTTGGTTGGAGTGAGACATCCTCCATAGTCTTGAACATTCAAATGCATATCCCCAGTTTGTGATTCTCTTTGGGAAGTTTAGGAGGTACGTTCTTATTGCAAGAAGTATATCTGTGGCAGATATTTGAGAGAGGTAAACCAGACACAGAAAGATAAATATTGTATATATTCACTTATATGTTGATGAGTCATTAAATAAATGATAACCAACTTACAATCCAGAGACCCAGAGTGGTTAAGTATAGAGGAAGTGATTGGTATGTGTGTGTGTGTGGGGGGCAGAATATGGGTCTCCTTGGTGGGAGAAATAGAAGATTTTATGGGTAGACTAAGGGCAAATCAGGCTATGAATGGGAGGACCAAGTGTGGAGGGAAAAGGGAAAGAGGGTTGAGGGGGTAAATGTGAAGTGAGACAACTAGAACTTAGGGACATTTGAGGAACGGTATGGAAACCTAGTGCAGTAGAAATTACCTAAATTCTATGAAGGTGATCCTACAAGTCTCACAGTACTGGAGCTAGATTGCAGTCAACTGAGTTGTCAGCAAAGGAGTCACTTGAAATTCCCCCAAATAACCCAGGCTGTTGCTAAGGCAATGAATTGCTTTCTGCAAATATATTGTTGCTGAAGACAACACTCACACAACTCACTGAACAAGAAAAAGCTGAGCTAGAGTCTACATGGAGCCTACATGGTGCCTTTGGTAGAAGAAGTTAGTATGAAGGCTATCAAAAGAGATGTCTAAACACCAATCCAGTCACAAAACACTTTGATTTACACTCTGTTCTGTCAGGAGCCGGCATTCGCCATTACAAGATGGCGCTGGTTTCCACATTCTTCGTGGACACAGTAGTTGTAAACAACTCGTGTGCGCATGTGCATAGCCCGCCAGGGGTTATGCTAATGAGGGTTTGAGATACGGACCAATCATGGAAGTACACGCCGTCTTAAGTACTATTTAAGCAACGTCAGTCCGTAGCTCAGGGTCTTCTGCCTTTTGCCGCTAGCTAAGCAGCTGAATAGCATGATGTATCCCCAATAAAGCGTGCTTCAGAAGAATCCTGTTGTGGCGTCTTCCTTGCTGGCGAGGTGGGCGCGAAACTGTTCTGCCTGAAAAATATGCTAGGGCAATGGTGGCACAGAACTTGTAGTTAGCCAAACAGTGTTTGACTTTACTTAAGGCCCATTCCATGAGACAGAACCCATATCTGACACTGTTTGGGGACCCAGAACTGGAGACTAGATAGGCCAGTAATCTAAGGTAAAACCAAATACTACTGGTCAAATAAAAATAACAATGCAATGATTCCTAATGATTTATCATCTGAGAAGCTTGATCCTGAAGCAGATAGGAACAAATACAAACATGCACAAACAGACCTCATGCAAAGAGTGAGAGGTCTTTAGGATATCTCCATCAAATCTCTCCTCTCAGATCTCAGAGAAACCTGTGGAAGAGAAAGCATAGAATGCTTAAGAGTCAGAGGGTATTTAGGATAGCAGGAACTCACAGAGACTGAAGCAGCAAGAACAGGGCCTATAAAGAACTGTACCAGGTCTTCTGCATATACATTGTAGTTTTCAGTTTAGTATTTTTATGGAAATCCTAAGTATGTGAACAAGTGGGTCTTTGATTCTTGTATCTACTCTTGAGTGTCTTTTCCTTCTATTGGGTTACCTTGTCCAGGCTCATTGTAATGATTTTTGCTGCTTCTTATTTGTATTTTACATTTACATGTTAGGTTGTTATCTCTTGGAAGCTTATATTCTAATTAAAGACAAAAAGGGATTGAAGCTAGAGAGGAGGAGAGGTGATGAGGGATTGGAGGAGTAGAAGGAAGGTAAACTATAGTCAAGATATATTGTATGAGAAAATAATATATTTTAAAGGTTATTTATTTACATATTTTATGATATGAGTGCTTTATTCACATGTGTGCCTACATGACAGAAGAGGACATCAGATCCCATTATAGATGGTTGTGAGCCACCATGTGGTTGTTGGGAATTGAACTGAGCACTTCTGAAAGAACAGCAGTTAATCTTAACCTCTTAACATTTCTGCAACCCCACAGAGGAAGACAATGCAGCCACTCTTGATGAGACCTAATCGACTAGGATCAAAAGAAAGGAAAAGAAGGCCTCCTCTATCAGTGGACTTTGGGAGGGGCATGCATGGAGAAGGGTGAGAAAGGGAGAGTTTCGAAGGGGAGGACGGAGGGCGCTACAGGGGGATACAAAGTGAATAAAATATAATTAATAAAAAATTAAAAATAAAAATGTCAAAATGAAATAAAAAATATTCACAACAAAAAAGCTTTTTAAAGATTCGTTATAAGTATTTAGATAAAAATTCCATGCACACAACCAGTATGAAATCCAATGAGGTTTATTGGATGGAGATGGAGAGAAGTAGGGGGAAGGGAGGGAGAGAGAGACATGGTGGGGGTGCCTCCAAAATAAAGAGGACAGAGGAAATAAGAGAAAGGAAGAGCAAAAGAGCAAGAGAGCAAGAGAGTGAGAGGAGGGGGGAGTGGCTGACAGGTCACTACATACCTGGCCCAGATGATGTCATAGGACACAGGTACTGACATAGGATGTTGTCAGGACCCTGAAGATCCCTAAGGGAGGGCTGGCTGAATTGACTGCACAACATAACATCCCTCTGTTTAGGTTTAATTAAAAAATGAGGAGCTTGGGCTGCTTCTTATGCAAAGGAAGTTAAAGAGTATAAATGTAGGTTTATTGGAAGCAGCTCTTGGTCACCATGCAAGAGGTTAAGAGAGAGGAAAACAAGAGTTCCAAAATGTCCAGATTACATGGTGAAGAGGAAGAGGCTAAACCCCTACCCTGGAAAGTTCAGGGTAAAGGGTTGCCAGTAGGGAGTTGCCAGGCACACATTGCAACAAGTAGGGACTGAGGTATGCTGGGAGAACCTGGAGCTGTTGGTCCTGAGCCTGAAGCACACCATTTTAGCCTTTTGTTGAGAATAAATGGATCAAGGGCAAAGAAATCAATCACCTTTAGCTACTTCCTGCTGACACTAGGGCGGGGATAAGGAGATCAAAAGGTTGAAATGCTGGTCAAACCCAGGAAGAGTATTCTGTTTTGATGCTCTCCAGGCTCTGTGAGAATATCCGTAGCTGGGAGTGAAAGTGCAGGTCTGGCTTGACACAATATATGAGGTTAGACTGAAGAACCTGTGGTAGCTGCTTTGGCACTCTCATGGATGTAGGAAACACCTGGGTCTGGCAGGATACTGGAACACACACACACACATATACATATACATATACGTATACGTATACATATACATATACATATACATATACATATATATATGCAGAAACAAAGTTAAGTAGGTTATGGAGAAAATTTCTTTAGGTGTATACTTTTTAGGTATATGTTTGAAACTTTTGGGGAGAGCAAACAAAGACAGAAGAAGAGATTTGAACATAGGAACTTCCATTTACCTGAGGGAAACTTTATTTACCTGATCGCTGACAGTAATTTGGATCTGTCATCTAAGGAAGTTGAGGCCAAGTTTGGTTGCAGAGGCCTGTAAGCCTAGAGGCCCTTAAAGAGTGCACTATGTGTACAAATGTGAAATTATTTTGAAGGCATCTCAGAGGAGAGCCTGAAGGTATGGTGGAAGACATTATTTCTATGGGTGAAGAGAGAAAAGTCAATTCTGCCAGTTGTTGGGGAGTCCCCACAAAGTACAGAAGAACCAGAGGTATGTGCGCACAAGGTGGCAAAGCAGGTGGTCATACACAGTGCCAGGGGCCACAGGAAAGACTCCCAGGAGACATGGCTCACCTAGTACTAGGATTTTTTGAGGGCATATCCAACACCCTATAGGAAAGGAAAAGCAGAGAGACAATGTCTGTAAAAAGAACAAAATTATTCTCCCAAGGGAAGGCATCTGTATGAGTGAAAGAGAGAAGAGAGAGAACCTCCTTTCCCCAGTGAGACAGAGAGATACTGGTCAGTCTCTCAGACAAAGGAGAAGCCAACTATGGGAGGGAACTCATCAATCTGCAGGTGTTCGATGTATGGATGCAGCAATTGGGTAGTCAGGAAAAAAGAGTCCCAAAACCAGGGAAAGTGGGTAAGAAATCCCACCTTTTGAGAAAGAAAATAGGTGCAGTACTTATCTGGAGCCCAACTGACCTGAGAGGTGGACTCCAGTGGATTTTCTGCAGCTTATGAGAATCCCTTTTAAGTTTTACAAAGGAAATAAAACTTTAAATATCACCATTGTAATATGCACTGAAAAATACATTGTAGAAAAGGCAGTAGGCATAAACCTTTTTGTTAACAGCACAAACATTTTTTTTTTAAGGTGAGCTTTGAGAAGGCCTTCCATGAAGTAGAAGGGACAAAAGCTAACTTGATCTTAACCTTCAGTATGGTCACACACTATGGAAGAGAGGCTTTCTCCTCTCCATCCAGAATAGACTGTATGTACCTAAGTCTAGCACAATGAAAAACAATTTTTAGGTTTATACTTAAAAGACAAAGAAAGTTTAAAATCTTGAACTTGGAACCAAGATAGGGGGTGGCATAGTGGAATGTTTTTTTTTATTAGAGTTATATTAATAATTCAGAGCTTTATTGATAAAAGTCAAAGTTCTGGAGGGTCACTATGACAGTAGCATAGCAATTAAGCATTTTTACCTATTTAGGATACCTTAAATGACCTTAGACCTTGCAACCTTTATAGCTTTCATTTACCAACCTTAAAATACTTTTTTAGACCCTCAAACATCTATAACTTGTGTTTACCATCCTGAACACAATTTCTTTTTTTAACTTAATTAATTAATTAATTCATTCATTCATTCATTTATATTTACATTTTTATTTAATATTAATCACAGGTTATGTACTTTGTATCACAGCCCTAGCCCCCTCCCGCATTATCTCTATATCCCTCCCAACCCTCCCTCATTTCTTCCCTCCCCTTTCCAAGTCCACTGAAGGGAAGGTCCTCCTCCCCTTCCTTCTAACTCTAGCTTATCAGGTCTCTTCAGGAATGGCTGCAATGTCCTCTTCTGTGGTCTAGCAAGGCTGCTCCTCCCTCGTGGGCAAGGAGGTCGAAGAGCCAGCCATTGTGTTCATGTCTGAAATACTCCCTGTTCCCCTTACTAGGGTACCCACTTGGATATTGAGCTACCATTTACTACATTCAAGCAGGGGTTCTTGGTTATATCCATACATGGTCCTTGGTCAGAGAAACAGTCTCATAAAAGACCCCTGTGCCCTAATATATTTGGTTCTTGTGGAGCTCCTGTACTCTCCAGGTCATACTAACCCCCTCTTCTTTCATATGATTCCCTGCGTTCTGCCAAAGGGTTAGTTATGTGTCTTAATATTTTCTTTGATACACTGCTACATAGAGTCTTTCCGAGGACCTCTGTGGTAGGCTCTTGTCCTGCTACTTGTTTTCTCCTACATCCAATGTCTATCTCATTTCTCTTTCTAAGTGAGGATTAATCCTTTACCCCAGGTCCTCTTTCTTGTTTATCTTCTTTAGGTGTATAGACTTCAGTATGTTTATCCTTTCTTCTAGGTCTATATAAGTGAGTATATACCATGTGTGTCTTTCTGTTTTTGGGATACCTCACTCAGGATGATCGTTTCCAGGTCCCATCATTTGCCTGCAAATTTCATGATTTCCTCCTTTTTAATTGCTGAGTAGTATTCCATTGTGTAAAAGTACCACGATTTCTGTATCCATTCCTCAACTGAGGGACATCTGGATTGTTTCCAGGTTCTGGCTATTATGAATAAAGCAGTTGAGCAAATGACCTTGTTGTGTACTTCAGCATCTTTTGGATATATGCCTAGGAATGGTATAGCTGGGTCTTGAATCACTATTCTTAATTGTCTAAGAAAGTGAAAATTGATTTCCAGACTGGTTGTACAAGTTTGCATTCCCACCAGCAATGGAGAAGGGTTCCCCTTTCTCCACAACCTCTCCAGCATGTGTTGTCACTTGAGTTTTTGATCTTAGCCATTCTGACAGTTGTAAGGTGAAATCTCAGGGTCGTTTTGACTTGCATCTCCCTGATGGCTAAGGACATTGAGCATTTCTTTAAGTGTTTTTCTGGCAGAAAACACTTTCTTAAGCTCTCAAACATTTTCTTAGAAGCTTTATAACTTAAACTTCTATATCCATAGGCCTTTGTATTTAGTTATTTACTATGAGACACAGGTGAAACTGCTATGAACAATCATTGTTCTTTATCTAAAGGGATTGTAAAAGATTATATCTGAAGCTTGTTCCTTGAGACTGACAACAAGGCATATTATGTCTAGGCCTGACAGTATTAACTCTAGGACTGAGGCTTAAGGCCTGGTCTCCTGCATATGAAGAGAACTGAGAAGGAATCTGAAGTCTCCCAACACAGAAGTTGGCAGTATGTCTGTGGCGCCTGAGAGTGAGGCTAAAACAGACCTGCAATATTACCCTGGGCTGGGTGAGGGTGGTGGACATGGCTGAATCTAGGAGCCATTTGTCCTCTGGTAGGCCAAGGAGCTCAAAGGCTGGAGGTATCTGTTGCTCTTGTGCTGGTTGAGCTACCATGGCTGGGCACAGAGGACAAACCTGCATGGGAGCATTTTGATTTCCAGAAGCCAGTCTGCTAGTAGGCAGTGTGTGGCTTGTTGAGGATGGTTCTTGAGTCATCCTACAGCAGTTAGTAAAAATAACAAAGGAGTATTCCTTATAGGCTCATTTACAACAAAAAACTATTCTCCAGATCTTTGTGGCTGCTCTGAGGTTGTTGACATTCCTGAACAGAAAATAAGAGGTCTGCAATGCCTCATCCTGATGGTGTGTAGCCAAAAGTCACATCCACCAGATAAGTGTTTTGAATGCAGCAAAAAAGGACTCCTTTGTAATTTTTAGTAACTCCTCTATGGCGACTCAGGAACCATCCTCAGCTATTCAAATAAGAAAGCTGTGAGACTTTGTTTGCATTTGAAGGAAGATAAATATATTTTGCACATGTTAGAGGACTTGATCATCTATGAAATGACTATTAACTTGCATTCTTTAAGCATCAAATATTAGGACTTCAGGTTTTATCCCTGTTAAGTTGTGGGCTTAAAATTATTAATATAGTCCATTAAAGCAAGAGTATAAAGTTTCCTGTATAATTTAGTATATAAAAAGTCAATAGCTTATGAAAGTCTATAGCTATATTATAGAATAATATTACCACTTTTAGAAAATAAGACTAAGCACATATTAACTTTTGTGATAGTAAAGATATAGCATAATGTTCAACTTATAACACAAATAAATAAATGCCTCTAAAATTAATAGATCTTAATTTAGAGTATCCTTGGAGTTATATCATATAGTTTAAAGATATTTAGGCAAAACCTAAATAAATACTAACCCCTGAATTACAAGATTTAGGATAAATAGCAATATAATAGAGCATATAAAGTATAAAGCAATTTTAAAATTACATTTGAATTTATTATACCAAACCCATTAGCCAGAAAGCCTAATGGTGAATCTGGATCACAAGCAGCTCATGGCAGGAGAAACAGCATTTATTAATTTAAAAATTGATAAAGACATAGGCAGTTAGATATACAATTTTAAATTAATTTATTTTGAATAGACCTTTGTAACTTTGAAATTTTAGCATCATATAAAAATTATTTTGAACCATGGTTGAAATCACATACATAGCATGTTGTAAAAATATAACTTTAAATTCATATAAAAATCTATACACATTGAAAATGAGACTTGTTGCTTTTAGTCTAAAAGGAGATAAAATAAACAGTTAGTTATGAATAAGGAAATCTTGTAAATGTAAACCCAATGAGCAAATTATATAAATCGTTAGATAAGAATTTACAGCATATGTATACATTTGTATATATGTATGTATGTATATATACATATATATATACATATATGTATATATATATATAAAGAGAGAGAGAGAGATTTGTATGTCTATATAGAGAGAGAGGAAGAGAGAGAAAAAGAGAGGTTAGAAATATTTTAAGATCCAGTGTTTAGTATGTGTGGCTTGGAGTTTTGCAGGAATGGGGGAGGGGTAATGCACATGGCTTAGTTTCTCAATTTTAAAATCAACATGTCGGTTTGCCATGTGTGGTGGGTGCCCACTGCTGCATAGTGAAACCTGGGTTATGGGACCTGCGGCCATGCTTATGGCCTGGTGGTCCCTGCCTGACAGCAGTTCTAAACTGTCAGTGGGTAGCACTGCTGAGCAAGTGTCAGTTCAATTCAAAAACCCTGCTTGACATATAAGCACAGGAGTGAGGCAAGAAATTTAAAATGCTAATTCCTGGGGCCTGAGGTAGTGGGAAAATTTAAAACCATTTGAGGGTAGTTTTAAAACCTTCCATGCTGTGGAGGCAGGTGCAGAGGCCTGGCTTACCTAATAGTAAAATCAGCGCGAGGGCCAGTTAAATTGCTTGCACAGTATAACACTCAAACGATTTTAAGTTTAATTTATCTGCTTCCTGATTGAATTAATGTGCTGCTGAAGCAAGACGTGTAGTATATGATAAAAATACTAAAACCTATAGACCTAAAGACACTAAACAACACAGAGGACCCTAGGGAAGAGGCTTATACATCACTCAGTAGGGCAAACAGGATAGACATCAGAAGTAGAAGACAGGAAACAGGACAGGAGCCTACCACAGAGGGACTCTAAAAGACTCTACTCAGCAGGGAATCGAAGGAGATACTGAAACTCATAGCCAAACTTTGGGCAGAGTGCAGGGAATCTTATGGAAGAAGGGGGAGATAGAAAGACCTGGAGGGAACAGAAGCTCCACAAGGAGACAAACAAAGCCCAAAAAATCTGTGCTGGGTGCGGGGGTGCAGAGAATAATGAATCAAACAAGGACCATGCATGGAAAGGACCTAGACATACTCCTCAGATGTAACCCATGGGCAGCTCAGTCTCCATGAGGGTACCCTAGTATGGGGAACAGAGGCTGTCACCGGCATGAATTTGATTGTCTGCTTTTTGATCACCTTCCCCTGGGGAGGTGGCCTTGCTAGACCACAGGAAAGAGGATTCAGACAGTCCTGGTGAGACCTGATATGCTAGGGCAAGATAGTAAGGGAAGAGGACCTCCCATATTAGTGAACTAGGGAAGGGACGTAAGGGGAGAGAGGGGATGTTGGGTAGGTTTGTGAGTAGATTAGGAAAGGAGCTACAGTCTGGACACAAAATGAATAAATTGCAAGTAGTAGTAATAATAATAATAATAATGAAAAAATGAGAAATTTAGCATACAATTCCAAGCTGTTATCTGTTGCAAAGCTTCTCAGTCATGACAACGTTATCCCTCTGGAAGCATAAGCTAAATAAAGTTTTCCTTGTATGAGTTGCCTTGGACATGGTGTTCACAGCAATAGGAAAGTAACTAATAGACTTATTCCTTTCAAAATGCCAAACAGAAAACAATTTCTATATAGAGACCTGATAATAAACCCTAAAACAGGACAAATACTAGGGTATCTTATTTCTAAGGTAATAAGGAGATTTGATACTAACACTGTCCTTGCTCTGGACTCAGTCTAATCCATCTCTAGATCAATCTTGAAAAATTAATTCTGGTGGAAATATGAAAAATGAGGGGATCCAAGATGGCTGCCACGAGAGAACACTGTGTCTGAGGAGTAGGAGAGCAGAAACAATGCAGCGACGAGGAGACTGAACTCTGGGACCTAAAACGCCAGCATTGTGAGTGCCAGGTGAGAGGAACTCCTACGGTGAGAAAATCAAGTGAGAAAAACCCTAGAGACACCCAGTTATTACCTGGAAAAATTTCCTGGTGACCAGCAGCGCACAGCTCTGATCTGAAAGAGCAGCCACACTGGGCGCCCGCACCCGCCATTATAGACTGGATCACACAGTCTCACAGGCAGTCTCAGGAGGAACCTGGTGCCATTTTCACTGAACTGCACCCTGCGAGCTCACACTGCACCGGGTTCTGCTTCAACCCGCGGGTGTGCAGCAGGCACAAACCGATCATCAGAACCACCCCAGAATGAGTGGATTGGGGGACCATTTTGACCAGTCCGCACACTGCGGGGGCGCGAGCCGAACGCTTCCGCCAGCAAAAACTCAGTCAGTGTGTGAGTCTGCCTGCGGATCTGGGAGGAACCCGAGTTCTGGCTGAACCCACTGGTGTGCAGCGGGCGCGAACCGATCACTGGAAACACCACAGACTGAGTGGATTGGGGGACCATTTTGACCAGTCCGCACACTGTGGGGGTGCGAGCCAAACGCTTCCGCCAGCAAAAACTCAGTCAGTGTGACCTGGGAGGAACCCGAGTTCTGTCTCAACCCACGGCTGAGAGGATCCTGTGACCATCTTGACCAGACCGCACACTGAGGGCGAAAGCTGCACGCATCCGCCAACAAAAACCCCAGTTCAGGTGTCTGTCCACTGGCCAGACAGAGAAGGCCTCTGGCACCATTTCAGACAGCCCTGCATACAGCAGATGCACACAAACCCAAACCCACTGTGTGTGCCCCAAATATCATCTCAGACCATGGTGCACAGCCCCTGGCACAGAAGGAGGCGCCAAATCTACATTCCAGGGGAGAGCCCTTAGCAGCAAGCCCAGGGCGGAGTCCACAGCCCCCAGCTGACATCTCAAAACTGGATACTCAGACTCTAGCACAGAGTGAGGAGTAAAGACTCCAGACCAGAGGGGTGACCAGCCTGCAGTGCTCACAGCTTCTAGCACAGAGCACGAAGCTAGGCACACAGAGCCCACAACAGAGTTCAACTGAGACAAAACACACACCACAAACCACCGGAAATCCCTGATCTTCTTGAAGAATACTCCTGACACAAGAGATTGACAGATTCAGACTGAAGTACAGCCTTAAAGCACAAACAGCT
>CM053742.1:28822711-28879942 GCA_028658305.1 Pachyuromys duprasi | reverse complement strand
ATTCTAAAGTATTACAGGTAATTAAGCTAAAACCAGCATGGGAAGTAAGAGAAAACAGGGATGGAAAGATTAAATCAAAACAAAATTGAAAAATACAAGAGCCAGACATACAGGTATTCCTACAAGTAGAGAAGAAATTTTATATTTGTACAAGAGCATAGGACACATAGGACAACATGCCATGGAGCAATGGTTTAGACAGAGGCATCTTAAGGCAAATAGAACAGATATTAAATGGGCATTACAGCAATGTAAGGATTGTCCAGCATCACAAATGCGATTTAGACATAATTATAGAGGAACTGTAGGACATAAACTACATTTAAATAAGATAGTACAGATTGTCTATATTGGACCCTTGTCAAATTTTAAAAATAAATATGCATGTGCAATGGTGGATATATGTACAGGATTGGGACTAGCAAGAGCATCACCACATCCAGATCAACGAGGTGCAATTTTAACAATATTAACATGGTGTACCATACTAGGAACACTGGAAGTAATACACACATTTTACAGGTAAAGACATTCAAAGAATAGCTAAACAACTTAACATACAATGGGATTTCCATAAGGCATATACTCCAACAGCTGCAGGAGCCATAGAAAGATTTAATGGCCTGTTAAAAGTTAAATTATTAGATCAAAATCCCCCCTTCTTCAGCAGAGACTATGCTTTCATTATTAAATGCCTCAATACTTGCTGTTCAGGAGGCTAATTTCTCACTTACAGAGGACTGCTGGATTTGTTATTCCCCACAACCTCCCTTTTATGAGGGAATTGTTTCATTTGGGACCATTAGACCCACCAATGAATCCAAAGAGCTACCCTGGTGTCCTGCTCCAGGACAAGGCCTTACCTTGAGAGCGTTTCCGGCATAGGTTTATGCCTCTTGGGACCTAGGGTGATTCCCCCTGCTTCTCTTAGTAATATTTGCAATTCCTTCGTAATTGTTAATGCTTCCTTTTGGTTTTTTGCTGTTCCCAATGATTCCTTTTTTGCCTGTCCTTCAGGGTTGACTACATATGTTTATACCCCTGCATTTCTAGCTCAGAGAAATTTTTTGTGTAAGATTCTCCATCGCCTCACTGTTCATTCATCTGGGGAATTTCTTAACTTTTGGTAGGAAAAAGATTCATCTATGCATAGACCCAAAGGAGAGCCCGTGACTGCTATAACACTCACTGTTCTTTTGGGCCTTGGAGCTACGGGTGCGGGGACCAGGATTGCCTCTCCCTAGTCACCTCTGGACAGCGCTTCAATGAGCTAGCCAGAGCCGTGGGTCAGGGCATGTTTCTGATGAATTAAAATATCCTTTGATCTTTGGGAATGCTGGTGAAGCCATGATGTACTGACTTTTGTTGGATGTGTTCTTATGCAGGGATCTAGCCATCTGCTTATCCACAGCTTTTACTGTTTATTCCTGCAGTATGTACTACAGGCTGGGTTCATCTGTCTCTGGAGTATTCTCCAGGAAGATGAGAGAGGTCCACAGATTTGAAAGTGGATGTTGGTATTTTAGGTGTCACTTAGGGAGGAAGTTCACAGGCACATGCACACGCACAGGAGTGTGCATGGAAGTGTTCCTTGGAAGACCTGGTGATAGTGTGTGTAGATGTCTGGAAGGGTGGAGCATAAGCAGGTGGAGGTGCTGGTGTGTTTCATAGGTGCAGTGCAGATGTGCAGGTGCCCTGAATGGCTGAGTGACCCACAGGCCAGTGGAGGTGTTGGGTGCCAAGCGTTCAGATCTTTCTGTGTTGCAACATCTCGGCTCCAAGAATTGTTTGCCTGGACTCCACTGGGGAACCCATAGAACAGGTGCTTCAATGTTGAGAATGTTGTCCCAGGGATCCCTATGTTGCCCAAAGTGCAGGTGTACATGAGAGGAATCAATGTCTAGAACCTGGATCTGGAGCTCTGCATGCACTTACTTGAAGGTGCACTTGTGAGCTCTCAGTCCTATGTGGAAAGCACAGGGGTCCTCATCCCCAATCTCCACTGGTTCTCTCTTCTCAGATTTGGGCCCACAGGGGCAAATGAAAGTGTAGGATATCTGTCAGTGGTGTCTGCTGTTTTGCCACTGTGCAGGGAGGCCCATAGTTGGGGCTGCCTCTGCTTTTCCAGTCACGAAGCACTGAGGCTTGTGCTACGGAAGCAGCCTCTGGCCACAGGAGCCAAGCATGGACTCCCATACTTAGTAATCTCAGTCACTGAGCAGAGCAAAGGAAACAGTTGTCAGAACAAAAAGACAGCCTACAGACTGTCAACCCTATATCTGAGAGAGGGTTAATATAAAAAATATATAAAGAACACAGAAGTTAAATACCAACAAACCAAGTAATCCAATTTAAAAGTAGGATACAGACCTAAACAGAGAATTCTCAATAGAGGAATATCTGATGGCAGAGACAAATTTAAAGAAATGATCAATATCCTTAGACATCAGGGAGATGCAAATCAAAATGACCCTGAGATTTCACTTTACACCTATCAGAATGGCTAAGATCAAAAACTCAAGTGACAAAACATGCTGGAGAGGGTGTGGAGAAAGGGAAACCCTCCTCCACTGCTGGTGGAAATCTTGTACAACCACTTTGGAAATCAATCTTGTGCTCTCTGATGCAATTAGGAATAGTGCTACCTCAAGGTCCAGCTATACCACTCCTAGGCATATACCCAAAATATGCTCAAGTGTACAACAACGACATTTACTCAACCATGTTCATAGTAGCTTTATCTGTAATAGCTAAAATCTGGAAACAATCCAGATGTCCCTCAAGAGGAATAGATACAGGAATTGTGATATATTTATACAATGAAATACTACTCAGCAATTAAAAACAAGGAAGTCATGAAATTTGCAGGCAAATAGTGGGATCTAGAAAAGATCATTCTGAGTGAGGTATCCCAGAAGAAGAATAACCATTGTATATAATCACTTAGAAGAGGATATTAGACATATAATATAGGATCAACATACTAAAATATGTATACCTAGAGAAGCTATGAAAGAAGGAGGACCCTGGGTAAGATGAGTAAAATTCATAAATTTTTATTTTTGTTGTTGTTTCTACAGAGGTGAATAATACATACATTATATTGTGTTTTACATCTTATGACAAATAGAGAAATCACATGTTCACTTTTGTTCCTATAAACTGTCTATCTCCTAAATACAATAGAGGACAGGGTTTAGTTTGTAATGTATGAGTCTTTAGACTATGAGACCTCTAAAAAGAAGTATACATTTGTTGAAAGCTATTCTTTAATTTTGAATTTTCTCCTTTTTTTTCCAGAATAGTACTATGTACTATGATATTCTATGATTCTGTTTGGTACATTCTGCTATCAGTTAACCTTACAATGATGAAGGTAAACAATACTCTGTCTAGCTAAGCTGTAACATTCGATATCCTAAATATACTAAATGAACTTTCAAATTATGGTAGATTCAACTAACAATAAATTAACTCAATAATAATTTGATAAGTATCTGTAGCTTCCTGTTTCCATACACTGAAAAAAAGCTATGTTGGTTTTTGTTTTTTGTTGTAGATGTTCTGTGGCTGGAATCCAGGGCTCCTACATGTTAGCCAAATGCTATTATGACTCAGTGCTATATCTCCAGGTATAACTTTTCTATAATTTATAACTTGAAAAGTGGTGAGTCTTGAATGATTTTATTATTAAGCCTAATATTTCCTCTATCTTCACCAATATTTCTGCTCATTTCAAAAATTGCAAGATTTCATCTGTTATTTTCCTTTGTTTATAAAACTTTTGCTTTCATTTAAGAGTGTGTTAATTAGTGATCAGTCTGTTAACTTTTCTTTGAGCATGTATTTTTTTTCTTTTTCATTCCTGAAAAAATTTAACATTGGATAAAGAACTACCCAAGATATACATATCCATACATATACATAGTCCTTAAAACGTGTGCATATACTATATTATATGGAAGAAATTAACGGAGGCTTGGATTAAATGAAAGATGGTAATCATCTCACATTAATTTAGGAAGTTTATCTCAAATTATAAAATGGTCTGAATGTAACCACAGAATATTTTGATACTGGAAGAAGAAAGCATAAAAATAATATAAGACTCGGTAGCTGAGGAAATAACTTGGCCTGTTTCCTGTTTTAAAGACAGAGGAAGGCCTCAAACTAATCATTGAGGATAGAATAGAGAAATCAAAAAGGGGGTCTTCCAGAGAGCTGGTGAGCACTTTGGATTTAGTTAGTTCATCATGGGTGACTTTGTACACAATAATAGGGTACATGTGTGGTTTTATTTTTTTTTAATTTTTTATTAATTACATTTTATTCTCTTTGAATCCCCCCATAAACTCCACCCTTCTCCCCTCCCAATCTACCCTCCCCTCCCCCTTCTCCACATGTGCCCCTCCCCGAGTCCACTGATAGGAGAGGTCTTCCTTTCCTTCCTTTTGATCCTAGACTATCAGCTCTCATCAGGAGTGGTTCCATTGTCTTCTTCTGTGGCCTGCTAAGGCTGGTCCCCCATCAGGGTGAGGTGATGAAAGACCAGGCCAATCAGTTCATGTCAGAGGCAGTCCCTGTTCCCATTATTATGGAAGCTGCTTGGATACTGAACTGCCATGGGCTACATCTGTGCAGGGGTTCTAGGTTTTCTCCATGCATGGTATTTGGTTGGAGTATCAGTCTCAGGAAAGACCCCTGTGCTCAGATTTTTTAGTTCTGTTGCTCTGCTTGTGGAGCTCCTGTCCTCTCCCTATCTTACTATTTCCCACATCTTTCATAAGATTCCATGCACTCTGCCCAACAGTCTCAGCATCTGCTTTGATATTCTGCAGGGCCGAGCCTTTCAGGGGCCCTCTGTGACAGGCTCCTAGCTTGTTTCCTGTTTTCTCCTTCTGATGTCAATCTGCTTTGCCTACCTGGCTGGGGAATGAGCATTTTAGCCAGAGTCCTCCCTCTTGATTAGTTTCTTTAGGTGTGGCTTTATTTTAAACTACTGAATTTGCAGAATTTGTACAGCTTCCATAAATTAGTACTGAGTAGGGACAACTGCATTAGTGATTAAGTGAACAACTTGCATAATTCCAAACTCACAGAGTATGTTGCTAAATCACAATGGAGTCAAACTAGAATCTAAAATGGAAAGAAATATGTTTGCCGTTAATTTTCAATGCTTATCTAAATTATCTCATGGACTGACTTCCAAAAAGAAGAGACAAAAAAGAATTCCTAAAGTAGAATGGCAATAAAAACATAACGCAACAAATTATATGTGAAAGCTAAGACAAAGCAGAGAGTTAGTTTTTAATTCTCAATTTTCATACTAGGAAGAATGAAAAATCCAAGTCAATAATCTACCTTTTTACAGAAAGACCTAGAAAAGCAATAACTGAACATTACATGTTATTCGAAATAAATAAAAAATAAATAACTCAAAGTCAATAGAAGAAAAATCAATTAAAGAAGAAAGCTGATTTTTAGAAAATATCTTTTAGTATTTCTTCTTCTGCTTCTTCATTGTTATTGTAATTATTATTGTTGTTGTTATTTACAATTTATTCAATTCATATCACAGTTGTAGCCCCTTCCCTCATCTCCTCCTGGTCCCACCATCCATTCTGCTTCCTCAGCTATCCCTCTCTCATAGTCCACTGATAGAGGAAGTCCTCCTGCCTTACTCTCTGACCCTAGCCTATCAGGTCCATCAGGTCTGCCTGGATCAAGATCTTCTGTGGGCTTTCTAGGTCACCCCACAAGGGAAAGGTGATCAAGCAGCAGGCAACTGAGTTCATCTCAGAGACTGTCTCTTCTCCCCTTACTAGGGAACCCATGTGGAGACTGAGCTGTCTATGAGCTACATCTGAGCAAAGGGTCTCATTCCTCTGTATGTATGGTCTTTGGTTTATGCATCAGTCTCTGCAGTCCCCACTGGGCCGTGTAGGTTTTGGCTTTGTTTGTCTCCTTCTGGCTCCTATCCCCTCTGGGTCCTTTAATATTACCCATCATGAATGAGACCCACTGTGCTCTGTCCAAAATTTGGCTGTGAGTCTCTGCATCTGTTTTGGTCCCCTGCTGCTTGGAGTCTTTTAGAGAACATCTGTGGTAGGCTGCAGGCCGCTTCCCTTTCTTCTACTACTTCCAGAGTCTATCCTGTTTGCCCTTCTGAATGGGAATTACACATCTTCCCCAGAGTCATCTTTGTTGCTTACCTTCTTTAGGGCTATTGATTTTAGTATTTTTATCCTATATTATACGGCTAATATGCACTTATAAGTTAGCATATACCAAGCATTTTTTCTGATTCTGGGACACCTCGCTCAGGATGAGTTTTCTAGTTCCATCCATTTCCCTGAAAATTTCATGATTTCCTTGTTTTTAATTGCTGAGTAGTATTTCATTGTGTAAAGGTACCACAATTTATTTATCCATTCTTCAGTTGAGGGACATGTAGCTTGTTTCCAGATTCTGGCTATTAAAAGAAAGCTGCTCTGAACATAGTTGGGCAAATATCCTTATTGTATAGTTGAGAATCTTTCAGATATATACCCAGGAGTGGTATAGGTGGATCCTGAGGTACCACTCTTCCCTGTTTTCTGAAGAAAAGTGCCAGATTGATTTCCAAAGTGGTTGTTCAAGTTTACATTCCCCACAGCACTGAAGGAGGGTTCGCTTTTCTCCACATCCTCTCCAGCATGTGCAGTTTTTTGTCAGATGAGTTTTTTATCTTACCCATTTGATGGGTGTGAGGTGCAATCTCAGGGTCATTTTGATTTGCATTTCATGATGACTAAGAAGGTTGCTCATTTCATTAAATGTTTCTCTGCCATTCAAAATTCCTCTGTTGAGAATTCTGTTTAGCTCTGTACCCCATTTTTAGTTGGATTATTTGGTTTGTTGGTGTCTAATTTCTTTAGATCTTTGAATATTCGGGGTATTAGCCTTCTCTCAGATGTCTGGTGGGTGAAGATATTTTCCTAGTTTTAGGCTGTCATTTTGTTCTGTTGATCATGTCCTGTGTTTTGTAGAAGCTATTCAGTTTCATAAGGTCCCATTTATTGGTTGTTAATCTCATGATATTGTTGAGCTTATGATATTCTGTGCAAATGAGTTCAAGACTCTTCCCCAGTTTTTCTTCTTACAGATTTAGTATGTCTGGTTTTATGTTGAGGCCTTTAGTCTACTTGGACTTTTGTTCAGGGTATGACCTATTTCCATTTTTCTGGTAGACATCTGGTTAGATTAGCACCGTTTGTTGAAGATGTTATCTTGTTTCTATTGGAAAGTTTTGGCTACTTTGTCAAAAATCAAGTATCCATAGATATGTGGGTTTATTCCAGGTCTTTGATTCAATTCCATGTATTAATAAGTCTGTTTTATGCCAGTACCATGCAGTTTTTATTACTGTTGCTCTATAGTACAACTTGAGATCATGGATGGTGATTCCTCCAGAAGTTTTTTTTATTTTACAGGACAGTTTTAGTTATTCTGGGGTTTTTGTTTTTCCATATGAAGTTGAGAATTGTTCTTTCAAAGTCTGGGAGAAAATTGTGTTGCTGTTTTGATGGCGATTGCTTTGAATCTGTAGATTGCTTTTTGTACGACTGCCATTTTTACTATGTTAATCCTACTGATCCATGAGCATGGGAGATCTTTCCATCTTTCGATATCTTCTTCAAGTTCTTTCTTCAGAGACTTGAAATTTTTTTCATACAACCTTTTCACTTTCATGTTCAGAGTTACACCATGGGGTACTTTATGCTATTGGTGGCTATTGTGAAGGTTGTTGTTTTTTCCTAATTTCTTTCTCAACCCATTTTTCCTTTGTGTACAGGAAAGATACTTATTTTTTTAGTTAATGTTGTATCTAGCCACTTTGCTGAAGGTGTTAATAAGCTCAAGAGTCATCTGGTATATTTTTTGCAGTCACACATATATACTATCATATCATCTCTGAATAGTGACACATTGACTTTTTCCTTTCCAATCCACATTATCTCCTTTGGTTATTTTATTGCTCTGGGTAACACTTCAAGAACTATGATCAAGACATATGGAGAGAGTGGGCAGCCTTGCCTTGTCCCTGATTTCAGTGGGACTGATTTAAGTTTATCTCCATTTAGTTTTATGCTGGCTCGAGGCTTGTTGTGTATTGCCTTTACAATATTTATGTATGTGTCTTGTATCCCTGATTTCTCCAAATGTATAAACATAAACAGGTGTTGGATTTTCTCAAATGATTTTCCCCATCCAAGGAGATGATCATATTTTTTTTCTTTCAGTTTGATTATATGGTAGATTACATTGATGGACTTCCATATGTTGAACCACCCCTATATATCTGGGATGAAGCATAATTGGTTATGGAGGATGATAGCTTTGATGTTTTCTTGGATTTGGTTTGTGAGTATTTTATCGAATATTTTGTGGCAAAGTTCATAGAGAAATTGGACTGAAATTCTCTTTGTTTTTTCTTTGTGTGGTTTAGGGATCAAGGTGACTCTGGCCTCGTAGAAGGAGGTTGGTAATGTTTCTTTTGTTTACATTTTGTGAAATAGTTTAAGGAGCATTGGTATCAGCTCTTCTTTGAAGGTCTGTTAGAATTCTGTGTTGAAACCAACTGGCCCTAGGTTTTTGTTGTTGTTGTTGTTGTTGTTTTTGAAGACTTTTGATGTCAGCTTCTATTTCCTTAGAGCATATAAGGCTATTTAATTTATTTACTTGATCTTGATTCTGCCTAGGTAAATGGACTCTATCAAAAAATGTCCATTTCACTTAGATACTCAACTTTTTTGGCATATTGACTTTTGAAGTAGGACCTAAGTTTTCTTTGGGTATCTTCAGTGTCCCTCATTATGTCCCCCTTTTCATTTCTGATTTTGTTGATGTAGATAGTGTCTCTCTGTCTTTTAATTAGTCTGGTTAGGCTTTGTTTATCTTTTTAAATTTTTTTCAAAGAACCAGCTCTTGGTTTCATTCATTCTTTGAATTGTTCTCTTTGTTTCTAGTTTATTGAGTTCAGCTTTGAATTTGATTATTTCCAGTCATCCAGTCCTCTTGGGTGTCTCTGCTTTTGTCCCCTAGGGCTTTCAAGTGTGCCATTAAGTTACTTGTAAGAGAAGACTCAAATTTCTGTAAAAAGATACTTAGTGTTATGAACATTCCTCTTAGCACTGCTTTCATTCTGTCTCATAAGTCTGGGTAAATTGTGCCTTCACTTTCATTGAATTTTAGGAAGTCTCCAATTTCTTTATGTCTTCCCTGACCCAGCTGTTGCTGAGTAGAGAGGCGTCCAGTTTCCATATATGTGTAGGCTTTTTGATATTTCTATTCATGTTGAGGTCCAGTTTTATACCATGGTGGTCTCATAGCATACAAGTGATTATTTAATATTATTGTATCTGTTGAGGCTTGCTTTGTGCCTGACTATATGATGTATTTTAGAGAAGGTTCCGTGGGTTAGTGAGAAGAAGGTATACTCTTTTGAGTTTAGGTGTAAAGTTCTGTAGCATCTATTATGTCCATTTGATTTAGGACCTCTGTGTCATTTTCTCCCTATTTATCATCTGTCTACATTATCTTTCCCTTGGTGAGAGTGGAGTGTTGAAATCTCCCACTATTAAGGTGTTCATATCAATGTGTGATTTAAGCTTTAATAATGTTTCTTTTACAAATGCAGGAGCCCTTTTATTTGTATCATACATGTTCAGGATTGTGATGTTCTCATGGTTTTTCTTTTAATGAGAATGAAGTGGCCCTCCCTGTCTCTTTTGATTAATTGTTGTTGACAGTCTATTTTATTAGATATTAGGACAGCTAATCCGGCTGTCTTCTTGGGCCCGTTTACTTGGAAGACCATTTTCCAGACCTTTATTCTAAGACAGTATCTATCTTTATTGCAGAGGTGTGTTTCTTGAATATAGCAGAATGTTGAATGCTGTTTCAGCAACCATTCTGCCAGTCTGTGTCTTTTTATTGGAGAGCTGAGTCCATTGATGTTGAGAGATACTATTTACCCATGACTGTTAGTTTCTTTCATTGTGGAGTTTGTGTCAATTGTTTGTGTTCTTGTTTTCTTTTGTATTTTGTTGTGAAGGTGTCTTTGTCCTGTGTTTTTTGGTTGTAGTTGATCGCATTTGGTTGGAATTTTCCTTCTAGTATATTCTGTATGGTTTGGTTTAGTTATGTCATGAAGTATTTTGTTTTCTCCATCAATGCTGATCAAATGTTTTGCTGGGTATAGTAGTCTGGGTTGGCATCTATGTTCCTTTAGCATCTGCATGATATCTTCTCAGGGCATTCTTGCTTTCACAGTATCTGTTGGGAAGTCTGGTGTAATTCTGAGACATCTGCTTTTATATGTTAGTTGGCCTTTATTCCTTGCTGCTTTTAGTATTTTTATCTGTGCTCTTTAGATTTAGTGTTTTGATTATTAAGTAGTTGGAAGAATTTCTTTCCTGGTCTAGTCTATTTGGTATTTTGTAAGCCTCTTGCATTTCTAAGGGCATCTCTTTCTTAAAGTTGGGGAATTTTCTTTCTATGGTTTTCTAGAGAATATTTTCTGCACCTTGGAGCCTGGAATCTTCTTTTTCATCTATTCCTATTATTCTTAGGTTTCTTCTTAACATGGTGTCCTTGATTTCTTGGATGTTTATGTCAGGAACTCTTCCATTTTTATGCTTTCTTTGAGAGATGTATTGATATCTCCAATTCTATCTTCAGCACCTTAGATTCTCTCCTCCATCTCTTGTATTCTGATGATGATGCTTACCTTGTGTTCCTGATCTCTTCTCTAGGTCCTCGACTACAGCCTATTCTCTGTTTGGGTTTTTTTATTGATTCTAATGCCATTTTTGTGTGTGTGTGTGTTAAAAGCTCTCATTCATTTCCTTCATATGTTTGATCATGGATTCCCACCTGTCCTTGAAGGACTCTATTTTATGTTCATTTCCTCTTTATGTGCCTCTAATAACTGTAAAATCATAGTTTTAATATCATTTTCCCCTGTTTCAGCTGCATTAGAATTTTTAGAAATTCTGGTGAAGCCATAATGTCCTGGATTTTCTTTTTTTGTTGATTGTGTTCTTACACTAGCCTCTAGCCCTCTGCTTGTCTGTAGTCTTGACTGATTGTTCCTGGAACCTGTACTGTAGACTCGGCCCACCTGTCTCTGGAGTCTTGAGTAGTCTACAAGAATGAGAGATGTCCAGATGCTCAAGAATGGGTGTTGGGAAAGGATGCTGCTGAGCAGAATGCTCAGCATTCTGATGAGTTCATTTTCTCTGCTGGCTCACTATTTGTGACCCAATCAGGCCATGAATCTGGTGTGCATGCAGACTGATCTCCAGTCCTAAATCTGTTCTGGTATCTCACAGGCTTCTTAGAGATGGCAGACTATGGGAGTTGAGTCAGTGCCTAGCTCTGCTCCAATAGTTTCATGGTCCCTGCTGGGCTAGTTGTTTCTGACCCAGATGTGCCAGGCTGCTGGGGAGCAGACAGAACATGTTGGAGCCTAGAGCTGCTTCAGTACCCTGTGGGTGTTTTGGTCCTTCTCCCAACTCAACTCTCCTGGAATCACCGTCTCTGCTGGCTCACTGTGTGTGATCCATGTGGCCCAGGTAGCTGGGGTGCAAGCCTAGAACTGCTTCCTTGCCCCACAAAGTTCCTTGAGATGGCAGACAATAGATTGGGTCTTGTGCCTAACTCAGCTCGCTGTGTTCACTGTCTGTGCTGTGATTTCTGTTTATGACCAAGGGTGAGCCAAGCAGCTGGGGAGCATCAGAATGGAGCTGCGCCCACTTGTCACCCCTGCCACAGTACCAGAAGGCATTTCCTCCACAGAACAGTGAGGGTGTGCACTACTAGCTGCTGCTACCAGGAAGGTGTCTACAGGACAGTCAGAGTAGGCTCATGGGTTTAGAAACAGGAACTGCTAGTACCCAGAAAGTGTCCAGAGGACTGAGTGTAGGTGTTGTTGTTTGGTGCCTTACCCTCAGTACAGGTAAATATTCATGCCAACCAAAGTGATAGTGAGTGCTCAAGGTCAGAGCCTCAAGCAGCAGGTACTACGAAGGTATCCATAGATTGTGGGCTTGAGCAGGTGGCTTAGGGCTGTGGTAGTGTCTGGCAGTAACCTGGGAAATATTCCAGTATTAGGCTGTTGGCCTGAAGATAGACCCTCACCTTTCCACATGGGGTTTCCTCTCACCTGAGAACTGACCTCGGGGTTTGGGAGTCCACATTAAGTCCTTCTGATCACTTTGTTCTCACTGCTGTGCTGCTGTTCAGATACCCTGCATGGTCAGTGATGCCATCTTGGATCTTCTCTTTAGTATTTATAAACAATCATGTAGATAATAAAATATTGATACCATGAAAATAAAGAACAATGCCACAAGCGTTGCAAGTGCAACATATAGCAAAAGAGTAAGAAGAGACTACTAAAACCTTACTCAATAAATTGACATTGAAAAAGAGTATACTAATTTCTTGTACACTGGAAAGATAAAAATTCAAGCAAGATGATTTGAAAAGTTTTGGAAAAAGCAAAGAACTGGTTTTTGTTGTTTTTGTTTTTCCAGACAAAGTTTCTGTGTGTAGCCTTGGTTGTCCTAGATTTATGTTCTAGATCAGGATGACCATAAACACACAGAGATAAGCCTGCCTCTGCTTCCTAGAGTGCTGGGATTACAGGTGTGCTCCAGTCTTCGCAGTTGAGAACTGAATTTTCAGTTAAAAATTTCTCTGAAGAAATCCTCAGACAAAGTAGAATAACAATAAGCAACCCTTTCACACAAGAGTCTGGAACTGTAGGCTTTCCGTGAGTTCGTATGTAAGGTATCCTGCCCTGCCATAGTGATTTCCAGACCCTGTTGCTAGAGTGAGACAGTCTCAACTCAACAAGATAGAACAGGATACAGAAAACAAAATCAAGAAAAATGGAGGCATGTGTATATCTCTGAGATCAAGGCCAGCCCTATCTACAAAGTGAGTCCAGGCCAGCCAGGCCTATATAGAGAAACCTTTTCTTGAAAAAAATGTTATATTGCCACATGACACATATATAAACTGTGTTTATGATCAAGCTTTACAGTCTACAGTAAGTCTAAACTGAAGAAATTGTTAGATTTCAGAGTGCCTTTACACAGAGGTCTTTGGGGTCAGATTTTAACACCTGGAAATGATCACAGAACTCTCAACAACCTACAGCTATATGGGACAGGGTTAGAAAGGAAGCTGAAAAAAACCTCTGGTATTCCATTTTCTAAACTCAGTAGTCATTTTTAGTGTGTTCCTAATCTGAAATATGTAACATGAATATGTGTGCTTCAATATAAGCTATAATTTCCAAAATTATGGCAAAAAACAGTGCCTCTGAAATTGTTTGAAACAGATTTTATCCTCCTTCATTTTCTTCCTTCCTTTAGGTATTAAATGAAGCAAATGAGGAAATCAAGAATAAGTACCAATTAACTTATTTAAATATCTTTGTCCACTCAAGTTTTTAAAATGACATTCAACAATTTTTATGCATCTAACAAATAAAAAAGAAAAGAAAGAAACTTATTTTTCTGTTTTGGTATTTGAGGTTGAGAAGTCGATCAAGGTGCCGGTATATTTGTCACTACTTCCAAAGAGCATTTTATTTCTATGACTTATCATGGCAAAATATCACAGACATAACTGGAACTCTTTTATAGTCAGTAGTAGAGATTGAATGTAGGGCCTTGTTCAGTCTAGCACTATGCCATATAACAAAGCTTTTTAAAACTTTTATTTATTTTTGAGACAGTCTCTCAATAATTTGTCCCTGCAGGCCTTGAACTATGACTGTAGCATAAACAGGCCTTGAATTTGTTATCCAGTAGCCTCACATTCCCAAGTAGACAAGAGCACAAGCTCTACTCTGTATGCCTGGAACTTGGTCATTAAAAACATCTGTGATGTGTCAATCCACATGGCATTATTGTATTTAAGATCTCCAGCCTCTAAATATCATCATATTATAAGGTAGCTTCCAATATTTAAATTAAAGGTTATACAAATATTCTGTAATAGTAAATTATATAACTTGTGTAATATTGTTTTTGTTTAATCTTATTTCATGTCTTAGAACCAGAAACCCAGAGAGTCACCTCCTTCGTTTAAAAACATCTTCCTGCGTTATATAATGTAGTATCTTTTTTATTCATGACTTATTGGAAATTTTATTTCAATGTATGTGTCATTTTTTCCAATTCACTGAAAAACTGGAAATTTCTCTCAACTGTATAATATAGGTTACATTCTTTCTTTATGCTTTTTAATGTGTTTTCAATTAAGCATTAATTAAACTCACAAATTTTAAAAGGGTAAATATGGACTACTTCTCCTTTCTAAGCTTCAGACTTAAATGTATATTTTTCAATTAGGTATCCAATTTAATACCTAAATTTATGTCAAGAATAATGCTTACCTTCTAGGGTGGAACTTCTCATTCCCTTTTCTCTCCAAGTTCTTTTTATTCTTTTTACCAGTTTCTTAATAATGATAGCCATAAAAATATTCCTTGCCTTGTCCAACCATTCTAGAAATCAATTTGGAGCTTTCTTAGACAATTAGGAATAGTGATTTCTCATGATCCAGCTATACCACTACTAGGCATATATCCAAAAGATGCTCAAGTACACAACAAGGACATTTGCTCAACTATGTTCGTAACAGCTTTATTTGTAATAGCCAGAACATGGAAACAACCCAGATATCCCTCAGTTGAGGAATGGATACAGAAATTGTGGTACTTTTGCACAATGGAATACTACTCAGCAATTAAAATGAGGAAATCATGAAAATTGCAGGCAAGTGGTAGGACCTAGAAATGATCATCCTGAGTGAGGTATTCCAAAAGCAGAAAGACACACATGGTATATATTCACTTATATAGACCTATAAGATAGGATAAACATACGGAAATCTATACACCTAAAGAAGATAAACAAGAAAGAGGATCTGGGGTAAGATGATCAATCCTTACTTAGAAAGACAAATGGGATGGACATTGGATGTAGGAGAAAACAAGTAGCAGGACAAGAGCCTACCACAGAGGGCCTCTAAAAGACTCTACCTAGCAGTGTATCAAAGCAAATATTAAGACACATAACCAAATCTTTGGCAGAGTGCAGGGAATCATATGAAAGAAGGGGCAGTTAGTAAGTCCTGGAGAGGACAGGAGTTTTGCAAGGAGCAAATATGTTAGGGCACAGGGGTCTTTTATGAGACAGTTTCTCCGACCAAGGACCATGTATGGATATAACCTAGAACCCCTGCTTGAATGTAGCAAATGGTATCTCAGCATTCATGTGGGTATCCTAGTAAGGGGAACAGGGACTATTTCAGACATGAACTCAATGGCTGGCTCTTTGATCCTTCCCCCCCCACACACTTCTGAGGGAAGAGTAGCCTTACTAGGCCACAGAATAGGACATTACAGCCAGTCCTGAAGAGACCTGATAAGTTAGAGTTAGATGGAAGGTGAAGAGGTCCTCCCCTCTCAGTGAACTTGGAAAGGGGCAGGGAGGAGATGAGGGAGGGATAGGGGGAATAGGGAGGGAATGCGGGAGAGGGCTATGGCTGGGATACAAAGTACATCATCTGTGATTAATATAAAATAAAATAAAAATGTTAAAAATATTCCTTGCCAATCTCTAATTACAAGGAGTTAAATAAACAAAGTTTTCTATTGCTGAGTGCTGATATTTTTCATATATTTTTCAGAGACTAGGTGTCTCAGACACTTCTACCAGTAAGGGAGTACATTAGGGAATATAAAGCAGGCATTCTCACGGGAAACATTGCACTCCTTTGAGAGCTATCATTTGAAGACTCTCACATAACCTTTCCTAAACCCACTGTATATTATACTTTCACTCAGACTCCCTTCCTTACTTTCATGTTCCAATTCTGGATAAATATGAAATATTATCTAATGATCCCTGGTCTTCTTTATTTTATCCCTGATTTTAAGGAAATTACTTTGAGTTTTTTAACATTTAGTTTAATGTTGGCTGTGGTTTAGTTATCTATAACCTTTATTATGTAGCACTTTTGTATGGAGTACAGATTTTAAACATATTCCCTTATAATATTCTGAATTACTTTGGTGTTTGTTATAATATAATTATATTTTGTTTTTCCTGAGACAAGAACTCATTGTCTCAGGAATATCTTCAATCAACTCATACAGTAATATGTTTTTATATGCTTTTTTCATGAATCCTATTTTTCAGCAGGCTTCTTATCCAGCTGATTAACAGTCTTTTTAATGTACAGAAACCTTTAAATATCATTAGGTTTCATTTGTCAACTATTGGCCAGATTACATAAACTGTTTCATGTGTAGATGATTTGAATCTTTAGGTATATAGGTTTGTATTGGAGTACCCATAGAAGTTGTGAAACTATTTAGGAGCCTGTGTGGTATATAAGAAAAGGAATAATAGAATGAAGAATATATGAAGTGAGAAAGAAGAATAATGGAACAGAATGGATGTGTTAGAAAGTGATATGTCAAGGTAGATAAGAAAGCATGAGAGCCTATTACTCTATTTACTTCACAAAATATGTACACACACACACACACATACACACATATGTAATATTTTGAGTAAGGTTGCCCAGTAATGGAAGAACAATACTTCTTCCAGACAGCACAGGTTATCAAAAAAAGAAAAGTAACCCAGTGCAAGCATGGCTTAACCCCTTTTCAGTTGTTGGCCAGTGGATCCCATAATCACTTAGAAAACATTGCAGGCTATTGTTACTTCTCTTTGTTGTTTCAGAAGTTTATGGAAAGATTTTATTTTTGAGACACCATATACTAGAATCATAGGATATGGAGAATCAATATGGTACAGGCTTGGAAGTATTATCTCCATTGGTTAGCTTTCATTGTGCTGAAATAATCTATGCATGCTACTTGTGTTTAAGTATTCAATAGCATTACTGAACTGTGAAGTGTGTGAGCTACAAAGCAAATGTCATAGAAAATATTCCTAGTGGTACATTAGTGGCACAATTGCTATGAGAATAACTAGTGCATTTTGATTAGATTTAAGGTCTACTCGAGAAGACAGTTATTTCCCGTCACTATTAACCAGACTGCAATACTGAAGATCATCATGTCATAGGCCCTAGTACAGAACCTACAAGTACTTTTCTGATAAGGCAAATAGAATTTAATTGCTCCATAAGTAATTATCTTTATATCTATAGACTGGTGCAATTCTCAGCCTTTGTTGGGGATCCTTCTTTTTGTAGTGGATACGGATGAACATAGAGATTCACAATTTGTCAGTGTTCAAAGAATAAGAGATTGTGGGTTATTCAATTAAAAATGGGACATTTATATCACATGCCTCCTCTTACCAAGGCTCAAGAATCACTGTGCAAAAGTATAAGAACTTTAGTAATGGATGACTATAGCAAAACAGTATTTTCCTGACATAACATGGCAGTTGTACCCATGCACTCACAACAGTTGTGGCTGTATGCACAAGACATGTATAAGATCAAGACAGCCACAATTCCAATATAGATGAGAGGAGCTGGCAAAGGCCTACTGCTAGGTGAGGAGTTATTGGCAATTGGTGAAAGCTGGGAGATGGTCCATGAAGTTTTGTTTGTTTGTCTGTTTGTTTGTTACTATTTATTTCAGGGATTCCAGCCTTTAGAGAATACCCATGATCCTGTAGATGGTCCTCAGCCATGAACATAAAAACTAAGTAAATTTTAAGTATTTAAAAATATATAACATATGAAATTGGGAAGGACAGTGGTGTGGAAGATAGGGAGCACATTGGTTTTGAGGAAATGGAGGTTTATTCATTCAAAACACATTTTATACCCATATTAAATATTCATTAAAGACTGAAAAATTTCTAAAAATTATTAAAATTTAGCAAATAAGACATGCTTTATACTATGAAGGATATTTAGAAGTAATTGTTATTGTTAAAAGTATTAAAATAAATGTACAATTGTTTAGTATTTTTATGTTTAAATGTCTACTCAGCACAGGCAGAATTTGAGTACATTTTGATGAATAATTATAAATTACCATAGTGTTAACCAAGCAGCAACCTTGATTACTGATTATGAATTAAACATAGTGTCATTGCTATGACTTAATTAATAAGCCCTTTGATGTATCACATACTGCCATTTATTTAGAAATGTGTTCTTTTCCATTTTAAATAGGATAGTAGAATTAATTCAGAGTTATAAGAGATAAACTTAAATAGTTTGCAATCTTATATGTTGACTACATTAACCTTACTTTTGTTGAAATGATGTACTATGTACTTTCGTTGAAATGATACATTATGTGGATTGATGGACCACTGGATCAATCGACAAATCATCACATTAATCTATTCCATTGATAATAGCATGCCAATTGGACAGGATCAATAAAAAGTTACAAAATAATAGAGTTCTCATTAAGATACAAATACTCTAAAACAGGTGAAAAAGACCCTATTAAGTTTTAGGGTTTTGAAATTTCAGTGGCTTTTTATATTTCTTTATTTTTTTCATTTTGCTTTTTAAATTAAATTCTTTATTAATTACACTTTATTCACCTTATATACCCCTGTAGTTCGCTCCCTCCTCCTGTCCTACTCCCTCCCTTCCTCCCCCCTAAAGGGAATGTCTCTGACATGAACAGATTGGCCTGCTTTTTGATCACCTCTCCCTGAAAGGGGGTGGGGGGCAGGAAGCCTTGCCAGGCCACAGAGGAAGACAATGCAGCCACTCTTGATGAGACTTGATGGACTGGGATCAGAGAGAAGGAAAGGAGGACCTCCCCTATCCATGGTCTTGGAGAGGGACATGGGCTTTTTATATTTCTTGTGGCTAATAGCAGTAATATCCTTCCAATGTAAAAATCACATTGATACATCCATTTTGACTGATTTATTACAAATAAGATAGACACATAGCCTCTGACAGAATCTTTAATACTTTAATCCAGGTGTGTTCCTGGATTCCACACCTGGTAATACTGTTCCAATTTTCATACATGCTAATCTGGAAGTCTGACAGTTTCAAATTGGGCCTAAAATGGAATAAAATAAAAGATCAAGACCACAACACAGTCATCCTTATCACTTGAGCTATACAATTGATTAAACCCGAGAGTATTGGATATCTCACTATGGGGAAAGTATGCACTTCTTTTGAGGCAAGGTTTGAATAGTTTCTTCAAGTTGGCCTTGTGCTGTTTTTGTAACCTACACAGAGTTTGAAGTTGCAGTCTTCCTGCTTTAGCCTTCCAAATACCCAGTATTACAGGTTTGTGTCACAAGACACAACACATGATTTTAATTTGAAACTGGTTACAGAGGTTCATTACTCAAGTAATTGATCCCCAATATATGGCTCTATGCTGTACTCCATGAAGCTTTTACTAGATATAGTCTAGCTTGTGGAAGTCAGTCACTAAAGATAGGCTTATAATAGCTATTAACCCAGGCTTTGGTTACTGTCTTGTTTTCCTTTCTGTGATCCATGCTATATGAACAGTCATAGCCACATTCTCCTAGCACCATGTATTGATTAATTTCTATTTACAAACACTTCTTACAATAATAGACTGGAAGGATTCTGAAACTGTCAGATAAAACTTCACATTCTTTTTTGTTGTATATTTTTGTTTATTTATTATAATTTATTCACTTTGTATCCCAGCTGTAGCCCCCTCTATCATCTCCTTCCAGTCCTATCCTCTCTCCTTCTACTCCCTATATGCCCCTCCCCTACTACATTGATAAAGGAGGTCCTCCCCCCTTCATCTGACTGTAGCCTATCAGGTCTCATCAGGACTGGCTGTATTGTCTTCCTCTGTGGCTTGGCAAGGCTGCACACTCTAGGAAAAGGTGATCAAAGAGCCTGCCACTGAGTTCATGCCAGAGACAGTCCCTGCTCCCCTTACTGGGGAATCCACTCGGAGACTGAGTCTATTGGCTATGTCTGAGCAGGGGTTTTAGGTCCTCTCCATGCATAGTCCTTAGTAGGGGTATTGGGCTCTGCAAGGACCCCTGGGCCCACTTTCCTTATTTTTTTTCCTTTTTCTCTGTTGGTCTCCTTGTGGAGTTTGTCCCTTCCAGATCTTTCTATATCCACCTTCTTTCAGAAGATTCCCTGCACTCTGCACAAAGTTCGGCTATGAGTCTCAGCATCTGATTCAATACTCCATCAGTAAGTCTTTTAGAGACCCTCTGTGTTAGGCTTCTGTCCTGTTCCTTATCTTCTCCTACTTCTCATAACGATCCTGTTTGCTCTTCTGAATGATGATTGAGAATCTTCCCTAGGGTCCTCCTTGTTGTTTAGCTTCTTTAGGAGTATAGATATTAGTATGTTTATCCTATGTTATATGCCTAATAACCAGTTATGATTGAGTATATATCATGTGTGTCGTTCTGCTTCTGAGATACCTCACTCAGGGTGATCTTTTCTAGTTCCCACCTTTTGCCTGCAAATTTCATGATTCCCTTGTTTTTAATTGCTAAGTAGTATTCCATTGTATAAATGTACCACAATTTCTGTATCCATTCCTCAGTTGAAGAATGTGTAGGTTGTTTCCAGCTTCTGGCTATTATGAGTAAAGCTGCTATGAACATGGGTGAGAAGATATCCTGTGGTAGAGTTGAACATATTTCTGATATATGCCTAAGAGTTATATAACTGGACTAAGTCTGAGTGATTTCCAAATCAACCCCAGGTGTCACCACTGGGAGAACATTTTGAATTTCATCTGCATCTGTCTTTTTTGTATTGAGCATACTCTGAATGTTTAATTGCATTTTTAATTCTTCATCCTGTGAACATGAAAGTCAATCTTTTGCAATCAATTGTATTAGAATAGTAAAATAACAACAATAGAAAAAGGTGTAGCACATTTTTTAGAGAAATCCAAGGATTTTCTTCAGAAATTTGAGTGGTTGAGGTTGTGGTAGTAGAAAGTAGACCCCCACCCCCATGTCTCAGAAGCTGTAGAAGCAACAAAAGAGAAACTTCTCACACAGATATTTCACTTTGACTCTGTATTGTGTCATTTGGAAAGCTTGAAGGCTACCTTCACTTGGGGTCTATTTTTGTCCTTATTTTATTTGAACTGGCATTGCACAAAGTCATGAAGTTTTTACAAAATAGAATATAAACACAACCAAATCTATAAAAGCTCTGTTATTCATTAAGATTGATTCTAAGGGGCATGGGAGTCAAACAGTTTTGGATCTGGAAAGCCATGTGATCAATATCCAAATATCTTTTATAGCTAAAATTGGTAGTAATAGGAGGAAAGATGAGAGAGTATTTCCACATAATTTGGACAAGGTCACAATAATATTTTTTGTTGTTCTTGGAAGAAACTGTTCAGTGACCGAGTTGTATTTTTTTTACATGTTTGGTATAAAATTTTATTTTTTTCAATTTTTATTAATTACAGTTTATTCACTTTGTATACCCCTGTACCTCCCTCCCATTTTCCCTCCCAATCCCACCCTCCCTCTTCCCCACCCGTGTCCCTCTCCCAGTCCACTGATCAAAGAGGTCCTCCTCTCCTTCCCTCTGATAGTGGTCTAGCAGTTCTCATCAAGAGGGTCTGCATTGTCTTCTTTTGTGGCCTGACAAGGCTGCTCCCCCCTCAGGGGAAGGTGATCAAAGAGCAGGTCAATCAGTTCCTGTCAGAAACAGTCCCTGTAGCCATTACTATGGAGCCCACTTGGATATTGAACAGCCATAGGCTACCTCTGTGCAGGGGTTTCAGGCCATCTCCATGAGTGGTCCTTGGCTGGAGTATTAGTTTCAGAAAAGACCCTTGTGCCCAGACTTTTGGATCTGTTGCTGTCCTTGTGGAGCTCCTGTCCTCTCCAGGTCTTATTATCTCCCCCTTCTTTCATATGATTCCCTGAACTCTACCCAAAATTTGGCTATGAGTCTCAGCATCTGCCTCAATATCCTGCAGGGTAGAGAATTTCAGAGGCCCTCTGTGGTAGGCTCCTATACTATTCCTTGTTTTCTCCCCTCTCCGATATCTATCCTCTTTGCCTTTCTGAATGGGTATTGAGCATCTTAGCCAGAGTCCTCCTTACTGATTAGCTTCTTTAGGTGTACAGATTTTAGTGTGTTTATCCTATATTATATGTCTAATATCCACTTATGAGTAAGTATATATCCTGTGTGTCTTTCTGCTTCTGGGATACCTCATTCAGGATGATCTTTTCCAGTTCCCACCATTTAGCTACAAATTTCATGATTTCCTTGCTTTTTATCACTAATATTCCATTGTGTTGATGTACTACAATTTCTGTATCCATTTCTCAACTGAGGGTCATCTGGGCTGTTTCCAGCCTCTGTGTATTACAAATAAAGCTGCTACAAACATGGTAGAGCAGATATCCTTGTTAAGTACTTGAGAATCTTTTGTATATATGTGTAGGAGTGGTATAGCTGTATTTTGAGGAAGCACTATTCCTAACTGTCCGAGAAAATGCCAGATTGATTTCTAAATTGGTTGTATCAGTTTACATTCCCACAAGCAGTGGAGGAGGGTTCCCCTTTCTCCACATCCTCTCCAGCATGTGTTGCCACTTGAGTTATTCATCTTAGCCATTCTGATGGGTGTAAGGTGAAATCTTAGGGTTGTTTTGTTTGCATTTCCCTGATGATTAAGGATGTTGAACATTTCTTTAAGTGTTTTCCTGCCATTCGATATTCCTCTATTGTCTATTCTGTTTAGCTCTGTACCCCATTTTTTAATTGGATTACTTGATTTGTTGTTGTTTAACTTCTTGAGTTCTTTATATGTCCTGAATACTAGCCCTCTGTTGGATATAGGGTTGGTGAAGATCCTTTCCCAGTCTGTAGGCTGTCATTTTGTTTTGACAGCAGTGTTCTTTGCTTTAAAGAAGCTTTTCAGTTTTATCAGTTTCTATTTATTGATTGTTGCTTTTAGAGCCTGTGCTGTTAGTGTTCTGTTCAGAAAGTTGTCTCCTGTGCCAATGAGTTCAAGGCTCACTTCATATTGAATAACAAGAAACCCAGAATTGCTAAAACAATCCTCTACAATAAAAGATCTTCTGGAGGTATTTCCATCCTTGATCTAAAGCTGTAATATAGAGCAACAGTAATAAAAACTGCATGGTACTGGCATAAAAAGAGAATGGTTGATCGATGGAATCGGATAGAAGACCCAGAAATGAACCCACACACTTATGGACACCTGATTTTTGACAAAGATGCCAAAACTATACAATGGAAAAAAGATAGCATCTTCAACCAATGGTGTTGGTCTAACTGTATGTCTACATGAAGAAAAATACAAATAGATCCATATTCATCTCCCTCCACAAAACTAAAGTCCAAGTGGATCAAAGACCTCAGTATAAAATCAGATATACTAAACTTGTTAGAAGTAAAAGTAGGGAAGAGCCTTGAACTCAGTATACAATTTGAAATGTAACTTCCAACAGTCTGAATAACTTTTCATATTGTGGTCTCTGTTAACTAATAGTTGATGATCTGTGCAGGCTTCCAGGATGGACTAATGAAAAATTTCCTTTGTGCCATGAAGTTTTCTTATGATTGCCTGAGTCGTTAAATGTAGTCCATGTGAATATAGTTAGAAGATTTATTACATGATACCCTTTATTGTAAATGAGAAATAACTCCATGAGTAGAAAATAGATATTTTATATCTTAAAAAATACGAATTTATAATTATTCTGGTATTTTTAAAAGTCTTATCAATCAAATTTCTTAATATATTTAAGCAGGATTAATAAAGAACATTTAAAAATATGTACTGTCTTTGGATATATCTTTTAGAGCTTTTACACAGTTATTTAAATATATTTTCAGACATTATTCTACTTCCAGGCAAAAAAAGAAACTCCAGCAATAACCACAACTAAGTGTAAGAAGTAAAAGTTTCTATCTTCATTAGCCTAATCAGGCTTTGAAGACCATTAAAGTAATGAAGCTTAATGGTTCTATTAGTGCCTCACTTTTATGCTAAACCAAATTACAGATCATTGAAGGTACAAAGGTTTACAAATATTAAGTAATTTTCATGACTAAGAACAATGGAGCACTATGTTTTTGCTTCCTTACAATGATATTTTTCTTTAATCTCTATCAAGTAACCACAGTTTCCTGTAACTCAGATTATAGTGCTGAAACCGTCATACAACATCCCTTAGTCTGAGCATTGTTGAATGGTACTTTTGTTCTGTTGTGATGTCCTTGAGAGGGTCAAAGAATGAGATATTAGGGAGGATTATAACTTACAATTTAAAATTTTTGATTGAAAAATATTTCTGAAAACCGCACTGAGGTCAGAAGTTTTCCATTAGGAAACTTTCAGTCATAATTCTCTCTGGAAATATTTATGATGTATGTTTTGTTTTATTTATATTCTTAGAATAGTATTTTACTATTTTATCCAACATTTGCTAAATTTCTGTGTGAAATTAGTGAGATTACTTCTGTTTCCTATAAATATACTGCATCTGAAAAAGATTCTCCCAAAACACCCTGTCTTACTCAAAACTTCTCTCAATTCTGATTAAAATTAAGTAGATTTATGTACATAATCTTTACTTTTTATATGGCAGGAGGAAATAAATAATGATATAGTTGTTAAAAAATATAACAAGAAAACATCTCTGTCTACAATTATATAAAATATATATAACACAATTTAGTGTGTACATAAATATCTACATCTAAAGTTTAAATGAAGTTATACCACCTGGATTAATAATGCTTCCTTCAAGGACCATAGACCAAAAATAAAATCTCCGTTCCAGCGATGGAAAACATCACTTTGAATTGTTTGTGAGATGATTCAAAGTGATTCTCAAAATAATATAAACTATCGCTATTGTCTCTATTTGCCTATTAAAACTTGAAGTTAATAACTTATTGCTGAAGATACCACACAGTTCAGATACAGGACCTGAAAGAATCTAACTGGCATTGATATGGAGGCCTCCTCTGTGTAGACTGGCTCTCACAATATCCAAAGATGCTTTGCAAGCTTCCGAAGGAGAAAAGTAACCAACAGTCTTACCCAGCTCTAAATCTCACTGATGACCAAATTGGCACCATAGTAACACAGTTGCCATATGTCACTTATAACTTAGGGTTAATCAACAGCCATTTAATTGTACTTAATGATCATGCAATAGGAAGAAATTCTTCCCTGGTGCTATAATCCTAGACAACTATCTATGATAAATAAGGTCATGGACTAAGCTAAAAATTTCCTTAAAACAGTGCAATTCCAACCTGCAGTTCCAACATTGTAAATGTCTACTCTTATATCCTCAGATAAATTTAGCTCTAGCTTATAGTAAAAAAATATTCTATTTGCATCATAGAAAACTACAGCATGTCAAATGGCAGAAAACAAATGACTATGGAGTACCCAACCTTAATTGATACATCTACAGTAAAAACCAGTTTCTTAAGGCTAAGGGAATGCAGATGAAGATAGAGGATAAACATTGTAAAAGGCAAAGTAACAAGAATTCTTCTGTGAAATAGCATCTTCACTGTATTACAGGAAAGTTATACTCATAAAATCTTAATAACATGGACACCTAAATAAGACCTATGCAATGACAATACCAATTGACACACCCATATTGATAGAAATCTTGAGAAGATGTATACCTAGATGAAGAAATACAACAAATTAATAACAACTGAAATTGAGAATAAGTCTTCATCAAAGATAAGCACTCTAATAAGTTATAAAGTCCTGAGAAATCAGCTATAGGGACATATACATATAGGTAAAACGCTAAGTGGATTCAGCAGATTATACATTTACATATGTAAATGTGTGTGAAAACTTGAGCACATACATGTATATATATATATGTGTGAATGTAATTATAGATAAATGTTCAAGAATTTGAGAAGGAAATATAGGAACAATATTGGAGAGTTTGAGGGTGAGATGAAAAAAGAAATGATGTGAACACAATACTCATGTATGAAACTAAAGAAAACAATCATACAAAACAAAGGAAAAGATCACAAATATTTAGTTGATGAAGTAGATGCTTACTTTACCCTTAATGAAAACAAATGCCCTAGGTCTCTGGACTACACAGTCTCTGGTTCCTGAATCGAGTACAACTGACAATGGACAAAGAAACATACAAACATATAAATAAAATTAAAAGTAATCGATTTACTCCTAAGTATATTCTGATATACTCAGCATCTTGGCTAGGCATCACACACACACAGAGGGAGAAAGAGAGACAGAGACAGAGATAGAGTGACAGAGAGAGGAAGAGAGAGAGACCACATAACATATTATGTACATCTAACAATGATAAATACAATAAAATGTAAACATATATACTATTTATGTAATTTTTAAATATGGTTAAGTCTGTACCTCCAATTTTATATCTATCTATCTATCTCTATGTCAATATCTCTCTATATGTATTCTCAGTTTTAATTTTAAACTAACAACATTTAAACATACTATGAATGTTTAGAAAAATAAATTGTGATCATTTTATGAGATTTGATGATAGTAAGCAAACACTCTAGCTGATTTAGAAGACATAAAGGAAAGTAAACACATCAAAATACTGATGGTGATTATCTTTGGATGATATAATATAATTTAGTGCATACACTAGTAAGGGGAACAGAAACTATTCATGTTTGGACATGAACTCAATGGCTGGCTCTTCGAGCCACCCCTCTGCCCCCCAAAGAAGGAGCAGCCTTGCTAGGCCACAGAAGAGGATATTGCAGTCAGTCCTGAAGAGACCTGATAGATGGCAACAACGAGCAAGTACCATAACTGAGGGGCACCTGATTTGAAATGCTGAAAATTGTGAATGAAGGGGCAGCTGAAGCCAGAGGATCCACACTGAGGTTTCTTGGGCAAGCACAGACAACCCTTGAGCTGAGAGTTTGGGTCCAAGTCACCCAATGGCATCTCCCTGGCCTGAGAGTGGTGAATATTCAACCCCCTTCACTTTCCTTTACCAGAAACATGGGCTTTACTGCTTGTCTGAGCAGTGGTTGCCCCAAGTAGGAACCTCCACACTCCAAGAATGAGACAGGAAAGGTAGGCCTCCCAGGTCTGTCATTGTGGCTACAGCAGGACAGAGGCTAGCCTAAGCAGGAGGCTCCATACTAGGTAACTAAGAGAGAAGATCTGGGTACCCCAACTAATGTGTCCAGAGATCAAACAGTGGAGACCTCAACTGAGCTGAAGGATGTCCTACACTCTCATTTGCCCCTTTAAGCCCAAATCTGAGAGTAGAGAACAGGGGAACCCCTGTGTTTTCGAATTAGGCCTGTGAGTGAGTGAGTGCACCTTCATGTGACTACATGGAGAGCACCGGATCCAAGATCCCTCTATGCTAACAGCCAGGCATTGGATCTCTCCCAAACACACCCACACTGTTGGCAACTTAGGGATACTTGGGTAAGTGTCCTCAACATTGAAGCCCCTGTTTTGTGGGTCAACAAGTGGAGTCAAGACTGTTTCAGTCTTGACCTTGATGGCTTTCTCTTTGACCCTCCCCCATACAGGCCAGGGAGTAACAGCCTGGCTAGATCCCAGGGGAGGACATTGCAGCCAGCCCTGAGGAGACAAGATGAGCTGGGGTTGGATGGAAGGGGAGGAAGTCCTCCCCTGTTGGTGGACTTGGAGGGGGCGGGGAGGAGATGAGGGAGGGTTGGGGAGGGTGGGAGGGAATGAGGGAGGGGGCTACACATGGGATGCAAAAAACCTAACCTGTGATTGATATAAAAATAAATAAATTTTTAAAAAAAGAACAACAAAATAAGAAGTGGAGGAGAGAATCTCGGGTGCTGAAGATACAATTGCAGAAAATGACACATCTCTCGAATAAAAACTAAAACCAGACAATTTCCAAACACAAAACATTTGAGAAATTAAGGACACCATAAAAAGAGGAAATCTAAGGATAATAGGAATAGACGAAATGGAAGATTCAAGGCTCCAAGGTACAGAAAACATTTTCAAGAAAATGATAGAAGAAAAATTTACCCACTTAAAAAAAAAGAGAGAGAGAGATCCACAAACATAAAAGAGGCCTATAGAACAACAAATAGAATAGGCCAGAAAAGAAACTCCTCACCTCACATAATAGTCAAAACACTAAACCTACAGAACAAAGGAAAAAAAAAACATTAAAAGCAGCAAGTGAAAAAGGCCAAGTAACATATAAAAGTAGACTTATCAGAACCACACCAGACTTCTCAACATAAACTATGGAAGCCAGAAGTCCTTGTAAGACATCAGGCAGAATTTAAGAGACCACAAATGCCAACCCAGACTACTATACCTAGCAAAGCTATCAATAAACATAGTTTGAGAAAAATGAAACATTCCATGACAAAATGAGAATTAAACAATATCTAAACAGTAATTCAGCCCTACGGAAGACACTAGAAGGAAAACTCCAATCTAAAGATATAAACTATAACCAAGGAAATACAGGATACTGAAAACTTCAAAACAAAAAATTGAAAGAAAATTAGCATAGAAAACCAACACTACCAACTCCACAATAAAAGGAACTAACATTCATTGTTCAGTATTATTTACCAACATCAACAGACTCAACACACCAATAAAGATACAGATTAACAGAATGGTTTCAGAAAGGGATTCAGGATCCAACATTCTGCTGCATCCAGGGCGGGAAAAAGGTTTTTCATGCAAAAAGATCCAGAAAACAAACTGGGTTAGCTACCCTAAAATCTAATAAAATAGACTTTCAACCAAAATTAATAAAAAAGATGAGGATGGTTAATTCATTCTAATCAAAGAAAAAATCTACTAGGAGGACATCACAATCCTGAACATCAATGCCCCAAACACAAAAGCACCAGCATGTGTAAATGAAACATTACTAAAGCTTAAATCAAACATTGATCCCAATCCAAATAGTGGGAGACTTAAACATTCCACTCTCACCAAGGGAGAGATCATCAAGACAGAAGCTAAATAGGGAAATAATGGCACATACAGGGCTCTTAAATCCAATGGACCTAATAGATGTCTACAAAAAATTTCACCCAAACTCAAGAGTATACCTTCTTTTTAGCACATAATGAAACCATCTCAAAATTTGACCATATATTCGGGAACAAAAAAGCCTCAACAGAAACTTTGAAATAACCCTTGCATCCTATCAGACCACCATGACCTAAAAATAGAACTCAGCAAAGACAAAAATAACAAAAAGCCAACATACACATGGAAATTAAACAATTCCCTATTCAATGACAGCTTGGTAAGGGAAGAAATTAAAAACAAAAATCAGAGACTTCCTAAAATTCAATGAAAATGAAGGCACAACTTACCCAAACAGAATGGGACAGAATGAAAGCACAGCAAAGAAGAAATTTCATAGCACTATGTCCCCCAAGAAAGAAGTTTGAGACATCTCATACAAGCAATATAACAGTACATATAGAAACCAAATGGGGAAAAAAAAGAAGCAGACAAACCCAAGAGAAGTAGATGATTGGAAATAATCAAAATCAGAGGTGAAATCAATCAATTAGAAACATGTAAAACAATTTAAAGAATCAATGAAAGCAAGAGCTGGTTCTTATAGAAAATCAACAAGATATACAAAACCTTAGCCAAATTAAATAAAAGGCAGAGAGAAACAATCCAAATCAGCAAAATCAGAAATCAAAAGGTAATGACATACACTGAGGAAATCCAAACAATCATTAGTTTTAACTGCAAAAGCCTATCAGCCATAAAAATTGGAAATCTAAATGAAATGGACAATTTTCTTGATAGATTCAATTTACCAAAGCTGAATCAAGACCAGGTAAATCAATTAAGTAGTCCTATATCCTCTAAGGAAATAGAAATGGTCATCAAATATCTTCCATCCCCCCCCCCAAAAAAAAGAAAGCCCAGGGCCCAATGGTTTCAGTGCAGAATTCTATCAGACTTTCAAAGAAGAGCTAACGCCAATTCTCTGAAAACTATTACACATAATACAAACAGAAGGAACATTACCAAACTCATTCTATTTAAGCCATAGTCACCTTGATACCTAAACCAAAAAAGATCAAACAAAAAAGAGAACTTCAGACCTATCTCTCTTATGAACATTGATGCAAAAATACTCAATAAAATTCTTGCAAAATGAAACCAAGAACACTTAAAAGATGTCATCCACTATGAACAAGTAGGCTTCATCCCAGACTTGCAGGTGTGGTTCAATATACGGAAATCAATCAAAGCAACCCACCATATAAACAAACTGAATGAGAAAAACCACATGATCATCTCCTTAGATGCCAAAAAAACATTTGACAAAATCCAATACCCATTCATGTTTAAAGTCTTGGAGAGATCAGGGATATAAGGCACATACCTAAACATAATAAAGACAATAAATATACAGCAAGCCTATAGCCATCATCAATCTAAATGGAAACTTAAATCAATCCCACTGAATTAAGGGACAAGGCAACACTGCCCACTATTTCTATCTCTTCAACATATTACTTGAATTCCTAGCTAGAGAAACAAGAAAACTAAAGGATATCAAAGGGATACTAATCATAAAGTAAGAAGTCAAAGTATCATTTTTTGCAAATCATAGCATAAAATATGTGAGTGACCCCAAAAATTCAATCAGAAAACTTCTTCAGCTTTAAACATGTTCAGCAAAGTGGTTGGATACAAAATTTACTCCGAAAGAATCAGTAGCCATAGTGTAAATTAAAGACAATGGGGCTGAAAAAGAAATTAGTAAAACTGCATCCTTCACAAAAGCTACTAATAACATAAAACACCTTGGTGTCAGTCTAACCAAGCAAGTGAAAAACCTGTTTGAAAAAAAAAATGAAGTCTCTGAAGAAAAACATTGAAGAAGAAATAAGAAGATGGAAAGATCTTCCATACTCGTGGATCTGTAGGATTAACATAGTGAAAACGTTGATCCTGCCAAAAGCAATCTACAGATTTAATGCAATTCCCATTAAAATACAAAAAAATTCTTTACAGACCTTGAAAGAACAATTCTGAATTTCATATGGAAAACAAACAAACAACAACAACAAAATCCCTAGAATTGCTGAAACAACAGATTGTCTGATGGTATCTCCATCCTTAATCTCAAGCTGTACTATAGAGCAATAGTAATAAAACCTGCATGGTATTGGCATAGAAACAGAATGGTGGAACAATGAAATCAAGTAAAAAACCCAGAAATAAACAAACATACTATGGATACTTGATTCTTGACAATGAATCCAAAACCATACATTGGAAAAATGAAAGCATTTTCAAAAAATGATGTGGGTCTCACTGTATGTCTATGTGTAGAAAAATAAAATAGAATAGATCCACATTCATCACCCTGTACAAAACTAAAGTACACGTGGATCAAAAACCTCTACATATAACCAGACTCACCAATTTGGAAAAGTGCTACCTCATAATCCAGCTATATCACTCCTAGGTGTATATCCAAAATATGCTGAAGTACCCAACAAGGACATTTGTTCAACTATGTTCATAGCAGCTTTATTCATAACAGCCAGAACCTGGAAACAACCCAGATGTCCCTCAACTGAGAAATGGATACAGATATTGCGGTACATTTACCCAATGGAATACTACTCAGCTTTTAAAAGAAATCATGAAATTTGCATGTAGAATGCTTTTCTAGTGATCAAAAGCCCAGAGTTTCATGTTTTTCAATCTGTTAGTCATGTGCTCATGTGCATGCACTCACACACACCCAGACATACACACATGAAGAGAGAAACAGTGACAGCTGTACAGAGATAGACACAGAGATTAATATAGCAAATAGTCTACCTTCATATCTATGCCAATTAAGAATAATTTTTTAAACCTGAGGGAACTAAAATGAGATGCACATCGGGACTGAATAACTGAACTATATTAAGAATATAAAGTATCTGTATCTCATAAAGTAGATGTGTCTAAGTATCTTTATAAATTTGCATAGTCTGTAATGTTGATTGAATGATACTGTAGTTGATGAAATGCTTTCATTTGGAAGCCAGGATAGCAATACTGGAATATCTATATGTCTATCTAGCTATCCATCCATCTATCTATTTCTATTTATCCATATCTCTATGTAGATATAATTACATGGATAAATATCATATATGTAATATATATGAATACAGAAATTAATTGGATGGCAGTTATTGGGAGTCAATTTCCCAGTGTTGGAATGGAAGCTCAGGGACGTAATAGAACTACTCTGTTCAATCATACATGTTTTTAATCTCATTTTGTTTAATATAGGTTCACATAGATAAAATGGCATTAATTGACATATATGCATATACAATTTAATACATACATACACCTGCACACACACCCCCACACACATATATAATCTTCTTGCTCTGCTAGGAGAGATTGTCTAGAAATCATCACGTTTAAACAATTAAACCAATTAGAAGCAATAACCTAAAATCCCAGCCCTTGGGAAGGCAGAGGCAAGCATATCTCTGTAATTTTGAGGTCAGCAAAGAGTCTACAAAGAGAGTCCAGGAGAGCCATGCATACAAAGATAAACCCTGTATCAAAAAAACAAAACAATAAAAAAAACAGTAATAGTAAATACCAAAAATTATATTGAACAGGATTCTTCTGTTAAAGAAGGAATGCTTCTTTATAAAGTTTTTGGAATTAGGCACAAAACAGGAGATTTACCAAGGGAACATGGCAAATTGTTGTGAAGCAGCAAATGTTCCTATGAACATCTTAACAACACCAATGGTGTTGTCCATGATAAAGTGATTGCTTATAGTGCATGTCCAATGAATAGGATCCAAGAATAGGAAAAGGGCAATAGAGTTAAAAATCTCAAGGAATAAAGAATAAAGTATATTTTTATTAAATGATATTACATTAATTTTGTCACTAATTTTTGCAAATGCATAATACTTAATGGCAGTTATTAACAATAAAGAAAATGTTGGGTATCTGAGAATTTACTGTATTTTATTTAAAATATTTTTATTACATTTACTTTGTGCGTGTGTATGTGTGTGTTTGTGTGTGTATATGTCACACAGTGAAGGTCCTGTGTTGAACTTGAGAAGAGAACAGTAGTTTCACTATCTTAAAGATAATATTATTAACAATTACAACTTCATTCTATATAGTCTCCTTTTCCCCAATGTTAAAGTCTTTCAAGTTTTTTTTCTTATAAAACTGTACAGTTACACATTTTGTCTTCACTTCTTGTTGTCTCTTGCTGTAGACTCAGTAGCTAAGCTGAAAATGACAGAACTACTATAGACTCTGCTATTAAATAAAAAATCATTTACATTTTGTTGTGATAAAACATCATTAACAAAACCAACCAATGGGGTTATTTTTCCAGGGGAATAAGTGTCCTTAATGATGGAGAAGCATGGCATCAAGTGGGAGCCATTTCTTGGAGAGCTGAAAGTTCAAAGAGCACATCTTTTAATGTAAACCTGAAGCCAAGTGACAGAACAGTAACTGGCAATGGGATTTTACTCTTAATACCTATCTCTAGGGACATAATTCAAATGCCCAATATTACTGGGGAAGTCTCTCATTGAAACAACTATAATTTCTAATGAAAGAGAGGGAGGATCTAGAGAAAGTAGGGAAGGAAAAGAGAAAAATCTATCAAGCTTTAAGTTTATTATAGTCAGTTGTGATCTGTTCCCAGTTACTGAATATTCAGCTTTCTTTTCCAATGCATGCCACTACCTCATGAACTTCATTATCTGAGAACAGTATCTTGCCACTTGTCTCCTTGGCATGTCAATGTCCAGTCTTTATAATTTCTACAAAACCCAACATGGGTATTCTGTTACCCAGGATCTAAGCCAGGCCAACCGAGGCTCCACAGTGTACAGTTGTCATTGAATTTCATGGTCTAAAATAGTATATTTAAAAATATATTCATTTCATGGGGGCTACTCATTTATGTTGGTATATTGCTTTTGTGGAATGTATACAATTTAACCTCGTTTATTCAAATGATGATTTCTCTACCCAACTATCTGTTTTCAATGGGACATTGCACTGTGATATTTATTCTAAGCATCACTTGTCCCAGGTTTGTCACCATTTGTTCGCTGTATTTAATAAAACAACCAGACCCAGGGTGGGACATCCTGGTCCAGAGGGCAAGATAAAGAAAGAGTGGGAAGTAGAGTCAGGTAGGAGAGGAACTGGAAACATCAGGAGAGGTGAACCAGACCTAAGACATAATGAAAAAGCAGGTATAAAGTCGGACCATGTCATAAATAGTCCCTCTTCCCCTTACTAGGATACCCACTTGGATACTGAGCTACCATGAGCTATATCCAAGCAGGGGTTCTAGGTTATATACATACATGGTTTCTCCTTGGTTGGAGAAACGTCCCATAAAAGACCCCTGTGCCCAGATATATTAGGTCCTTGTGGAGCTCCTGTCCTCTCCAGGTCATAATAAAACCCTCTTCTTTCATATGATTCCCTGTACTCTGCCATAGGTTTGGTTATGACTCTCAGCATCTGCTTTGATACACTGCTAGGTACAGTCTTTCAGAGGCCCTCTGTGGTAGGCTCCTGTCCTGCTGCTTCTTTTCTCCTACTTCCAATGTCCATCCCATTTGTCTTTCTAAGTAAGGATTGGTCATCTTACCCTGTTTATGTTCTTTAGGTGTACAGATTTTAATATGTTTATCCTATATTATAGGTCCAGTATATAAGTGATTATATACTATGTTTGTCTTTCTGCTTCTGGGATAGCTCACTCAGGATGATCTTTTCTAGTTCCCACCATTTGTGGGTAAATTTCATGATTTCCTTTTTTTTAATTGCTGAGTAGTATTCCATTGTGTAAAAGTATCACAATTTCTGTATCCATTCCTCTGTTGACAGACATTTGGTTTGTTTCCAGGTTCTGGCTATTACAAATAAAGCTTCTACAAACATGGTTGATCACAGGGACTATTTCTGACATGAACTCAATGGCTGGCTCTTTGACCCCACCCTCACCCCAAGGGAGGAGCAGCCTTGCTAGGCCACAGAGGTGGACATTGCAGCCAGTCCTGAAGAAGCCTGATAATCTAGGGTCAGATGAAAGAGGAGGAGACCTCCCCTATCTGTAGACCTGGAAAGGGGCAGGGAGGAGTCAAAGGAGGGAGGGTGAGATTGGGAGGGAATGGGGGGTGGGCTACAACTGGGCTACAAATTTAATAAACTGTAACTAATATTTTAAAAATTTTTGAAAAAGTATAATGTGGGAAATCTGAATGGAAGGGAAGATGAGGGCTTGAAGATTCAGGATGGAGTAATAATTACAGAGCACTGTGCTCTAGGATAGGTAAATATATCCTAGTCTCTCTGTGGTAATTTGGGTACATAACCACACATAAGAAGAAAGAAGTCAAGAAGACTAAGCAGAAGAGGTAACATAAATTGCTGATACATTCACATGGGAACAACTCTGAAACTGAGTGAGATATAAAAATGTTTCCAGCTAGAACTTCAACAATACATGGTCACTAAATCCATGGCTACAATATCCTCAAAATTCATTATGCCATTCTTTTAAATGGCATAGATATAATTGATTTACATAGATAAAATTGATTTGGTTTCTTCCTGCACAACTCAAACATTTAAAATTTTAGGACTGTATATCACTTGTGCGAAATTAAATGTTTGCAGAACAAAAGGACCAGACACCAGAGACACTGGATCAAACCTGACAGAATCCTCCTTCCAGCATGTTGGGAAGCTGACACATCTATTCCAGCATCTTGCATGTTCCAGCGTTCTGTTTGCTCCATCCTCAACTGATTCAATTGCTGTTTCTCACCAAAGCCTGCTCCCAAGAATACTTTGAAGAAAGGTAATAATTTCAATTGGCCCAGCATTTTAGAGTGTTCCAAAGAGGACTTCTATTAAGCCTGAAAAATTTTAACATTCAAAAACTAGATCATAACTGTTAATTCTTGCTTAATTAACCATTTTCCCCAATTTCCTTTGGGACCCTTTACAGCATTTCTGCATTTCCAAAAAATCCACTAGAATAAATCCATGAGAACCACGTCTGATTTCCTTTAAAGTTGGTTGGGTAAGTTTTTGGTGGTTTTGTGTGTCTATGAATGTTTATTTTCATTGGAAGATGTTTATTAGTTATTAACAATATTATTCATAGAGAAAATATGGTTAGGACAAAATTAATACAAATTAAGAATATTAGGTAATGCAAGTTAATTGTTATTTAATCAACTCATAGTCATGCCAGACAGCAGTCAAAATTATCACATGATCATACATCCTAGGTTTAACAAATATGATTCTATAGAAAGGTAGATTATATAAAAGTACTCAGAGACCTACAGAATATGGCATTCAAAATGTTTTAATTATTTTAAAGATATTTTAAAGACATCACCTGTCTCATTATCAAAGATGATGATTAGCAAAGATGATGATGAGTGCCAAAGAACACCCATATGGAGATGGCTTCAAAAGTGGCAAGCCAATCACCTGGAAAAAAAGGAAAATGCCCTTGTTTCACAACAGACAGAATTCTGCCTAAAATGTACAAGCTCAAATGCAGGCCAGGTTGACTGCCAAACTTTGCCAAGACAGGATAAATAAGTCCTAAATAGTTCTTGCTTCACAAATATATCTGTCAAATATAATGTGCCAGAGGTTGAAGCTGATGCTCCAATATCATAGAAAGTTTTGTGTGACTGTTTATTCAGCAAATTGTGTGACTGTTTTGTCAGCAAATTGCCTCTGTCAGTTTTCTATTTTTTGGAAGCTGGTAATGTGCACTTCCTATTTTCTCAAGTAACTAATTTTATTCCTTCTCAGTTCTCTGGTGGGTTGAAGACCAAATAGTTACAGTTCCACAATTAAGCTTAAGTTGTTTAGAATTTAAGAAAATGCTTTCATATAGGTAATACCAATAAGGATAAAAGTTAATTTTGGAATAGAACTCTAAACTTGTCAAGATAGATAGGATAATCAGATACTTTCTCCTATGTTGCTAAATACTCATGGATTTGTACATGTAAATCTTACCTAATAGTTTTCATAACTGTTTTATTTTTATTGTTGTATTGAACAAAAGGGAGTCTTTTGGGATTTTAAGGGGTAAATGCTGGTATAATGTTCTTGTGGAATGTATACAATTTACCCCTGTTCATTCAAATGCTGATTTCTCTACCCCACAATCTGGTTCCAGTCTGAACACTACATTGTAATGCTTATTCTAAGCATCACCTGTTTCAGGTTTGTGTAAACATGCCACCATTTTTCTCTGTGTTGCTAATAAAAACAAGCAGACAGTGCTGAGCAATGAAGAGACAACGGACATCCTTGTCCAGAGGGAGGAGAAAAAAGAGTGGTAAGAGAGATCAGGGAGGAGAGAACTTCGAAACATCAGAAGAAGTGAACCATACCTAAGAAATGACTATAAAGTAAGTACAATGTGGGATATCTGAATGGGAGGGGGCTTGGAGGAATAAGATGGACAAATAATTGCCCAGCATTGTGCTCTAGGTTAGTTAAATGAATCCTAGTCTCTGTATGATAAGGGGTATATGCAGTTGATTTAGGGATAACCACTGTTTAATTAAAGGATAAGTCCATATTAAATATTAATAATCAACAACAGGTTTATAACTCATATACCATGAGAAAATCTATCTGTAGAGGAATCACTGTCCCACCACAATCTGAAATAGGACTTGAGACTTGTAAAGCCTATGAGCTTGTCTTGAGGAGGACTGCCTGGCTGATTTTCATACAGTTTACTTTTGAGTGCATTTTCGATTACCTTTCACCCTGTCAGGAAACTTCATTGCTAAGTTGTATTTACTCATTGCAACTCTCTCCACTTTTTTGTATGTATCAAATGTCTTTCTTTCTCTCTTTCTTTCTCCCTTTCCTTCTTTCTTTCCTTGGAGTGTCATCTACTTATTTTTACTTCTCATTACTGGATTATATTCGGTAACCTCTACTCAACTATCTTTTTGGATATTTCATTATGCAAGATACATCTAGCTTGTACTATTTTGGTATAAAATCACAGAATAAGACAAAATGACTATGCATATTGTATTAATGAGAATATGGAGAATTTGAGCCTAGAAAAAGCTATGAACCATAACATTGGTGCCACTTGCACCAGGATTATAATCAGTGGATAAAAAGATAACTAACAAAAGAGATGTCAGAAAAGAAAACATAAACCATCATTTTAAATATGGATATAGATAAATCAAAATTATGGATTATTATGACATACAATGTGATATTTTGCTATGCTTTACTTGTAGATAAATGTTTAAATTAAATTAATTAACATGCCCTACATATGACAAACTCTAAGATCTACTGTAGAGAAACAATGTATTATATTGCTAATGATGGTCATGCTGTTGTCCATGTTCCAAAACTTAGTAATGCATTTTCACTAAAATCTTACACCATTTGAATAGCACCACCCATTAACAATGTACTTTTTAAAATTAGTGACATAGATGTTAAAATGTTAACCAACTTTAGACTTCCTTCAGATTTAATGTAAGACATCAAAGTGAATACTTATTGATGGAGATGAATCATTTTATTATCATTAACAGATATTTTATCACACATTATTTGTTAGGCTGCTTTTTATAATAACCTTATTTTCAGACACTGGTGAAGTTTGCTGTCACTTTTTATGAGAGAGAAAATGAAATAAGATTTGAGGCCAGAATTAGACTTACTTGCTTGTCATGTACTTCCCGTAATATCTAGCTGTCTCTCTTTCCTCTGTTTTTGTCACTAGAGTTTTGCTTTGATTTTTACCTTTTTCCATAATGGGATGAAATGATGATGTTGTTCTTATTTTGGCACATATATTTAAGTAACTTATGGGGATAACATTTTACATTTTTTCTCTTTTTTAAATTATTACTAATTACAGCTTATTCACTTTGTATCCTGGATGTAGCCCCTTCCCTTATCCCCTGATTGTCCCACCCCTCCTTCCTTTTCCTCCACTGTGTCCCTCCCTTAGCCCACTGATAGAAAAGGTCCTCCTCCCCTACTATCTGACCCCAGCCTATCAGGTATCATCGGGACTGCCTGGATCTTCTTTCTCTGTGGCCTAGTAAGGCCACCTCACCTGGGGGAGGTAATCAAAAAGTAACCAACTGAGTTCATACCAGTTGCTGCCTCTGTTCCCCTCTGTATTTTATTTAAAATATTAACTAAATACTTGTCAAATTCATGTAATATGCATTAAATATTTAAATATGTAAATGGATGAATAAATGAAGATAATTCACCTTCTTATGTTGTATTAAGTGATATTTCACTAGAGGAAACTGATTTTTTCTTTCCCAACATCTATCAATTGCAAATAGCTTCATAACTGAGGATGAAACGGTATCCATTTTTCTTTTTTAGTACTTGGATTTCATTTGGTTTGAACCTGTGTAGGGCATGTGAGTGTGTGTGAGTTCATATGTATATCAGTCCTGTTGTACCCAGATGATGCTGTTTCTTTGGAGTAATCCCTAACCTGTGGCTCTTATAATCTTTATTCCAACTTTTCTTCATAGATCCATGACCCATTAGTGAAGCAATTTGATAAAGAAATTTCATGTAGGACAATGTGCCCCCAAATCTCTCATTCCCGTGTAAATCCCCATGTACTGTAAGAAGCAGCTTTTCTGACGAGATTTGAGTGAGACACTTTGTAACTGATACCAACTTTCTAGAAGAAAAACAGTTTTCTCCATCAGAGTGTTAATGAGTATATCAATTATACTGCATTCAGGCTCTATGCCCAGCAGTAGTTGACTAACACAAAGTTAACTCCATGTATTTTATGATTAAAATAAAGTATATTCCACATACTTTATGATTAAAATTAAATAACAATATGTAATTAAAAGCCATGTTATTTCCATGTCCCTTTAGCAGAGAACAGGACAGGAGCCTACCACAGAGGGCATCTGAAAGACTATACCCAAGCAGGGCATTGAAACAGATGCTGAGACTCATAGCCAAATTTTGGGCAGAGCTCAGGAAATCCTATGGAACAAAGACGCAATAAAAAGATCTGGAGGGTATAGATTTAACGTTTTATTTTACTGTGCTATTTATTTCTTCTATTTTGTCTTTTAGAACTAAAACTTTCCTTTTCATGGTCCCCTGCCCCATTTGGTTGCTAAGGATTAGATCAGAGACCCATGCAAAGACTTCATACATTTTTTTTGTCCTAGAATCTAGGACAAAAAAAAAAGAAAACTTGAACAGCCAAGATATTATGCTTCCTCCAAAAGCTACCAGTCTTATTATAAATGGACACTGAGAAAAAATAATTTAATTGAAGCACAAGATGGGGTCTTCAAAATTTTATTATGAATATCTCCAAAAACTTTAAAGAATATATGAATGTCTTAATGAAGTTCCTGAAAAGAGTTTATTAAATAAAATAATTCAAGATATGAAATAGAATTTAAAAGAGAAGAATCACTACAGAAAACATAAACTGAAACAAAACTAGAAATGAAAAAGTCAGTGTGTCAAACAAAACCTCAGAAGTAATCCTAACTTTTTTGTTTAAAATGGAAAGTTCAGTACCATTAAAATTTGTTATTGGTTTGATAGTTTTCAAAGTAAAAATGAACATCTACAAGAAAAAATACACAAAATATACATACAGTACTATGAAATACAAGAGCATAAAACTCAGACACATTATCAGTTTTTAACTGAAAGAATTATCCCCCAAATAATTTGAATCCTTAGGAATGATGAGCTGAGAACAGAGACTAGAGAATTAGATTATTTAGTATGCATAGTGTTTAAAATACTTAAAATGTAACAAAATTAAAAACTTTGTTTAAAATAACTTTGATATTGCTTGCAATGATGGCTTTTGTTTTCCTGGCCAATATTAATGTCCATATTTTGTGTCTCATAATTTTATTATATAAGTGAAATAAACTAAAATAATTATTCAAGAATTAAATTTGTTTTTAATCTACATCATATAAATGTTAAATATTATACAAAGAAACAATGAATTTATTGTTAGTTTTCCATGAAAGACTTACGTTGTAGCAGTAGACAAATGTCTTTGCACTAAAAAAGTATTCCATTCAAGTAATGATATATAACCTAGTAAACAAATATAATTTGTAAGCCAGATATATAGAAGAGAGTGAAAATATTTAACAGTATAACCTTGGTTAAATAAGGTAATTTTTTAAAACCACAGTGAGTAAGTTTCATGATTTATAGGATAATAATAAAATATATTACATAAGAAAATACTAGTTGAGCAAAGATATTTAGTTATAACAACTTATGCACCACAAGGGTATGATGACTCAAAGGCTCATATAGATAGGGAGTCAGACGTAGAAGTATTGGAAATGATAAATTACTAGTCCTCAGTATTTCCATATCTGTACTGCAGTCTTGTAAATTGCATACATAGTTTATACATAGTTTCAACACCAAACAAATACCAATGGATTGTTTATTTGTTCATGCACTGAGACTCACCATTGTGTACTCACATGAAAGCCTTTTTTTTTTTTTTTTTTTTTTTTTGAGATAGGCTTTCTCTCTGTAGTCTTGGCTGTGTTGAAACTTGTTCTCTTTACCAGACTGGCCTGAAAATCACAGAGATCTGCATGCCTCTGCCTCTTATGTGCTAAGTTTAAAAGCATGTGCTGCTGACACCCAACCTGAAAGATGTTTTCATCATATTACCAGCAAATTCTTATTGCATTTCCTCAATAATATAAAATGAATGGATTTAGAAATTTGTGCTTCTCATCAGCTTCTCACCTTGATTATAAAACATGAAGGTCTTAGGGTGTAGAGTTTTTAATGAGAATAACTTAGAAAAGTAAAAAAAAAAAATAAAAGCTTGTTTTGTATAAAAATTTAATTGTAGTGGTTATCACCATAGTATTTATATGTTAGAGGTGCAACATTTGGTATACTTAGTATGGTCAATTATATTCACCTCAAGGCAAACATCAATGACATTTGTTATGACATTACCAAGAACTTTCAGTGGCACAAAGAATAAATGCTAAGTTTTGTATTTTTTATTATTCATACATGAAAATAAAATACATCCATTATTAATCTGTTAATCTGGGCTGTGAATGTTACTTTGATTTCTTAAGTTAGTAAGAAATCACTTGAAAAATAGTAAATTTCTAAAAAAATAACTCTTACTGTTTTAGCACATTTGTCTATACTGCCTTAAAATTTAAGCATATTCTATTTACTACTGTACAAGTTAACTTTGGGCTATAGTGTTTTCTTCATAGTGTTTAATTTATCAATTTCTTTGAGTAAAATAAACTTTCTCTCTGATACTTTAGTACGGCTACACAAAAAGGAATATGTGTTAGTAGTTTACAGGGGAACGGGTATTAAATATGCTCAAGATATATTATAATCATGCGTAAAATTTCAAAAATAAATAAAAAATATTTAAAAGCATTTGTCATCAATAATGTACCACTAAAACATACTTCAGATAATTATATTAAATAACTTTCAAAAACTTCTCAGAAGAATATTTTTTCTTTATCTTCTTAAAGAAGATCATTTCATATTATTACTGTTAGTTTTCTTAATGATTTGTCCAGTGTTATATTGTCCAGTGTTAACTTTTTAATTAAATTTTTATTTTGTACATTAATTACATTTTACTCACTTTGCATCCCATCTGTAGCCCCCTCCCCCATTCCCTCCTTTCCTTACTTCCTTATCTCCTCATATGCCCCTCTACAAGTCCGATAGGGGAGGTCCACCTCCTCTTCCATCCAACACTAGCGTGTCAGGTCTCATCAGGACTACCAAACTTTGGGTAGAGTGCAGGGAATCATATGAAAGAAGAGGTAGTTAGTGAGACCTGGACAGTACAGAAGCTCCACAAGTAGGGCAAAAGAACCGAAATATCTGGGCTCAGGGTTATTTTCTGAGACTGATACTCCAACCAAGGTACATTCATGGATATAACCTAGAACCCATGGTCAGATGTAGCCCTTAGCAGCTCAGTATCCAAGTGGGTTCCCTAGTAAGGGGAAGAGGGACTGTCTCTGACATGAACTCAGTGGCTGGCTCTTTGACCACCTACCCTGAGGGAGGAGCAGCCTTGCTAGGACACAGAGGAGGTCATTGCAGTCCAGTGTTAATTTAAAGCAAGTGTTAACAGCAGAGTAAAATATGTATTGAATCTTATACTAGGAATGAGATGTTTCTAATGTTTGGGGGTATACATTTTCTTTCTTTTCCATAAATCATTAACAATCCTGTTAATAGCTGGTATCATGATAACAAGGCTAACTTTGATAGACTTCATGTCCTTTTTCTAGAACCAAAATAGCATATAAGTCTCTTTTGGCAGAGCAGATTTCATTCATGCTTACTACACAAATATCACTGAAAGTAGGTAGATTCAAATAGAAATGGTTTCAGTTGATTTAATCTCAATGTAAGTTAAAAGTAGTATATAATATTTACATTTACATTATTATTATCAGTCTTTTGATTTGATTTTCAAGACATGTAACATTTACTAAATGCTAGACTACATTTTCAAGATAGAAAGTGACTGTAAGAGATCCAAGATGGCAGCGAGCAGCATGCACAGTTTTTGAGAGGCAGAGGATCTGAAACCCCAAAATTGATGAGTGGAGGGCAGCTAAAGCCAGAAAATTGACACTGAGGCTTCCTGAGCAAGAGGGAACATCACATGAGTTGAGACCTTTATATTCAGGTCTCCTGTGAACTCTGGGGACTGAGAGAAGCACACTATTGAACCCCTTGCACTTCCCTTTTGGGGGGCCTCCCTCCACAGTGGAGTCTGCTCAAAGCACCAGAGTCCTTTAGCACAGAACTCACAGCCTGGGAACTGAGACAGCAGAGGCTGGGCTCCTAGCTCCTCAGCTGTGGCTGCTAGCTGTACCCGAGATCCACGGTACCATCGCCTGGGTCCCCAGTCTGTGAGCAACCATAGTGACTTGTCAGGGCCTCCCAGCCAGTGACTGTAAGGGCAGCCCAATCTGTCAGTGGCAGTCAGCTGGCTGTATAGCTACCGAAGTCCAGTAGACCAATGAAACAAACCAGGTACACCAGGTACCCGGCCACCTAGGTTTGTGGACTACAGTTGTGGCACCCCAGGATTTCACAGCAGGCACCTGAACTGGCCTCCCAGTTTTGAGGCTACAGCTGGACTCCCTAGTTCAGCGGTTGCAGCATCACTGAGCTCACAGAGCTCTATTGCCCTCCAGCATTTGACTTACCAGGTCCAAACTTGTGAGCAAGAGCAAAGGGTACACCGGTGCTTGCCCATGTGACCTGCTAGAGAGGGACTGTGCCCTCAAGTGCCTGCAGAGCTCCAAATCCATGGTCCTTCTAAGCTAACAGCCAGAAATCAGATCCCTCCACACACACATCCACTGTGGGAAAGAGAGGGATTCTTGGGATATTGAAGCCTCTGCTCTGCAGGTCCACCAGTGGAGTTCAATCAAATAACGCCTGGAGCTCAGTCAGAGATGAATACCAGTAACCTGTAGGCCATGTAGGTATTCAGGGAATTTGTTTAAGGAAATTGCACCAGCAATTATCACCAGAGCCTGCAACACCTTCAGCACATGCAACCCCTTCAGTGCCTGCAAGTCAGTGCCCCTCCTCCCCACAAGGTTTCTACATTCTCTAGCACCCTGTCCCTCAAGGCACACTTCCACACACTCTTCCATGCATATGCTTGCCCACATTTGTCTCTCTGTGCCCACAGACTTTCCTCCCACAGTTCCGGCTGAAACACCAACACACACTCTGATACCACTGGACCTCTCTCATCTTCCTGAAGAATCCTCCAGACAACAGAGAAAGACAGTACCAGTCTGAACTGCAGAATCCAGGAACAAACAGTGAAGGATATATATAAGCAGATGGCCAGAGGTCAGAGAAAGAACACATCTGAAAAAATCAGGACATCATGGCTTTACCAGCAACCCCCCAAATCAATGGATACTCCAATTCATCGAAAACACAGGAAAATGACTTTACAGCTATGTCTACCTGGTTATTAGAGACACATAAAAAGGAAACAAACAAATCTCTCAGAGAAATAGCCATACAAGTAGAGACAGCTAAAGAGGAAATGCACAAATCTCTCAAAGAATTGGCCACAGAAGAGGAGGCAAATAAAGATGAAATGAACAAAGCTCTCAAAGAAACACAGGAAAATATAACCAAACAAATAGAGGCAAAAGTAGAGTCACAATTAGTGGCATATAGAGGAGAAATGAACCAAAAAAAATAATGGAGGAAATTATACAGACACAGGAAGCCATACTCAATCAGATGAAGGAAATGGTGTAAAGCATAAAATCAGAATTAGAATCAATAAAGAAAACACAAACTGAGAAAACCCTGGAGCTGGAGAACTTAGAGAAAATATCAGGAACCACAAAGGTAAGCATCACCAAGAGAATACAAGAGACAGAAGAGAGAATCTCTGGTGCTGAAGATACACTCACAGAAATTGATACTTCTCTCAAAGAAAAGGGAAATCAGAAAAGTCCTAAAGACAAAACATCCAACAAATCAAAGACTCCATGAAAAAGCAAATCTAAGAATAATAGGAATTGATGATAAAGAAGATTCCAAGGTCCAAGGTCCAGAAAATATTTTCAAGAAAAATCATAGAAGAAAAAATTTTTCCCAACTTAAAGAAAGAGATGTCCATAAACATACAAGAGGCCTACAGAACACCAAATAAACTAGACTAGAAAAGAAACTCCTCACCTCACATCGTAGTCAAAACACTAAATCTATAGAACAAAGAAAAGTTATTAAAAACAGCAAGTGAATAAGGCTAAATAACATATAAAGGTAGACCTACCAGAATCACACAGACTTCTCATCAGAAACTATGAAAGCCAGAAGGGCCTGGGCAGATGTCATACAGACTTTAAGTGACCACAGATGGCAAACCACTGTACTATACCCTGCAAAGCTTTAAATCAACATAGATAGAGGAAACAAAATATTCCATGACAAAATTAAATTTAAGGAATATCAACACAACAAACCAACTATAGAGAAGATACGAGAAGGAAAATTCCAATCTAATGAAAACAACTAACCGAAGGAAACACAGGATACAGACAATTTCCCAACAAAAATTAAAAGATAACAAGCAATGAATTACAGTAAGACCACCAAGTCCACAATAAAAGGAACTATCATTCATTGGTAACTATTATCTATCAACAACAATGACCTCTACTCTTCAATAAAAAGACACAGACTAACAGAATGAGTGCAGAAACAGGATCCAACATACTGCTGCATCCATGAAATACAACTTTGTAACAAAGATAAATACTACCTGAGAGTAAAGGGCTGGAAAATATTTTTAAGCAAATGGACCCCCCCCCAACACAAGCTAGAGTAGCTATCTCAATATCTAATAAAATAGACTTTCAACAAAAATTAATCAAAAAATATGAGGAAGGGCACTACATCCTTATCAAAAAAAATAAATAAATCAAGAGTACATCACAATTCTGAATATCTATGCCCCAAATACAAGAGTGCCTACATTCATAAATGAAACATTATTAAAGCTTAAATCAAACATCAATCCCAATACCTTAATAGCAGGAGATTTCAACACTCCACTCTCACGAATGGGCAGATCATCTAGAGAGAAGCCAAACAAGAAAATAAAGGTACTTACAGAGGCCCTATATCAAATGGACCTAATACATATTTACAGAAAATTTCACCCAAACTCAAAAAAGTATACCTTCTTTTCAGCACATCATGGAATCTTCTCCAAATTATACCATATATTTGGTCACAAAGCAAACCTCAAAAGATACCAGGAGATTAAAATAATACTCTGTATTCTATCTGACCACCAGGGACTAACGCTGGACGTCAACAACAATAGAAATAGCAAAAATTCTAAACACACATGAAAACTGAACAACTTGCTACTCAGTGACAGCTGGGTTAAGGAAGGAATAAAGAAAGAAATTAAGGACTTCCATGAATTCAATGAAAATGAAGGTACAACATAACCAAACTTACAGAACACAATGAAAGCAGTGCACAGAGGAAAATTCAGAGCACTAACTTCCTTCAAGAAGAAACTCGTAACATCTCATACAAGCAAAATAATGGCTCAAGTAAAACCCTTAGGAACAACAACAAAAGAAGAAGCATATACAACCAAGAGGAGCAGACAGCTGGAAATAAACTCAGGGCTGAAATCAATAAATTAGAATCAAATAAAACTGTTCAAAGAATCAATGAAACCAAGAGGTGGTTCTTTGAGAAAAGCAACAAGATAGACAAAGCCTTAGCCAGACTAACTAAAAGGCAGAGAGAAACTATCCAAACCAGTAAAATCAGAAATGATAAGGGGGACATAACTACAGACACTGAGGAAATTCAAGCAATCATTAGGTCGTACTACAAAAGCCTTTTTGCCACAAAATTTAAAACTCTGAAGGAAATGGACAAGTTTCTTAATAGATTCCATCTACCAAAATTAAGTCAAGAACAGGTAGAACGATTGAATAATCCTATGTCCCCCAAGGAAATTGAAGCAGTCATCAAAAATCTCTCTTCCAAAAAAAGCCAATGGCCAGATGGTTTCAGCACAGAATTCTACCAGACATTCAAAGAAGTGCTAACTCCAAATCTCTTCAAACTATTCCACAAAATAGAAACAGAAGGAACATTACCAAAGTCATTCTATGAAGCTACAGTCACCTTCATACCTAAACCACACAAAGACCCAACCAAAAAAGAAAACTTCAGACCTATCTTTCTTATGAACATTGATGCAAAAGTACTCAATAACATACTTGCAAACTGAATCTAAGAACACACAGAAGATATCATCCACCATGACCAAGTAGGCTTCATCCCAGGCATGCAAGTGTGGTTCAATATAGAGAAATCCATCAATGTAATCCAACATATAAAAAAAGCTGAAGGAGAAAAACTACATGATCATCTCCTTAGAAACCTAAAAAGCATTTGACAAAGTCCAATACCAATTCATATTTAAGTATTGGAGACATCAGGTATACAATGCACATACCTAAACATACTAAAGGCAATATACAGGGTGGCTATAGCTAACATCAATCTCAATGGAGAAAAACTGAAATTAATCCCACTGAAATCAGGGATAAGTAAAGGCTTCCTACTCTCTCCATGTCTCTTCAACATAGTACTTGAAGTCCTAGCTAGAGCAATAAGACAACTAAAGTAGATCAAGGGGATACATATCGGAAAGGAAGAGGTCAAAGTTTCCCTATTCGCTGATGATATGAGAGCATATATGAGCGACAGCAAAAATTCAACCAGAGAACTCCTTCAGCTGATACAAGCCTTCAGCAAATTGGCTGGATACAAAATCAACTCAAAAAAATCAGAATGAAAGACCTGTTTGAAAAAAAAAAAAACTTGATGTCTGTGAAGAAAGATGTAAAGATCTCTTGTGCTCATGGATCAGTAGGATCAACATAGTGAAAATGACCATTTTGCCAAAAGCAATCTACAGATTCAATGCAATTAATAACAAAAAATCAACACAATTCTTACAGACCTTTAAAGAAAAATTCTCAAATTCATATGGAGATACAAAAAACAATTTTCAAAACGATCCTTTATAACAACAAATCATCTGAATGTATCTCTGTCCCTGATCTCAAGCTGTACTACAGAGCAATAGTAATAAAAACTGCATGGTATTGGCATAGAAACAGAAAGGTGGATCAATGGAACCAAAAAGAAGACCCAGAAAAAAACCCACACAACTGTGAATACTTGTTTTTGACAAAGGATCCAATACCATTTAATGGAAAAACAAAAGCATCTTCAACAAATGTTGCTGATCCAACTGATGTCTACATGCAGAAAAACGAAAATAGATCTATATTTATCATCTTGCACAACATTAAAGTCCAAGTGGATCAAAGACCTCAACATAAAACCAAACTAAATTGGTTAGAAGAAAAAGTGCTGAAGAGGCTAGAACTCATTGGCACAGAAGACAACTTCCTGAACAGAACACCAACAGCACAGACTCTAAGAACAACAATTAATAAATGGGACCTCATGAAACCGAAAAGATTCTGTAAAGAAAAAGACACTGCCATCAGAAAAACAAACAAACAAAAAAACCAAAAACCAAAACAAACAAATAAAAAAAAACCCACAACCTACAGACTGGGAAAGGACCTTCTACAACCCTATACCTGATAGAGGGCTGATATCCAGAATATATAAAGAACTAAAGAATTTAAAAAGCAATAAATCAAGCAACCCAATTAAAAAATGGAGTATGGAGCTAAACAGAGACTTCTCTGTAGAGGAATATAGAATGGCAGAGAAACAATTAAAGAGAGGCTCAACATTCTTAGCCACCAGAGAGATGTAAATCAAAACGACCCTGAGATTTTACCTTACACCCGTCAGAATGGCTAAGATAAAAAACTCAAGTGACATCATATGCTAGAGAGGTTGTGAAGAAAGCGGAACCCTCCTCCATGGCTGGTGGGAATATAAACTTGTACAACCAATTTGGAAATCAGTCTGGCACTTTTTCAGACAATTAGGAATAGTGCTACCTCAAGATACAGCTATACCACTCCTAAGCGTATGTCGTAGCACACAAGGATATTTGCTCAACCATGTTCGTAGCAGCTTTATTCTTAAGAGCCAGAACCTGGAAACAACCCAGATGTCCCGGAGGAATGGATTTGGAAACTGTGGAACTTTTACACAATGGAATACTACTCAGCAATTAAAATCAAGGAAATCATTAATTTTGCAGGCAAATGGTGGAATCTAGAAAATATCATCCTGAGTGAGGTATTCCAGAAGCAGAAAGACATACATGGTATATATTCACTTATAAGTGGGCACTAGACCTATAAGATAGGATGAACATACTAAAATCTGTATACCTAAAGAAGATAAACAAGAAAGAGGACCTCGGGAAAGATGATCAATCCTGACTTAGAAAGACAAATGGGATGGACATTGGAAGTAGGAAAACACAAGGAACAGGACAGGAGCCTACCATAGAGCATCTCTGAAAGATGCTACCTAGCAGTGTATCAAAGCAGATGCTGAGACTCATTATCAAACCTTCAGCAGAGTACAAGGAATCCTATGAAAGAAGGGGGAGTTGGTATGACCTGGAGAAGACAGAAGCTCCACATGGACCAAATATATTAAGGCACAGGTGTCTTTTATGATACTTTTTCTCCAACCAAGGACCATGTGTGGATATAACCTAAAACTGCTGCTCGGATGTAGCCCATAGCAATTCAGTATCCAAGTGGGTTCCCTAGTAATGCAAACAAGGACTCTTTCTGACATGAACTCAATGACTGGATCTTTGACCACCACCTCTAAGGGAGGAGCATCCTTTCTATTCCACATTGGAGGGTATTCACCCAGTCCTGAAGAGACTAGATAAGCTAGGTTCATATGTAAGGGGAGGTGCACCTCCCCTATCAGTGGACTTAGAGAGGGGCAGGTAGGAGGTGAGGGATCAAGGGTGGATTTGGGAAGGTATGAGGGAGGGAGCTAAAGCTGGGATAAAAGTTAGTAAACTGTAACTTATATAAAAAATTTTAAAAATTGACTAAATAAAGTGATTTTCAGTACTTACTACTTTTTTCCTACATGAGAACAATAACATGTTTGATAAATGATATTTTCTTTATAGATTGTATAGAATAAAAGTAAAACAAAAGTCAATATCTTCAAATATTGTTGTTTTATTAATAGGTAGCTCACACAGAAGAACAAGAAGCATTTTTAATTCAGCAGGAGCAGATAAACTTTGTTACCAGGAATCAGGAAAATTTTTCTTCTGTGAAAGGACAGAAATATTTTTCAGGACTTGTGCCCTCTGCTGTAAATATTCCATTTTGCCACTGTAGCCTAACTGTCTCATAAAATACAAAATGTGAGTGTGTAGATTAAAATTTATAAATAGCATTAATGTGGAGATAAATTTTATCTGTGTACTGCAGTTTCTTTTTTAATTATTTTTTATATTAATTACAGTTTACCAACTTTTATCCCTCCTATAGCCCCCTCCCTCATTCCCTTCCAATCCCACTCTCCCTCCCACATTTCCTCACTGCCCCTCTCTGTCCATACATGGATATAACCTAGAACTTCTTCTCAGATGTAACCCATGGCAGGTCAGTATCCAAGTGGGTTCCCTAGTAAGGGGAACAGGGACTGTCTCTGACATGAACTCAGTGGTGGGCTCCTTGACCTTTCCCCTCCTCCTGAGGGAGGAGCAGCCTTGCTGGGCCACAGAGGAGGACATTAAAGCCAATCCTGAGGAGACTTGCACTGCAGCTTCTAATAGTTGTGGTAAATGTGTCACAAATTTGTAGTGCCATTGAAAAAACACAAACTACCCTTAAATACCAGTTTTAAGGTTTAAAAAAAATTATTTACTACTGAAATGCCTCGGTTTTAATTAGTCATGTAGTTTCCAAAGGTTATGTTTTGCATTTGATACAGACACGTTTATTAAATCCTTGCCACCAGGATATGAATATGAATAGTAAGCAAGTTTCTGGATATGACCATAAAAAAGAGAAAGTATACCCTTATTTATCTACTTTCTTTATTCTGATGAAAGTGCAATGACTAGAGCCCAAATATTTCCAATAACCAAAAATTGAATTCACCATAGCTGGGCCTGATGGTATACTGTTTTAAATCTAATAATGGGCAGAGTCTGGCAAATCTCTGTGATTGTTTGAGGACAATCTGGTCTATATAGTAAGCATTTCTGGCCAGGTCACGGTGTCTTATCACAGAAATAAAAACATTCAAAACATAGGCTAGAGAGATTGATGACACTACCAGCTTTCTTTTCATTGAAATAAATAACAAATAAAATAAAAAAAAATATATTTCACCTGAAATATTTGCTGTCCTCCAGCAACATGACTAAGCAGATAAATGTGTTCTCTACCAAATATGACAACTTGAATTGGATTACCACAGCCTATGTGTAGAAGCAAAGAACAGAATTTTGAAAGTCAGCTTCTGGTCTCTGTGGCATCTGAGTGTGTGCACACACATATACACAAATAAAATAAATGCAAATAGTGTGTATCCTAGTAATTTCAGAAGCTCCACACATGAAGCCTCACTAATGTGACTGCCTAAACATGAGCTGAACAAGCATGTTGTTAACAGCAACAAATATGCTAAAGAGGGTAGAATAAAAGTCCAAGCGGATTCAACCCTACAAGTAGATCTACAGGCAATTAAGGAATAGTGAGAGTAGTAGAAATAGTCTTCTTCAGGAAAGAACACACCAATTAGTTATAATTTTCAGCTTCAAAGTTAACTAAGACATCACAGTTTTTATTTTGTATTTTATTGTACTGCTAAGGGACCCAAAAAGTGAAAGTCATTTTTGTGAACTAAAATACCAAATGATCAACCCTAAAAAACACACAAAAGTAACATTATGTAGAATGAGTAGGTTATACTTATGGTTAGGAATATGTATATTAATGACAAAAGAGGCCATAAATTTAAAAGAAAAAAAGAGGATGTGTATGTGGTTTGTAAAAGGGGAAGAAAGAAATGATGTGAACATATTGTAGTCTCATAAATAATATAAAATACAAAGATTTTATTGATAGTTTCCATTGCCAAAATTAAATCAAGATCAGGTAGAAAGATTGAATAGGCCTATATCTCCCAAGGAAATAGAAGCAGTCATCAAAAGTCTCCCTTCCAAAAAAGTCCAGGGCCAGATGGTTTCAGCACAGAATTCTACCAGTAAAGGGAAGAGGGACTGTCTCTGACATGAATTCGGTGGCTGGCTCTTGGACCACCTCCTCTGAGGGAGGTTGCTTTGCCAGGACATAGAGGAGGACATTGTAGCCAGTCCTGATGAGACCTGATAGACTAGGATCAGATGGAAGGGGAAATGGACCTCCCCTAGCAGTGGACTTGGGGAGGGGGCATGGGAGGAGAGAAGGGAGGGAGAGTGGGACTGGGATGGAAAGCAAATAAAATGTAATTAATGTAAAAAATAAAAAAATTTAATTAAAAAATAAATAAAACAAATTTTAAAAAAAGAAAGCTAAAAAATTTCTAGTCAATTCTCAGTGCACTTTGTGGTTGAAATCTGATACATATAATAGACCATAATAAATCTGCTATGGATAAAAGTAATGTTTTGATTTTAGTTCACAAAATAACTCACACTTTGGGTCCCTTTACAGTACCATAAAAACAAAATAAAACCGTGGACTCTTAGGTGATATGAAGCTGAAAAGAAATTATGTTTCAAAAAATAATTTACATAAATGAAATTACAAAGCACAGAATCAGTAGTTAATATTGTATTTTGGGTTGTGTTTTCCTGATGTTATGGCTATGAGACACAGATGATCAATTTTTTAAGCAGAACCTGCTCATATAACTAGAATGTGGAAATTAAATGAGCACAAACAACTTTTTTTAAATTCAATGGAATTTAACAAAATCTGTCTACTTTATTATTTAAATGTGAATCAAAGAGAGTTATTTTTAAATAATCAAAGCCTTTAAGAATTCTTCTTGTGGGGCAATGGTGGCACACACCTTTTGAGAAAATATTTTATTTTATTATTATTATTCATTACAATGTATTCATTTTGAATCCCAGCTGTAGCCACCTCTCCCGTCTCCCACCAGTCCCATCTTCTTCCCCCCTATGTCCCACCCCTAGTGCACTGAGAGGCGAGGTCCCTCTCCCTACTATCTGACCCTAGCCTGTAAGGTATCATCGGGACTGGATGTATCCTCTTTCTCTGTGGCTTAGTTAGGCCATCTTGCCAGGGGAAGGTGATCAAAGTGCTGGCTAGAGAGTCCATGTCAGAGATAGCTACTCTTTCCCTTACTAGGGCACCAACAGGGAGACTGAGCTGCTCATGGGCTGCATGTGAGCAGGAGGTCTAGCCTTTGGTTGATTCATCAGTTTCAGCAGGACCCCCTGAACAGTGACTTTTGGTGCTGTTGTTCTCCCTTTGGAGTTCCTGTCCCCTAAAGGTCTTTCTATCTCCCCCTTTTTTCCATAACATTCCCTGCACTCTGCCCAAAGTTTAGCTATGCTTATCATCATCTGCTTCTATACTATGATGGGTAGAGTTTTTCAGAGGCCCTCTGTGGTAAGCTCCTGTCCTGTTCCCTGTTTTCTCCCTCTTCCAAGGTCTGTTCGTTTTGCCTTTCTGAGTGAGGATTGATTATCTTACCCAGGGTCCTCCTTCTTGCTTACCTTTTTAGGTGTATAGATTTTAGTATATTTATCCTATTTATGTGGCTAGTATCTACTTCTAAGTGAGTATGCACCATGTATACTCATGGTGTACACCATGTCTTTCTGCTTCAGGGTTTCCTCACTCAGGATGATCTTTTCTAGTTTGATATTTTCCTGAAAATTTCATGATTTCCTTGTTTTTAATTGCTGAATGTTATTCCATTGTGTACATGTACTACAATTTTGGTATTGATTCTTCAGTTGAGGGACATCTAGGTTGTTTCCAGGTTCTGGCAAATATGAATAAAGCTGCTCTAAATATAGTTCAGCAAATATCCTTGTATGGTTGACCATCTTTGGATATATGCCCCAGGAGTGGTATAGCTGGAACTTGAGGTAGTCCTATGCCTAATTTTCTGAGAAAGTACCATATTGATTTCCAAAGTAGTTGTACAAGTTTACATTCCTACCAGTAATGGAGGACAGTTCACCTTTATTTATAGGCTCTCCAACATGTATTGTCCATTGAGTTTTTTATCTTAGCCATTCCTATGTGTCTAAGGTGAAATCTCAAGGTCATTTTGATTTGCATTTCCCAGATAACTAAGGACGTTTAGCATTTCTTTAAGTGTTTCTTTCCCATTTGATATTCCTCTGTTGAGAATTCTCTGTTTAGCTATATAACCCATTTGTTAAATTTGATTACTTGGTTTGTTGGTGTTTATCTTCTTGAGTTCTTTATATATTCTCTATATTAGCCCTCTGTCAGATGTGGGATTGGTGAAAATCTTTTCTCAGTCTGTCACTTGTCAATTCTTAATTTCATATGGAAAAAAAAAACCCAGAACAGCTAAAAGAACCCCATACAATAAAAGATCTTCTCGAGGTAACTCCATCCCTAATCTCAAGCTGTACTATAGAGCAACAGTATTGAAAACGGCATGCCACTGGCATAGAAACAGATTGAAGGATCAATGGAATCAAACAGAAGACTCAGAAATAAATCCACACAGCTACAGATACTTGATTTTTGACAGAAAAACGAAACCAAAATCATACAACAGAGAAAAAAAGATAGCATCTTTAATAAATGGTGCTGTTCTGTCTGGATGTCTACATGTAGAAAAATGCAAATAGATCCATATTTGTCACCCTGTATGAAACTCAAGTACAAATGGATCAATAGACCTCAACATAAAACCAGACACACTAAACCTGTTAGAAGAAAAATCGGGGAAGAACCTTGACCTCATTGGCACAGGAGACAACTTCCTGAACAGAACACCAACAGCACAGGCTCTAATATCAACAATCAATAAATGGTATCTCAAGAAACTGAAAAGCTTCTGTAAAGCTAAGTACACTGTCAATAGAACAAAAGACGGCCTACAAACTGGGAAAAGATCTTCACTAACCCTACATCTGACAGGTGGCATACACCTTTAATCCCACCATTTGGGAGGCAGAGGCAGGTGGATCTCTGTGAGTTTGAGGCCTGCTTGTTCTACTGAGTGATTTCAGGATAGCCAAGGCCACACACAGAGAAAAGATATTTCAAAGAAAAAAAATTCTCCTGGTTTGGGAAAATAAATATCAAGATGTATATGTTCACCTTGTTTTATTTTTATTTTTATTTTTTTACCGTTGCTAATACAATAGTCTCTAAGGAAATACATTAAGGACAAGACCTACCTATTTTTTAATATAATTTTTTAATTTATTTTTATATCAATCAGAGGTTAGGTACTTTGTATCCTCAGCGTAGCCCCCTTCCTCATTCCCTCCCACTCTCCCCATCCCTCCCTCATCTCTTCCCCACTCACTCCAAGTCCACCTACAGGGGAGGATCTCCTCACCTTCCATCTGACCCAGTACATCTTGTTTCCTTAGGGCTGGCTACAAAAAAAATGTCCTCCCCTGGGATCTAGCCAGGCTATTACTCCCTGGCGTGTATGGCGGAGAGTCAAACAGCCAGCCATCTAGTTCATGACTGAAACTTTCCCTGTTCTCCTTACTAGGTAGGGTCTTCAGTTGGACACCGAGCTACCATGGACCTCTTCTGAGCTTGGGTTCTAGGACATATCCATACATGGTCCTTGGTTGGAGAAACTGTCTCATATAAGACCCCTGTGCCCTGCTCAGTTTGGTCTTTGTGGAGCTCTTGTTCTCCCCAAGTCTTATTAACTTCTCCTATTTTTATTATTATTTCCCACCTTGTGACGAAGGCTTGGTTGTGAGTCTTAATATCTGCTTTGCTATATTGCTATATTGATTCTTTCAGAGACCCTCGTTGGTATGTTCCTGTCCTGTTGCTTGTTTTATCCTCCATTCAATGTCCATTCCATTTGTTCATCTAAATGAGCATTGATCATACCAACCTGGGTCCTCCTTCTTGTCTCCTACCCTAGGTGTATAGATTTCAGCATGAACTTCCTATCCTATAAGTCTATATAAGTGAGTATATACCATATGTTTCTTTCTGCTTATGGGATACCTTACTTAGGATGATCCTTTCAAGGTCCCACCATTTGCCTGCGAATTTCATGATTTCCTCCTTTTTAATTGCTGAGTAGTATTCCATTATATAAAAGTACCACAATTTCAGTATCCATTCCTCAACTGAGGGACATCTGGGTTGTTTCCAGGTTCTGGCTATTACAAATAAAGCAGCCACGAACATAGTTGAGCAAATGTCCTTGTTGTGTACTTGAGCATCTTTTGGATATATGCCTAAGAGTGGTATAGCTGGGTCTTGAGGAATCACTATTCCTAATTGTCTAAGAAAGTGCCAAATTGATTTCCA